>JANFOE010001147.1:0-598226 GCA_025667525.1 Glebionis coronaria
ATATATATATATATATATATATATATATATTATATAATATATATATATTATAATTATATATATATATATATATATATATATATATATATATATATATATATATATATATATATATATATATATATATATATATTTATAATATATATATATATATATATATATATATATATATATATATATATATATATATATATATATATATATATATATATATATATATATATATATATATATATATATATATATATATATATATATATATATATATATATATATATATATATATATATATATATATATATATATATACTATATATATATATATATATATATATATATATATATATATAGATTTTGGTTAAAGTGGTTTAGGTTCTTAAAATTGTTAAAATAAAAAGTATTTTATACCATTGGATCATTTAATTTGTTAAGATGATACCAATTTTATTAAAAGAAAAAAATTCTTTTATTAATTATCCTATATCATTAACTATATATCATTAAGGCATGAGTATTATAATAATCTAAATTTCTAGACCATATTAATTGTCTCGTTGATTTTTCCTAATTCATCAAAAATAAAAAAATAACCGCCAATATATGATCACTTTTCTATTTCAAAATATCCTACACGTCATAGACTCATATCCATCAGTTATGTTCTTCAAATGATATTTTACAATCATTTCTAAAGGCTCCCTAGCGTGTGTGATTTACAGATCAGATCAGATATTGGCGCGTGTGATTTATCGACGAACAACCACCACTCAGGTTTTTGTGTCATTCAATATGTAACCCACTATATGTATCAACAAGTGACATATTATTTTGGTTGAGTGGTGCACGATTCGGGTAGTGTAGGAGTTGGTGAGCCTCGAGTTTACCATCATGTATGAGTTGGTTATATACGAGTTGGTGGTACATGATCGACGGTTTATGGGTCGTGTGTGGCAAAGCTAGAGTTAAGGATAGTGTATGAGTGCGTGGTGTACAAGTCGTATGTGGCGAGGCTCGATTTACGGTGTATGAGCTTGTAGGGTACGAGTCGGTGGTGTACCAGTTATCTTTGGCGAGGTTGTACGAGTTCGTGGTGTAAGAGTTCGTGGTCTACGATTTCGTGGTGTATGATTTAGTTGTGTACGAGTTGGCTGTCTATGAATTGGTGGTTTACAAGTCGTGTGTGGCGATGCTCGAGTTCACTATGGTGTACGAGTTCATGGTGTGTTCATTGGTGGTGTACCAGTTGTGTGTGGTGAGGCTTGGGTTCATCATGGTGTACGAGTTCGTAAGGTACAAGTAGGTGGTGTACCAGTAATATGTACGAGTTTGTGGTGTACGAGCAACCACATTTACGGTTTTCTAAGTATATGACTATTGCGTTTATAAGCTAAAAGGATTTCAAAAGACAAGATGAAAACATTATCTTCATATTACCAGATTGCTTGTTTACTTGCAAACTAATGTATTAGATTTTTTATGCATAAATTCAACCTTGTGTACCATGTATTAGCATTTCTGTTGTGGCAAAATTGATTTTTTTGTATGACTAGTTATGTACTTTATTTTCTCTACTTTTAATTGTTCGTTTTGTATGTATCATCGTGAAAATATACTTAGTGGATGTCTCATTTTGAAAATATATTTGCATTTCTACTGCTTTATATTGACTGTATTATTCGTACACTGGTCGTAGTTTAGTAAAGAAAAAAGTACGTGACATAATTTTAGTCCAAAAACAAATGACTAGTTAAAAATTAAAATACTAAAAATATGTGATAAGAAGACAAATAAAATTCAAAGCAATAGTTAATTTATTAGTTTCTCCAAAATACATTCTAGCTATATTTAATTAACGTTATGACAAGCATTAACTATTAATTAAATCAAATGGCAATTAATAAACTTAATAACTTAGAGTACTTTTTACTTTAACAATTTTAAGGTACTACACCACATTAACCTAACTATATATATATATATTTGCGTTCAAGTGCGTTACAAGTTAAAATGAGTTATAATAGGTACCAATAACAAAGTGACAAGGGTACACCACATTAACCTAAACATATTAAAAGGGTACATTAGGTAATTAAATGTTAAATGTCCCTCATAAATGACTGATAAAATATTAGGCGTCACTTTCTCTTCATCCCTAATCCCATTTTTTTTAGATCTAAAAAATCCATTATCAAAATATAAAGAACCACGAAACAGTTGTTCATCAAAACGACAACATTGCAACCAATAAAAAAATACAAACGTGCTCATCTCCTGCCCTAGTTTTTGTGATTTAATTTCGTCAAAATATCTGAAACTGTAACACCCCCAATTTCGGGTCATAGCAGCAGAAGGGTCATTGGGTGTTACTATCATGGTTCAACCTTAATATCATAGAAAACGCCTCAAAATGAGTCGTTTTAACAAAACATACATCCATTCATTTGTTTAAAGATAAAACAGTTCACACACGGTCCCAAATAGTTTTAAGTTTACACAACCAACCAAACAATAAAAGTTTCTTTGGATGAATGTAGTTTAGAAAGCGGGCCAAAACATTTTAATTTAGCAAGCTGCGTGAAACCGCCATCCTTGAGTGCCTTCTTCATGGACCTGAGATAAAACATGCTATAAAGTCAACAAAAATGTTGAGTGAATCTATAGAGTTTAAAATTAAATAAACGAACACAAGTATTCTGAATAAACCTTCCGTGGTTGACAATCATGTGGATCAGACATAATTATCGTTGTTATTTCATAAGTCTCGTGAAATTGAACGTTAACATATATTATTTCAGCCCAACACACCTAGCCAAGTGCGTATATTTCTCTTAAACAATTGCATCCGATGTTTCATTACTGGTGCATCACAACACCACGCGATAGCTAATCGCGACCGGACTGGGTGTCACCCCGATAGATCTATCCATAGTATTAGCGTTCCTTTCGATTAACAATTCACGATTCATGGGTATTTTCAGGCTAAACAAACTTGTATAACAACTTTCATCTAAGCATACAATCGGGTCCTTTGTGTTCAATTTTAAAAGAAAGAGGGTTTACCACAACTTCTCGTTGTACCCTTCATTTATAATAAATGCTTTTCCAATAATAAGGGTTTCCACAACTTCTCGTCGTACCCCTTTTATTTTAATAAAACAAGCATGTTATCCCCCTCGTGGTTTTTATAAAACAAGTAAACATGTTAAAGCGAGGCTATAGACTCACCTTGGTACGATAGTAGTAATGTGACGATCGCCGACGATTTGTGATGCCCGTTAAACACGAAGACCGCAACCTACCAAATAAGGCGCGTTCGTTAATAAACGACTCAAGTATAAATAATACTTAAATAATACGAAAGTCAATTTCAAATAACCATGAAAATCCCGAAATAAAATTAAAAATATAAGTGTACTTCTATACCCTTTTATTCAAAACTATTCTTTTAAACACTTGCACTCTCGACATTGACCCGTCATAAGACGCCAAGTCAACGCAAGTCAAACCATCATTTTACTTTCCTCGGACCAGTAGCTAAGTCATTTATATAATGACTTAACACTTGAGTAAGTCACCATGTCCAATAGTGAATACTCAACTCACGCCACACAAGTATTGGACTACGTGTCCAAAATACCAATCAGCATGTACACTCCAAATGTACATACCAATCTAACCTATCTAGACTTGTCCGATTTTGACGAAACTTGGTGAGAAACTCACACATAATATGAATAAGACTCAGTTTAATTTTTATTCAAAAATATTACTTCTAAGACCTTCTGCCCGACACACCTTCGTGTTACAAAAACCGGACAGTTTTACGCCTTTGACTTGTAAAACCATTTTGACTTATTTAAACAATTCCGTTTGCAAAACCGACACTCGAGTTTGAAAATATACTCATGAACTGAGGTTTAGCAACTTACGACAGTCCTTGAACATTTTTAAAACTCATTTTATAGTCCCCGAGATTCGATCCAAATACGGACAACAATTTTCGGATTGTGCCGATACCCGTCTCCCGGTACACAAATACTAAAAGTAGCATAACTTTTCGCTCGTAATGAGTTAGAAGCTCTACTTTAGCTCAAATCGAAGCTAACGAAATTCGCTACAACCCTATCTTATTAGTTTACCAAGTTTATTACAGTAACTATTTCAAAAATGGCCTTAAAGTTACTACCTAAAATAGACCATCTAAAAATCATACCAAAACAAATTTTCAACCCATTCCAACAATTTCTATGGTCCTAATATCATCCTAATATCATAATAACACATCTAACTAACTCATAACACCCTCAAATTTAATCTCACAAAAATTAAATAATTAAAAACCTTACATGCAACAACAACCCACTATGAATATAATAATATTAACACATCCATCACTATAAAAATGGATCAAACATGATGTTTATCATCAAAAATTGAAAATAAAAATTAAGTGGATGCATGTGGGAAAATTTTATACCAATATGAAGCTCTTGAAATTTCTAGAATGGGTCTTTGATTAGATTTCAATGATTCAAGATGAATCAAAAATCATAGGGGTGTTTGTGTTTGAAGGTGGGACGGCAAGAACAAGGGGAGAGAGAGATGGGATTTTTTTTTGTTAAAATGAATATTTAATAAAGAAATGTGTAGTGGAAAAACCTTATATAGTGGGGTGAGGGTAGATTTTGTCATATTTGCATTCTTTTGGTCCAAAAATGCAAGTAAATAGTTTACAAGGTAGGAAATGTAAATTGTAAATTTTAAAAATATTTACGGGGCTCGGTTTCGTAAAAATACTTTTCGTAAGTTAAAACGCTTCATAAAAATAATAATAAAGCTTCGACACGACTTAAAACGCAATTATATCGAAAACGTCGAAAATATACAATATCGAGACAATCGATAATAAAACATAAATTTTTGGGCATCCGTCGGTATCGCGATCACTAATAGTTATCGTCATTCGTTAAAACGTAAAACACGAGAAATAAAGATTAAATATAATAAAAATCACTTTTATGATTATTTGAGAATATAATATCGATACCTAACATATTCCTTGTCGGTTTTCATCTAATCGACATTCTTACGCTAGTTTTAAGTCATAACCTTCTCGGTTAGTCGATAATTTAAAATTCCCATCAAAGCAAACACGTAATACGTAATAGTCGAGATTAAAATAACGACCTGAAATTGACGGATTGTCACATCATCCCCACCAAATAAGGATCTTCGCCCTCGAAGATCAACTTGCGTTCTTGCCCGATCGCTTGTTGAAATCAAAGAGATGAGGGTAATTCTTCCACATTTGGTCTTCTCGTTCCCAAGTATACTCCGGTCCTCTTCGAGAGTTCCATCGAACTTTGACAATAGGTATTCGGCTTTGCTTCAGTTGCTTGACCTCGCGATCCATGATCTCGACTGGTTCTTTAATAAAGTGCAACTCTTTATCAACCTTAACCTCGTCTAACGGTATAATGAGTTCTTCATCGGATAAACACTTCTTCAGATTCGACACATGAAAAGTGTTATGAATCCCATACAGCTCTTGTGGTAGTTCAAGTTGGTATGCCACGGGTCCTACTCTAGATGTAACCTTTAATGGTCCGATATAACGAGGACTCGACTTCCCACGTTTTCCAAATCGTACAACACCTTTCCATGGTGATACCTTTAGCATAACCTTATCTCCCACGTTAAACTCCAATGGTTTTCTTCTCACATCCGCATAACTCTTCTGTCGGCTTCGAGCAGACAACAACCTATTCTTGATTTGCACAATCATATCCGTCGTCTCTCTAATCAAATCTGGTCCAGTGAGTTGGGCATCACCAACCTCACTCCAGCTAACGGGTGATCTACATCTCCTTCCATAAAGTGCTTCAAAAGGTGCAGCTTTAATACTCGCGTGATAACTGTTATTGTACGAGAATTCGGCCAAATGTAAGTGCTTATCCCAGCTACTTCCAAAGTCTATCACACAAGCACGTAGCATATCCTCCAAAGTTTGGATTGTTCTTTCGCTTTGCCCATCAGTTTGTGGATGATAGGCTGTGCTCATATCCAAATTGGTTCCTAACGACTTTTGAAGTGATCTCCAAAATCCAGAAGCAAAACGACTATCTCTATCGGAAATGATTGAAATAGGAACACCATGCTTGCACACGATTTCCTTCAAATAAATATCGGCGAGTTTCTCCAAACCGAACCTCTCGTTGATTGGAATAAAATGAGCGGATTTAGTTAAACGATCGACAATAACCCAAATTGCATCGAACCCAGACGGTTTCCTTGGGAGTTTTGTGATGAAGTCCATCGCAATTCGCTCCCATTTCCAGACTAGAATTTCAGGTTGGACAAGTAATCCTGACGGCTTCTGATATTCAGCTTTCACTTTTGCACATGTCAAGCATTTCGCGACGTATGTTGCAATATCAGCTTTCATATTCGGCCACCAGTATAACTTTTTCAAGTCTTGGTACATTTTGTCCGATCCAGGATGAATAGAATACTTGGACTTATGAGATTCTAACATAATCAAGTCTCTCATTCCACCATATAATGGTAACCAGATTCGACCTCTCAAACATTTGATACCATCGGATCGCGTCTCAAATGTTTCACCGTCTCCTCTAAATCTTTCGGCCGCAATATTTTCCTTCTTGCACGCTTCGATTTGAGCGTTCCGAATCTGCTCAGGTAAGTCATTATGAACTGTCACTACCAAAGCACACACTCGAATCGGTTTCTCCCTTTCCTTTCGACTTAACGCGTCAGCTACCACATTCGCCTTTCCTGGATGATAACAAATTTCGCAGTCGTAATCACTCAAGAGTTCAACCCATCGACGTTGCCTCATATTCAGCTCCTTTTGATCCAATATGTATTGTAGGCTTTTATGATCAGTGAATACTGTACACTTCATACCATACAGATAATGTCTCCAAAGTCGCAGAGCAAAAACCACAGCGCCCAATTCCAAGTCATGGGTAGTGTAGTTCTCCTCATTCTTCCTTAATTGTCTAGAGGCATATGCGATCACCTTTTCACGTTGCATAAGAACAACACCGTATCCTCGAAGAGATGCATCGCAATAAACAACAAAGTCTTCACTTCCTTCAGGTAACGATAAGATCGGCGCACTACAAAGTTTCATCTTCAAGGTTTGGAAAGCTTCTTCTTCATCATCGCCCCACACATACGGTTTATTCTTCTGAGTCAGCTTAGTTAATGGTTTCGATATCAAAGAGAATCCTTCAATAAACCTTCGGTAATAACCAACCAAACCTAGAAATTGTCGTACTTCAGTTGGAGTAGTCGGAGCACTCCAATTCTTGATGGCTTCGATCTTTGCAGGATCAACATGTACTCCACTTTTATCAATCACATGTCCGAGAAATTGTACAAAATTAAGCCAAAAATCACACTTTGAGAATTTAGCGTACAACTTTTCGTTCTTTAACAAGTTCAAGATAATCCTTAAGTGTTCGGCATGCTCTTCATTGCTCTTGGAGTAGATTAGAATATCATCTATGAAAACGATCACGAATTTATCAAGATACGGTTTACAAATGCGATTCATTAAGTCCATGAATACAGCAGGTGCATTAGTCAAACCAAAAGGCATAACCAGAAACTCATAATGACCATAACGAGTTCTAAACGCCGTAATAGGAATATCTTCCTCACGTATGCGAAGTTGATGGTAACCAGAACGAAGATCAATCTTGGAGAAAACACGAGAACCTTGAAGTTGATCGAATAAATCATCAATTCTTGGAAGCGGATAACGATTCTTGATCGTTAGCTTATTCAGCTCTCGGTAATCAATACACATACGGAACGAACCATCTTTCTTCTTAACGAATAAGACAGGAGCTCCCCAAGGTGACGAACTCGGTCGTATAAAACCTTTATCAGATAGCTCTTGCAATTGCACAGATAACTCCTTCAGCTCGGATGGTGCTAAACGATATGGCGCACGAGCCACGGGTGCAGCACCAGGAATTAGGTCAATTTGGAATTCTACTTGCCTTGGAGGAGGAAGTCCAGGCAAATCTTCCGGAAACACTTCAGGAAAGTCACGGATAACAGGTACATCTTCTGCTCGTTTCTCCTTCGATTCCTTCTCCACTAATTTAGCTAGGAATAACTCACAACCTCTTTTGATATACTTACGAGCCTTAATGCACGAAACGATTTTCAGTCGTGAATTACGTTGATCACCTTCGATAACCATGGTCTTGTCATCCAAGGGAATCCTAACTTTCTTTTCTCCACACAAGATAGACGCATTATACTTGGATAGCCAATCCTTTCCGATAATAATATCAAAACTTCCCAATTCGACAATCATCAAGTCTATCTTAAAAATACGGTTCAAGAGATTAAGAGAACATCCTAGGAGCGCACGATTGGTATTCACTAATTTACCATCAGCTAGTTCTACCTCATAACTCGCGTCTAATTCGACCGGTTTGATATCAATTAAGGTACTAAAACTTGTAGACACAAAGCTTTTGTCCGCACCAGAATCAAATAAAGCTGTAGCATAACGGTTGTTCAGTAAAAACGTACCAGTGATAACTTTCGGGTTTTGCTTCGCTTCGGCTTCACCCAACTGATAAGCTTTTCCCTGGTTATCTCCACCACGTGCATTCTTCGGAGGTTGAGGGCATTGGTTCCTCATGTGACCTTTACCTTGACAGTTAAAACACGTCACTCCCTTCTTTCCTGGTCCCCAACAGTCTTCAGTCTTGTGACCTAACTTGTTGCACTTCCCACACTTAGCACATTCACCAGTATGAGACTTCTTGCAGCGTTGACATCTAGTTCCCTTATCAGCAGATGCAGTTTCAGTCATCGCATTAGCATTACCCCTCCTTCGGTTTTGATTCCTGTTGTGAGATTGACGGTTATCACCACGATCATCACTATCATTTTCAGCTCTTCTTTTGTTACCTTCAGAAACACCATCAGCCTTGTCTTGGAGGATTTGACCCATTAGTTGGTAGGCCATACGAACAGCTTCATCAATATTAGCAGGTTTAGATGAGGTCACATCACCACGGATGTTGGTCGGTAAGCCTCGAATATACTGCTCTACCTTCAAGTATTCTGGGTTAACTTTGTTTGGACAAAGTAGAGCAAGTTCATGGAACCTGTTTGTGTATCCATCGATGTCAGTACCCTTCAGTCTCAGCTGATATAGTTCCTGTTCTAACCTCTGAATAACACTCCTTGGACAGAATTCCTCAGTCATCCACCTTCTTACTTCAACCCAAGGTGTAGCATAAGCAGCATCCATACCCATTGATGCCATTCTTCCATTCCACCAGGTTAATGCTCGCCCTTGAAGGGTAGCAGAGGCAAACATCACCTTTTCTCCTTCCTCGCTTCCACTAAATCGAAACACAGATTCCAATTTCTCAAACCATTGCATTAACCCAACAGCACCTTCAATACCCTTAAAAGTTGGAGGTTTGCATTTCATGAACGAGGTATAATTACACTTCTTGTTTTCAGGAATCACTGGTCTATCAGCATCACCAGTTCCAGCACCAGCATTGCCAGCTCCCGCATTACCAGCTCCAGTATTATCGGCTCCAGTAGTGCCAGTTCCAGTATTACCAGTTCCAGTATTGCCAGCTCCAGTGTTGCCAGCTCCAGTATCGCCAGCTCCACCAGATCCACCAGCTCCACCAGATCCACCAGCTCCACCAGACCCACCAGCTCCACCGGATCCACCGGCTCCATTATTCAAATTTGCCATAAATGCATTGATAGGTGTGTAAACACCCATCCTTTTTACCACTTAATTACAATAATAACCGGACCAAAACGTGTATTTTATGTCTTTTATGTCGGAATTATGCGTGGTTTGTGTTTTTGTTGTGATTTAGGACGAAATTGTGAAAAGTGGAGAAAACACGGCATTTACGGGCTTTGATTGAAGAAAAAGATGAAAACACGAAGTCAAGAAGTCAAGAGTATTAAAAGAACGGAAGTCCAAGACCAATTCTGAAGATTTATCGAAGAAAAAGTCAAAATACGGAAGTTTACTAAAAGCCGAGGAACTCAAGTCTATTTTATTGAAGAATTAAAAGACGAGTTCAAAAGAAATCCCGAGCCACAAGTCATTAGAGTCCAAGTTTAAAGAAGATTAGAAGAAAATGACTAATGGTGCAATTAATGAAGATTAAAGGCTTAAGGACCTAATGACGCAATTAAGAAGAAAGGAAGGAGGGGAGGAAGCTTCCTAATCCTCCCCTATATATAGATTAGGCTAGTTAATTATTTTCTTTGTTGGGTGGTTTGACAAACCATTTCTTCCATTTTCATTTATGCACATTTACTTTCTTGTCCAATTTACATTAATTGTCTTGCACCTTAATTACCATTTAATTTCAAGTAAGTTTCCATTTAATTCTTGTCAATCTTTATTTTATCTTGTTAATCTCCTATCTACCTTTCTTGATCTTTGATTTTTATGTTTATGTTTGTGTTCATGTTCAAATTCTTATTTTGATCAAAGTGGGTTTTTGATTATTGTGGTTAAATTTGTTAGTTTTGTTGATTTAGATTGTTTGTTTATGATTTTTTGTTGTTTCGTTATTAGTTTAGTTAAATCTTTTGTTTTGATTTTGATTAATCTGTGTTAGATTTGTTATTACTGTGATCCCTTGTTCTTCGGGAGTGTTTGTTTCTGTTTCTGTATTCCCAGATAAGTTCCGAGCCAAGAGAAGAAAGGCTTTCATTCGGAACTTTAAAAGTTCCGAATCAAGCTTCACCCGGAAGTGTTCCAGATCAGAACTTCCGAGTCAAGAGTTGTTCATTCGGAACTCCAAAAGTTCCGGACGAAAACTTCCGGACGAAAAGTTCCGAACAAAGTCCCGGATCAAGAAGGTTTCATTCGGAAGTCTAAAAGTTCCGGATCAAGAAGGTTTCATTCGGAAGTCTAAAAGTTCCGGATCAAGAAGGTTTCATTCGGAAGTCTAGAACTTCCGGATCAAGAAGGCTTCATCCGGAAGTCTTCCGAATCAAGGAGTTCCGACTCAAGAGTGTTCATTCGGAACTCAAGAAGTTCCGAGTCAAGCCAATTCATTCGGAACTCAAGAACTTCCGAACCAAGGGATAATCAGAAACTTCCGAATCAAGGATTTCTTTCAGGTTCTTTTTAGTATTTGTTTTTAATTTTTAATTTTCAAACTTTATTTTTCCCGTCTTTTATTTTAGTTGCACTTTAAGTTTACTTAGATTTATTTTAGCCTTGCCTTAGTTTAAGTTTTAGTTGCGTTTTAAGTTTACTTTAGATAGATTTTAATTTGCGTCATTTACTTTAAGTGCCCTTTAATTTCTCAGTCACGTTTTAAATACTTGCCCATTGTTTTTAATTAGACTTAGATTTAAATTACCTGCCTTTTACTTTAATTGTTTTGCACCTTTATTTAAAAACAACGACACATTTTTGTTTCACCAAAAACAATAGAGTCATACTTTAAGCCGGAAATCAATTCGATTAGACACCGAGAAACGAACTTTTTAACTAGCAAAATCTCTTCATTAAAATGGCACCGCTGCCGGCTCTTTTCGTAAAGATTAACGGTTTTCTGTGAGAGACGCGTTGCTTTTTGGGATCCGTTCACTTGTGAACGTTATTTTTCGTGTCAAAATTTTTTTTTCAAAAATCCCAACAACAATTGAAAAATTATAAAAAGCATTTCTTTTTCAAAGTTTTGCACCAAAAATATTCCTCTTTATCCTCTATTATGTTTCATTCTTTTCTTTACCCCTCTTATTCATAATTCTTCATGGATTCGTCATGCATGCGGTGTGGGAGACCTTGTCATAGTTTTCAAACATGTCAATGGTGTACTTGTGAGCGGTGTGGTTTTGATATCGACGATACATAATTTGGATTTTGTCCATTTTGCAATTCAACAAACTCATACTTCAACTCTTACAATACTTTCCCACCCTCTCCCTATGACAATCCCTATCCTCAAGACGCACCGGGTTTTTCTCCATACCCGTGGTGCTATATTTGTGGGGGCCCTCACGATGCTTCTTCTTGTGATCCGTCGAAGATCTTTGAGAAAGTTCCGTGCTATCATCCCAGTGTTTATAACCGTGAACCCCCACGTCACACCGTCAATCCTCAACCCTGTCGTGCATTTCCTCCTGATCTACTGGCCACACTTTTCGACAACTTTCAAAAAGTTCAAGAAGCCGTCAACAGGATGATGGAGAAATGGCAAGCGGATCAGCACCAAGAGCAGGTATCTAACTTTAATGCTTATACTCCTCCTCTTGTGCCTCCATATTATTATGACAGTGATGACGATGAGATTCCTATTTCTTGGACCAATGAGAATGCTATTCCTTCTCCTGACTTGTCGGAGCCTAAGGATTCAACCATCTTAAGGGATGAGGATATCAGCACAATTCCTGCAAAGGAATCCGACAAATTCAATACGTCTAGCGCTGATAACCTGGTCTCAATTCCAAGTGAATCTGAGTTGACATCCGACAGTGACGATGAGTATGATGCACTTTCTTCTGAGGATGTTCCTTCCACCAACACTTTGGAAGAGGATTCTATGGTTTTCTCTAATCCTCTTTTCGATCAAGATGATGCTTCTACTTCTAGTGATGACGAGTCACTATCTGATGAAGACGTTCCGAAGGAAACTTTCAAGATTTATTCGAACCCTTTATTTGATTTTGATGACGATTACATATCTAGTGAGGTGAATCCTCTCTTTGACTAAAGGATTGAAGACATTGATAGCTGTGACTCTCTTGTTACTGATGAGCATACTTTGATAGCCATGCCCCCTTCTATCGCAGAGGTGGAGCGTTCTGACTCTACTGGAAAGGTATCACATGTGGAAGGTAATTCTTATCTTACTTCTCCTACTATATTGCCCCCTCATCCTACTGAATGCACGCCCAAGCGGGTGATGTATCAATTTCCCTCTCCGGGAAATGAGGATGAGTGTTTTGACCCGGGAGGTGACAATGACCAATTTATGATTGATAACCTTACGGCTTTGCCAATTGGTCCACATCCATTGTCTTTGGAGGATGACAATGTGATTCCTATACCCACCCCACCTCCCGAGGATCAAGATTTCACATACTTCTCGTATGTTGAAAGGACATTTCTACCATTTAAGACTTATCCTCCTGCCTCCCCTTTGTTATATTCCTCCGGGAACGAGGACAAGGTCTTTGATCCCGGTATAACATTAGAGGTTTCCCCATGGACCATTTAATTCGGGGACGAGTCAGGCTCGTGACTCGGTTAACAAAAACAAGCGCTTTTTGGGAGGCAACCCAATTATCTATCTATCTTTTTCTTTGTTTTTACCATAAGTGTAGGGGAGACCCTTTGGTGTTTGCTCTCTCATCTCTTCTACTTAATCCGGGATTCGAGCTTCAAAGACACACTCTTGATGATTCTTTACGACCCGTGATTCCGTTGTTCCATTTTCCCGGTTCTATCCTAAACTCTTTTCGATTAACTATTTTATATTTTCTCAATATTAAAATAGGAATCTCTTTAGTTGTCTTTCCCTTAGCGAGATTTAAACAAAGTGCACAATGTCCTAAGTGTAGGGGAGTTTACTCCCACATGCTTAAACATTGAGGACAATGTTTATATTAAGTGTAGGGGGGACTTCTATCGAAGTTAAGTGGCTCTTTTCCTTGTATTTGCCCTCATTTTAACCGGAAAATCAATTTTTCGACATTTTTCAAAATTTTTGATCTATTTTGGCCTATTAGTTTTTCCTTTTGTATAGTTATTTTCTTGCCTTATTAGAATAAATGTTTAATAAAGTGGTTTTAATTTTCAAACGTTGTGAATCTTTTGACTCAACCCGAGTTTACTTAACTAAGTTACTCTAGCTAGTATCCTTAACGTGTTTAAATCAAGTTTTGCTAGGCTTTTATATAGGGAGCTATAAAACGCGAAAGTCTTAACTCTCACGGGTTAAGAACAAGAACTTTTCACAAGTTCCTATAATTGATCCTAGAGAGTCGTTTATCAAGGGAACTTTAAAACGCGATTTCTAAACTTGAAAAAGTCTAAGAATTTGCAAGATCCTATAGGCGACTCGAAAACCCAAAACGTTGATTTAATAGGCTAAGTATCCACGAGTCTCATTCCTTGAGATTTTAAACTGTGGAGAACGAGAGATGATAGCGCCAATTATAAGTTTGGTATTCTTTCGGGAATTTATGTGAGTTAATTATAAGCCTATTCTCCCATCGCTTGCTAATAAATTTATCTGCAATAAATAAGGTTGTACGATTTGAAAAGTTACTTAGCTTCTAGCCCAAGATCGTTTAAAAGTTGCTCGGTATGGATTAGAGTTCATAGCCAAGGCATAACTTATTGAAGCGGGATGCGAAGATTGGCGAGTCCGAAAAGGCCCTAACAAGGCATGAGGGCTATATTTTGTTGCTAAAGATCCAAAGTGATGTGAAGAATCATTTATCGAAAATCAATCTGAAGGATCGAGACACACGACGAAAAGCAAAAACTCCCAAAAGTCATGGAGAAGTGTATCCGAAAAGACCCTAACAAGGTATGAGGATAAATAGATCCAAGTCATAAAAGGAGGTGGATCGTTGTATATCAAAGTCCAAAATAAAGATTGGAGAAAAATGAAGAAGTCGTGGTCCAAGTATGAATCTCTCAAAACTTCAAGTGAAGAAATTCCTATTATGAAGAGAAGGCCATTATTTCATGAACGTCTCTCAAGGTTTGAAGTATGAAGTCGCTGCCAAATATCGGTCCGAGAAAGGTCTCAAATCGCGAAGCGAGTTATGCCAAGATATGAACTTTATGAGGTCCCGAGAAGCAGTTTTAAAAGATTTTGTCCTTTAGCTAACTATTGATTAAATCGTCTACTTTATTTTCGGACTAAATAATTATCGAAATAAGTCAACAATGCATCTTTGTGATCATTCAAGACAATAATAAAATATAAGAGATACACCTAGGAATAAGGGAGTCTAAGTGAATAATTGGCCCACATGAGTTCGTGTTAGTCTATTAACTTATAATAACAATGATCTCGTTTTTAAGCTTGGTTTGGAGAAAGTGAAAACTTGAGGATGATGATTATTCATGACATTTCCAAAACCCAAGGTATGCTTTTGATTTCTTTACTTTGAATGTTTATAGGCCAACGTGGATTGCATGAGGACATTGCAATGGTCAAGTGTAGGGGATTTGATAGGTGTGTAAACACCCATCCTTTTTACCACTTAATTACAATAATAACCGGACCAAAACGTGTATTTTATGTCTTTTATGTCAGAATTATGCGTGGTTTGTGTTTTTGTTGTGATTTAGGACGAAATTGTGAAAAGTGGAGAAAACACGGAATTTACGGGCTTTGATTGAAGAAAAAGATGAAAAGACGAAGTCAAGAAGTCAAGAGTATTAAAAGAACGGAAGTCCAAGACCAATTCTGAAGATTTATCGAAGAAAAAGTCAAAAGACGGAAGTTTACTAAAAGCCGAGGAACTCAAGTCTATTTTATTGAAGAATTAAAAGACGAGTTCAAAAGAAATCCCGAGCCACAAGTCATTAGAGTCCAAGTTTAAAGAAGATTAGAAGAAAAGGACTAATGGTGCAATTAATGAAGATTAAAGGCTTAAGGACCTAATGACACAATTAAGAAGAAAGGAAGGAGGGGAGGAAGCTTCCTAATCCTCCCCTATATATAGATTAGGCTAGTTAATTATTTTCTTTGTTGGGTGGTTTGACAAACCATTTCTTCCATTTTCATTTATGCACATTTACTTTCTTGTCCAATTTACATTAATTGTCTTGCACCTTAATTACCATTTAATTTCAAGTAAGTTTCCATTTAATTGTTGTCAATCTTTATTTTATCTTGTTAATCTCCTATCTACCTTTCTTGATCTTTGATTTTTATGTTTATGTTTGTGTTCATGTTCAAATTCTTATTTTGATCAAAGTGGGTTTTTGATTATTGTGGTTAAATTTGTTAGTTTTGTTGATTTAGATTGTTTGTTTATGATTATTTGTTGTTTCGTTATTAGTTTAGTTAAATCTTTTGTTTTGATTTTGATTAATCTGTGTTAGATTTGTTATTACTGTGATCCCTTGTTCTTCGGGAGTGTTTGTTTATGTTTCTGTATTCCCAGATAAGTTCTGAGCCAAGAGAAGAAAGGCTTTCATTCGGAACTTTAAAAGTTCCGAATCAAGCTTCATCCGGAAGTGTTTCGGATCAGAACTTCCGAGTCAAGAGTTGTTCATTCGGAACTCCAAAAGTTCCGGACGAAAACTTTCGGACGAAAAGTTCCGAACAAAGTTCCGGATCAAGAAGGTTTCATTCGGAAGTCTAAAAGTTCCGGATCAAGAAGGTTTCATTCGGAAGTCTAAAAGTTCCGGATCAAGAAGGTTTCATTCGGAAGTCTAGAACTTCCGGATCAAGAAGGCTTCATCCGGAAGTCTTCCGAATCAAGGAGTTCCGACTCAAGAGTGTTCATTCGGAACTCAAGAAGTTCCGAGTCAAGCCAATTCATTCGGAACTCAAGAACTTCCGAACCAAGGGATAATCAGAAACTTCCGAATCAAGGATTTCTTTCAGGTTCTTTTTAGTATTTGTTTTTAATTTTTAATTTTCAAGCTTTATTTTTCCCGCCTTTTATTTTAGTTGCACTTTAAGTTTACTTAGATTTATTTTAGCCTTGCCTTAGTTTAAGTTTTAGTTGCGTTTTATGTTTGCTTTAGATAGATTTTAATTTGCGTCATTTACTTTAAGTTCCCTTTAATTTCTCAGTCACATTTTAAATACTTGCCCATTGTTTTTAATTAGACTTAGATTTAAATTACCTGCCTTTTACTTTAATTGTTTTGCACCTTTATTTAAAAACAATGACACATTTTTGTTTCACCAAAAACAATAGAGTCATACTTTAAGCCGGAAATCAATTCGAAGAGATACCGAGAACAACAATTGAACCTAGCAAAATCTATACATTATGCATTCATAGATATCTGAAATTGATCAGCTACTATAGCACGTAACTGAGTCTCAGTCAACTGTTTTGGCGGCATAATCCTGTTACACAATTCACATCAAAATGAGTATTCATTCAACGCTTGTGATAACAAAACATGAATAACACAGAATAAGAATAGATAGATGAAAAGAAAAAAGAATGGATGATAGAACGAAGAATAGAATTTAGACAAGGAACGAAGATTCACGAGGAATGAGTCAAAAGACAGGGATTTCTATTGTGATAACCAGCGTCGTTTGTAAATTACGTATTAGTATTATAATAATCAAATAATAAACATTTATAAATAAATGTAATTTCATTATGCTTTAAGCATAATTAATAATTAAATATGTATACATATATATACTTTTCTGGTTCTCGTCCATTGGCAACTCGGAGGTTTCGCTTGCAGATGTTATAGTTAAAAGATTTCAAAAATTTTATTTTTGGAATATCTTTTCGTTCTTTATAACTTGAGCTCTGATGCCAATCTGTAACACCCCCAATTTCGGGTCATAGCAGCGGAAGTGTCATTGGGTGTTACTATCATGGTTCAACCTCAATATCATAGAAAACGCCTCGAAATGAGTCGTTTTAACAAAACATACATCCATTCATTTGTTTAAAGATAAAACAGTTCACACACGGTCCCAAATAGTTTTAAGTTTACACAACCAACCAAACAATAAAAGTTTCTTTGGATGAATGTAGTTTAGAAAGCGGGCCAAAACATTTTAATTTAGCAAGCTGCGTGAAACCTCCATCCTTGAGTGCCTTCTTCATGGACCTGAGATAAAACATGCTATAAAGTCAACAAAAATGTTGAGTGAATCTATAGAGTTTAAAATTAAATAAACGAACACAAGTATTCTGAATAAACCTTCCGTGGTTGACAATCATGTGGATCAGACATAATTATCGTTGTTATTTCATAAGTCTCGTGAAATTGAACGTTAACATATATTATTTCAGCCCAACACACCTAGCCAAGTGCGTATATTTCTCTTATACAATTGCATCCGATGTTTCATTACTGGTGCATCACAACACCACGCGATAGCTAATCGCGACCGGACTGGGTGTCACCCCGATAGATCTATCCATAGTATTAGCGTTCCTTTCGATTAACAATTCACGATTCATGGGTCTTTTCAGGCTAAACAAACTTGTATAACAACTTTCATCTAAGCATACAATCGGGTCCTTTGTGTTCAATTTTAAAAGAAAGAGGGTTTACCACAACTTCTCGTTGTACCCTTCATTTATAATAAATGCTTTTCCAATAATAAGGGTTTCCACAACTTCTCGTCGTACCCCTTTTATTTTAATAAAACAAGCATGTTATCCCCCTCGCGGGTTTTATAAAACAAGTAAACATGTTAAAGCGAGGCTATAGACTCACCTTGGTACGATAGTAGTAATGTGACGATCGCCGACGATTTGTGATGCCCGTTAAACACGAAGACCACAACCTACCAAATAAGGCGCGTTCGTTAATAAACGACTCAAGTATAAATAATACTTAAATAATACGAAAGTCAATTTCAAATAACCATGAAAATCCTGAAGGAAAATTAAAAATATAAGTGTACTTCTATACCCTTTTATTCAAAACTATTCTTTTAAACACTTGCACTCTCGACATTGACCCGTCATAAGACGCCAAGTCAACGCAAGTCAAACCATCATTTTACTTTCCTCGGACCAGTAGCTAAGTCATTTATATAATGACTTAACACTTGAGTAAGTCACCATGTCCAATAGTGAATACTCAACTCACGCCACACAAGTATTGGACTACGTGTCCAAAATACCAATCAGCATGTACACTCCAAATGTACACACCAATCTAACCTATCTAGACTTGTCCGATTTCGACGAAACTTGGTGACAAACTCACACATAATATGAATAAGACTCAGTTTAAGTTTCATTCAAAAATATTACTTTTAAGACCTTCTGCCCGACACACCTTCGTGTTACAAAAACCAGACAGTTTTACGCCTTTGACTTGTAAAACCATTTTGACTTATTTAAACAATTCCGTTTGCAAAACCGACACTCGGGTTTGAAAATAGACTCATGACCTGAGGTTTAGCAACTTACGACAGTCCTTGAAAATTTTTAAAACTCATTTTATAGTCCCCGAGATTCGATCCAAATACCGACAACAATTTTCGGATTGTGCCGATACCCGTCTCCCGGTACACAAATACTAAAAGTAGCATAACTTTTCGCTCGTAATGAGTTAGAAGCTCTACTTTAGCTCAAATCGAAGCTAACAAAATTCTCTACAACCCTATCTTATTAGTTCACCAAGTTTATTAGAGTAACTATTTCAAAAATGGCCTTAAAGTTACTGCCTAAAATAGACCATCTAAAAATCATACCAAAACAAATTTTCAACCCATTCCAACAATTTCTATGGTCCTAATATCATCCTAATATTATACTAACACATCTAACTAACTCATAGCACCCTCAAATTTAATCTCACAAAAATTAAATAATTAAAAACCTTACATGCATGATGAGACTGCTTTTATACATAGTCTCATCTTCCAAATAGGGCTTAAAATGCATTAAATATCATCAAAATACCCATATATATGCTTGTGTTTGTTGCTTGTGTATTTTAGGTACGGATATTGAGAAAATGACAAAAGATCACAAGAATCATGCAAAAACGAACACGAGAAACGAAGCCGCACAATGAACCAAGCCCTAATGAAGACTTTCCCAAGATCAACCCTTGAAGATTTGAAGAATTATGAAGAAGGGTCCTCCAATTATGAAGAATTAAAACTTTATACCCTTGTATCCTCATAATTACAAGTTTGGTCCCTAAAGTTTGTCAAAATTACAAAAAGGGCCCTCCACTTTGAAGATTTGGCAAATTTAGCCCCTCAACAAAGCTAAATTGTCAACCAATATCATTCACAAAGTCAAATATATCATGAAGTCCTTCAAAGTACAAGAAATGACAAGTTTGGTCCTTTGAAAATCTCAAAAATACAAAAAGGACCCTCAACTTTGAAGATTTGGCAAAAATGGTCCCTCAATCATTATGACTTGGCAAATTCAGTCCTCCAAAATGCTCAACATACAAGTCAAGAACATTATCATTGAAGAAAATACCAAGTCAACCCTTGAAGAATTCAAATATGGCAAGAAATACCCCTGAATTCATTTTATAAAAGTTTTTGGGCAAAAAATGTAAAAGTTCAAAAGTTGATAAGGCTAATTGTGGCGTTGATAGCTTTTGTAAATGAAAAGACAAGAAGAAAAGAATCAAGGGACTAAAAGGGGCCAGACATAAAACTTACCTAGACCAACCAGCTCTTGCCACGTGCCCCACTATCTCCATCCAGCCAATCACAACTCACCCTTCCTCCACCTCACAATCCCACTCACCAGGTTTTAAGATTAATTTAATCTTGGCGCCATTAACACATATTTAAACATAATCCAAACCAAAAATGGATTAAACCTGGCACTATTCACCTCAAGAACATAATTAGGCATTCTTAATTGTGTTTTAATTAAACCCTAATATTATCCAGAACCATGATTAAGCATCCCTTAATCATAACCCAACACCCAAAACACATGCTACACCTTTGAGATGCCCCACATGGACCTCCCCTGCTACACACATGAGGAAGATGCCAAAACAGTGCCAGCAATCCAATGTCCCATATTTTGGCTTACTTTCTAAGCTTCATCTACACCCTTTGATCACACTTTGACATGCCAACTCATGCTACAAACCAAAATGCAGTCACATGATTCTCCAAGTTCAAACAAGGCAAAGGGGCATTTTGGGGACTTCATCAACATTAGGGCAACGTTTTTATGCTTTCTAGTAGCTCATTGTATGCCTATATAAAGGCTTAGGGTTCCAACATTTACACTTTGCTTTTGATTTTTCCTTGTTCAAGTTTCTGTAAATCCTATTTCTTAGTTTAATGAAATTGAGTTTGAAATCTTGAAGAAAAGTCATTGCCCAATCTTATTTACTGCTTTCTATTGTTATATGCTTGTTAGTTCTTGAAGTTCAAAACCTGTTTTAAAAAAAGAGGAGTGTGCAAAAGTTTGCACATTTTCTCATTTTCTTGATATTTTGCTAAGTCTTGTTCCAATCTTGGAATTCTTGGGCTATAGGGCTGATCATAGCATCCTAACTGAGTTGGTTAAGGTGTGGTGAGGCTTATAACTTGGGGATAATCAAGTGTGGGGTAACAAGTTTGCATCAATCAAGTTTTCCAAAGTTTCTGATTTTTATGATATTTTGCTTTAACCTTATTCAATCTTAGCAGGCTTATTGTGGAAGCTTGTGCTTGTTCTTGCTAGCACATAAGCTCAAAATTCGTGGGTGTGGATGTACCTCCATAAGGTTTGCATACTTAATCTCAAAATCTGCTTAAATTGTGATTTTTGGTGATATTTGTATGAAACTTGTGTTCTTGTGAATTTTGTGGCTTGTTCTTGCTTGAATCTGTTTATTATACTTGTTTTAGTGTTAATTGATACTTGGTTGGCCTGAAATCTCACTTTGCTTTTGAAAATTTTGATTTTGAAAAGTTAAAGGGGTGTTTGGGTCTACTGGTTTGTGCTTGCATCTTGTTATTGTGTTGTTAGTTTGTGTTGTTTATGCTTTGTATCTGCTATACCTTTGTTTGAGAGTGTTTTGCTGCAAGTTTCTGAGTTTGAAACCTTGAATCAAACAAATTGCTATATCTTGTTGAGTTGACTGATTTTTGACCTAAAATTTTGGGAAAACCTAGAGTTTATGCATATTTAGGGATAAAAGTTGTTAAAACATCATCAATATAACCTATTTGATAGATTTGGAGTGTTGAAATTGGCTTGTGTGTCAAATACATCAGCAAAAGTAAAAACTGCATGTGTTAGTGTTCATCAGTAACTTTCATTGCTTGAATCTTGCTTAATTCTTTGAACCAGTGCATGAAACCTGTTTAGACTTGCTTATTGGAGTTTATTATAGCTTGTGTGTGCATTTGGCTGGCTGATTTGTGCTAAAACTGCTCATAAGTGCTTAACTGCTTATTGTTCATGTCTGTGCAATGTCTGATGATTGATTGATTCAACTGTATCAATTGGGTGTTAGTGATTGTGTTATTTTGATTGTGATTGACTCCTTTTGATCCAAAGATCATTTGGGTGCCTTTGTGAAATCTGAATCTCCAAAAAAGTCACTAAAGACAAAAAGTCAAAATAGTCAAGCAGTGGAAAAAGTTTCCACTGCTCAACATCCAAAACTAGCCCCTGCTAGTGCAATTTTGTCATCAGCTTATCAATAAGCTATTCTAGCTTATTCTAACTTGCAACAACTTATTTTTTGTACTAGGTCTTCATTATTTGACCCATTTAAGTAAACTGGAGCTTATGAGACTTTGACTTTGACTTTTTACTAGAAACCAACTTGTTTGACTTTTATCATAAGTGCTTATTTGACTTTCCAGCTTATTGAGTGTGCGTATTGAGTAGGTTTTTGATTATTAAGCTTAGTTTTGTCATAAGAAACATTTTGCAACTTGAATCAGCTTCTGAGGTGGTCTAGATCACAAAAACGACTATTTTGTCTTTTTGTGAATAAGTTTGTGAACTGTTTTTGGCTTATTAAGTGGGCTTATTTGAAATTTCTTTTTGCAAAACGTTTTCTTACCTCAAAAGAATGATGTGTGTCAATTTTCAGCTTATGGCACAAGCTTATGGCTTAATGGGCTCAAAGGCCCATTAAGAATAAGCTTTGTGCTTATTAAGCTGTGATAAGCTACATTTCAGCTTTTGGGCCTTTGAAATTCTTTGTTCAGAATCAAATTTTAAGCTAGACTGGAAGTTTTGGGCTTATTTGGTGGACTCTAGATTTTTGGGCCTCTTTTAGCCTATTAAGTGGACTGTTTTGGGTTTAGCCCATTTTCTAGGCCCAATAGGGGTATTTAGGTAATTTCACTTTCATTTCTGAGTTATTTAGGTTAAATTAAGCTAGTTTGCAAGTTTTTAGAATTTTTTATAATTTTTGGATTTTTAATATTGTTTTAATATTATTTTATTATTAAAAATTAAAAGTCTGATTTTCTAGGTTTTTATATTTTTCCTAGGTTCTAAACACTTAATTAGGATTTTTGCATTTTTCCAAATATTTTTTTAGGTCTTTTAATTATTTTCTATAATTAATTTAAGTTTTAATTGATTTTAGGAGTTTTTAATTATTTAAAAATAGTTTTAATTGTTTTTAAAATTTTGATAAATAGTTTTTAGCTTAATTAGAGTATTTTTGAGGTTTACAAACTTTAAAATCTTGTTTAGGGCTTTTTAATAATTAATTTTGATTTTTAGGGCTTTAATTTGCATTAAAAAGTCATTATCTAATTAATTAAAAGGTTTTTGCAAGTTTTGATTTTTTTGTAAACTCATAGAATATTATTAGGGAATTTTGGTAATTTTTAGAAATTTTTAGGTTAAAATTTTAATTTTGGTAGTTTTTACGACTTTACGTGTACGGCTTTTTAGACTTAGTTTAATCCGTCTTCATAACCGTGATTCTCTTCTAATCCCTTTTCTATTTTTCTTTCTCAAATATAATCACAAATTAATCCATATCATTACACAAATAACACACTAGCCTCCTTGAGAACGAACTTAATTGGTCATTAGTGCTTGGTTTTCCTAAACCGACACTTAATACTTGCCACTTTTGTTGCTCTTTTCCTAAAGGGTATACAAAAACTAAACATCATTTTGGCGCCGCTGCCGAGGAGGCGTGTTGTGTTTTGATTTGGCATTGTTATTTTTATACTAACCATAATTAATATTTGTATTAGTAGCACTCTACTAATACGTATTATCGGTTTTCGGTTTTTGTGTGAATATTATTGATATATTGTATACGTAGAACAATAAATTCACAAGTACTCCAAATACGTGAGAAATCACAACCTTGACTTGGGAGGTCATTACCCAATCATTGTATTCGAATCTCAAACCAAAGAAAAAGGCAAAAATAGATAAATACTTTCGTGAAGCTTAATCTTGATAATACAAACTATAAGGTGGGTATAATGCAGATATTATAAAATATATCCTAAGGAAAAAGGCTCATAAGTGCTTCGCGCCGCCTCGTTTCACCGCTTGCTTGTGAGTATTTGATTGTGAGAGCTAATCGAGGGTTTTGCCGCCCAAAGTATTACTAAGTATCATTTATATTTTCTTGGTTTCCATTGATTAAACCCTCTTGAACGATTTGGTGTTCCACCATCGTTCTAAAGTCATCGAAGGCGTTCACTCCACGTGATCGTTTTCATTCCTTGAGGCTTCTTTAATCAAGAGATTTGATTAAGGAGGAGATTTGTAGATTTGTGTCTACTTAATACATTCACCAATTTCCAAAAAAAAGTTAATACCATCAAAAACCACAAAAAAAATTGAAAAATTAAAAACACCAAAAAGAATCTTCTTTGCTCGTCTCCTCGTTGTACGTGACGTTTATGCTAACTCGAAATCAAGCAAGACGTGCACGTAAACGAAAGAACAAAACTCTCACTCCCAACAATTCTAGTGAGGAGTCTCCTATTGACGAACCCATTGTAAGAGAAGCACCAACCATGGCGAATCGAACTATGATGGAGTTACTTTAAGCACCCACCGAGGGTTATGGAGAGGCTATTGTGATTCCCGCTATCCTTGCAGAGAATTTTGAGGTGAAAACGGGTTTGTTGTCGATGATCCAAAACAACAAATTCCGTGGTGATGAGAAGGACAATCCACACAACCATATCCGCCAATTCAATCGTCTTACCGCTACTTGCAAGTTTAAGGATGTCTCTAACGACTCGATTAAGATGATGCTTTTTCCGTATTCCTTAGCAGGGCCCGCTAAAATTTGGTTAGAGAAAGAGCCACCCAATTCTATATTGACGTGGAAGGATCTCGTGTCTAAGTTTGTGAACCAATTTTTTCCGCCCTCTAAGACTACGCACTTGAAAAACGAGATTTCAAAGTTTTCACAAGAATTTAATGAAAGTTTTTCAACGGCTTGGAATAGGTTTAAGGAAATGTTACATGAATGTCCTCATCACGGTTTTTCCGATTTGCATCAAATTGACACGTTTTACAATGGACTTAATGATCATGAAAGGGATTATTTGAATGCCGCCGCGGGTGGCAATTTTTTGTGTAAAACGGTTGAGGAAGCTTTGGTGATAATTGAAAATAGATCTAAGGTGTATAGTCCTCGTAGCACGTCTAGTGTTCGTAAGGCTTCGTCTTCGGCTTCACCTTCTTTGTCTACTACCATCGATGCTTGCCAAATTGAGGCGAACTTGGAAAACAAGATTTTTGATAAGTTGAAAGGACTTTTGATTGAGTTTAAAGTTGGTGAACCAAGTGCTCCCGCTACGGCTAAAGCGGTTGAGGTTTCTTGCATGTATTGTGGTGGAGGTCATGATTTCTCCGAGTGCATTACCAACGGTGGTAACACTTCGAGTGCCTTCGCTGCCACGGGAAATTACAACCAAAACGGTCAAATTTCCCGCTCTAATCAAATGACTCCACCGGGTTTTGGTTCAAATCAAAATGCTAACAACAACTATCGCAACAATCAAGTTGGTTTCAAAAACAATTATAACAAGGGAAACTATGGGAATCAAGGGGCTAATAATCAAGTTTCAAACAAAAATGATTTTCAAAATAACAACAAAAGTTTGCAAACATTGAAAGATCTTCCAAGTGAGTTTGTTGAATATGCTAGTGGGAATGATGCTAGGTTTGACAATATTCAAAGAGAAATCATTTGCCTAAGATCCGAGTTTAAGAACGACTTGAAGAAAGAGTTGAAAAATGAGTTAGCTAATGAACTTAAAATCCACACCAACAAGATGGAAGGAAATGTCACTAGGTCGCAACAAAACCAACAAACGATGGAACAAGGGCAACATGAGATTAAACAAGAGATGATTAAGGCCGAGAAAAGGCAAACCGAAGCCGTATTGAGGCAATCTAATTTTAAAGATAAAATCTCGTCTATGTTTGAGGCTATAATGTGTAAACCGTCGTCAAGTGGTCTTCCTAGCAACACCATATCCAACCCTAAGGGTGAGATGAAAGTGATTACCACACGTAGTGGTAAGACACTTAAGGAACCAATTCCTCAACCAATTGCTCCTACGGAGTAAGCAATCGAGGAAGAACCCGAGGTGGTGGTCCAAAAGGAGCATGTCCCAATCCCACGAAGTACCGCTCATGCCACACCTACGGTTGACCCATTACCATCATTGGAACCCGAGATTCCAAAGGCTATGCCTACTATGCCTCAACCCACACCACCTTTGCCCTATCCATCAAGACTTAGGAAGGAGAAACGTCAAGAGCGCGACAATTACCAATTTGAGCTTTTTATGAAAAGGTTTCGTGATTTGCACCTTAATGTGAGTTTCGCCGATGCTTTGGTCATGATGCCTCAATTTTCCGCTAACTTTAAGAGTATGTTGAACAACAAGGAGAAATTGCACCAATTGTCTAGTTGTTCGTCGGTTTATCTTAATCGCATACCTCAAAAAGTCGGTGATCCCGGTAATTTTTGATCCCTTGTGCAATTCAAGATATGGAAGAACACTTCGCCTTGGCCGATCTTGGTGCTAGCATTAAGTTGATGCCACTTGCAATCTTCAAGTCGCTCAATCTTCCTAATCTTACTCCTTCACTAATGTCTATCGAGTTGGCCGACCATTCCACAATTCCCGCATGTGGTTTGGCGGAAGACGTTTTTGTGAAAGTGGGGAAGTTCTACTATCCCGTAGACTTTATCGTTGTGGATATCCCCACGGATCCTCAAGTTCCTCTCATTTTAGGTCGTTCGTTTTTAGATACGTCTATGGCTTTGATTGATGTGCATGCTAGAAAGATCACCTTACGCTTCAACGACGAGGAACTTGTTATAAACGCAACTCAAAACTCTCAAATTTCTCATGTTTATTCCGTTGCAACCATAAACCTCGTTGATATGATTGACGTGGTTTGCGAGGAATTTTCACAAGAAGTTCTAGGTTTCGGTGATGAAGAAACTAGTGGCAATCCCACTATGTTAGATCCAATTCTTGATAATTCGAGACCAACCTTCACTCCTTTTGAAGGTGGTGGTTTTACGTTGGAAGAATGCAATGTTCCACGTACTTGTGACGAAGACCTCGACAACGATGAGGACTTCTCGATTATCAAGGATTTCTTAACGATTTCCCATTTCCTCCACCCGAGGAGGTTATGAGTATCGAGCCCAAATCTTCACTTGAGGAACCACCTATCCTTGAGTTGAAAGATTTACCTCCTCACCTCGAATATGTCTATTTAGAGGAGGACGACAAGTTGCCAGTTATTATTGCGAAGGATCTTTCGAATGATGAAAAAACCGCACTTGTCGATGTTCTTAAGGATCACAAAGGGGCGATTGCGTGGAAGTTATCCGACATTAAGGGAATCGATCCCAAGTTTTGTACCCACAAAATCTTAATGGAGGAGGATTTCAAGCCCACAATCCAAAGTCAAAGGAGGGTGAACCCCAAAATTCACGACGTCATCAAAAAGGAGGTCCATAAACTCCTTGACGCGGGAATGATTTACCCTATTTCCGATAGCCCTTGGGTGAGTCCTATTCATTGTGTCCCTAAAAAGGGAGGGATGACCGTTGTGCCAAACGATGCCAACGAGTTAATTCCCACTAGACTCGTGACCGAATGGAGAGTGTGCATTGACTATCGAAAGTTGAATGAAGCCACTCGAAAAGACCATTTTCCCTTGCCCTTCATGGACCAAATGTTGGAGCGTCTTGCGGGAAACGATTTATATTGCTTTCTAGATGGTTTTTCCGGTTACTTCCAAATTCCCATCGATCCTCGTGATCAAGAAAAAACTACGTTTACGTGTCCATATGGAACGTTTGCCTATCGTAGAATGCCATTCGGACTTTGCAATGCACCGGGAACCTTTCAAAGGTGCATGATGGCTATTTTTCATGATATGATCGAGAAGACGATGGAAGTCTTCATGGATGACTTTTCCGTGTTTGGTAATTCGTTCACTTCGTGTTTGTCGAATCTAGAGAGAATGTTAAAACGTTGTGAGGAAACCAACCTTGTGCTCAATTGGGAAAAATGTCATTTTATGGTTAAAAGTGGAATCGTCTTAGGGCACAAGGTCTCGAAAGCGGGGATTGAGGTAGATCAAGCTAAGGTAGACGTCATCGCCAAATTACCTCATCCCAAAACCGTCAAGGGAGTTAGGAGTTTCCTAGGCCACGCGGGCTTTTATCGTCGATTTATCAAGGATTTTTCAAAGATTTCTCGACCTATTACACATCTTCTTGAAAAAGAGGCACGTTTTGTCTTTGACGAAGATTGTGTACGAGCCTTTGAAATCCTTAAGAGGAAACTTACCGAAGCTCCCATCCTTGTTGCTCCCAATTGGAACCTCCCCTTTGAGCTTATGTGTGATGCTAGTGATTACGCTATAGGGGCCGTTTTGGGGAAACGTCATGATAAGCACTTCTTGCCTATTCACTATGCTAGCAAGACGATGACCGAGGCTCAACTTAAATACACTACAACGGAAAAGGAGTTCCTTGCCGTGGTGTATGCATTTGAGAAATTCCGACCTTATCTCGTCTTGACGAAATGCATAGTGTATACGGATCATTCGACTATTAAGTATCTCATGGCAAAGCAAGATGCTAAGCCTAGATTACTTCGTTGGATTCTCCTCCTTCAAGAATTTGATCACACCATTGTTGACAAAAAAGGAGCCGAGAATCTAGCGGCCGATCATCTCTCTCGTTTGGAAGATCCTCACCAAAGTGTTTACGAGCCCAAGGAAATCACCGAAACATTTCCGCTCGAGACACTTGGTGTAGTGAATTCTAAGCTTGATTCTTCTACCCCATGGTTTGCGGATTTTGCAAATTACCATGCGGGTAACTTCATCATTAAGGGTATGACGACTCAAGAAAAACGAAAATTCTTTCATGACGTCAAGTTCTACTTTTGGAACGACCCTTACTTGTTTCGAACTTGTGCGGATCAAATCATCCGACGTTGTGTATTTGGCACCGAAGCTTCTAACATCCTTAGAGCTTGCCACGAGGGACCCACGGGTGGTCACCATGGTGCTAATCTCACGGCTAAGAAGGTGTTTGATGTCGGCTTCTTTTGGCCTACTATTTACCGAGATGCACAAGATCTTGTGAAGTCGTGTGATGCATGCCAACGACAAGGAAAAGTCTCACAAAAAGATGAAATGCCACAAAATATCATCCAAGTGTGTGAGATCTTTGACATTTGGGGTATAGACTTTATGGGGCCGTTCCCATCATCTCGTGGTAATAAGTACATTCTCGTTGCGGTTGACTACCTTTCTAAGTGGGTGGAGGCCAAGGCCTTGCCCACTAATGATGCTTGTGTGGTAGTCAAGTTTTTGAAGCAATTGTTTTCTCGGTTTGGAACCCCTCGTGCTATCATAAGCGATCGTGGAACCCATTTTTGTAACGACCAATTTGAAAGGGTTCTAAGGAAATATGGGGTTACACATCGGCTTTCTACGGCTTATCACCCACAAACGAGTGGGCAAGTCGAGGTTTCAAACCGAGCGTTGAAGAGGATCTTGGAGAGATCCGTAGGAGAAAACCGACAATCTTGGTCGGATAAGTTAGACAATGCTTTATGGGCCTTTAGGACCGCTCATAAGACGCCCATTGGGTTCACTCCCTATAAGCTTGTGTATGGAAAGAATTTTCATTTGCCTATCGAGCTAGAACGCAAGGCTTATTGGGCCCTAAAGCATTGTAATGATGACATGGAGACCGCAGGAAAACACCGGAAAATGCAATTGAATGAATTGGAAGAATTGAGAGACATTGCTTATGAAAATTCATTGATTTACAAAGAAAAAACTAAAAAGTTGCACGATTCTAAAATTAAAAACCGGGTTTTTAACATTGGGGATCAAGTTTTGCTTTTTAATTCAAGATTAAAAATCTTTTCTGGTAAGTTGAAATCCCGTTGGTCCGGTCCATTCACCGTGACTCAAGTGTTCCCGTATGGGACCATCGAGCTAGCTCAAGATGATGGTCCTAACTTCAAGGTGAATGGACATAGGTTGAAGCACCACTTTGGCGGGGAAGTTCCATCCTTGAACTACCTCGACCAAGTCACCTTCCCCAATGATAATTAGTATTGAGGGGATCGAGTCGAGCTCATGACTCGGTAATCAAAAACGAGGTGCCTCATGGGGGAGTCCCATGCTTATCCTATGTACATATTATCGCTTTCTAATGTAGATAACGTGTGGGGATTTGTGCCCTTCCAACCTTTGTTTCGTGGTTGTTTGTGAATTGTGAACTTTAGATAATCATGATCTTCACGATTGGAGCCTCTCGTGTTCGTTTTATGGGAGCACTCGATCGTTTGCTTTGAAGACTTTCTCAATATCCATGATATATCCTTTTGATGTTCTAACCTTAGGTTTTTAGCACACTTCATAAACGGCTTTAAATTTATTGGTTACACCCTTTCCATGCTAGATTAGGCATTCAACTACGTCTCTAGTATGGGGGTGTTTGCACCCCTAGACTCGAAACATTGAGGACAATGTTTAAATTTCGTATGGGGGGGGTGAATAGATATTTGCCTTGCCAAACCTTTACGCTTTCCAAAGTTTATGTTTTGTTTATCGTTTTTGTTGAAAATAAGGCTAAAAATGGCCAAATTTTAAAATTTTTCTCATGTTTTATAAGTGTTTGAAGACACGAATGTAGGTTTTCCGATGGCGAGAATAAGAGTAATTTTTGACTCGACCGTGCGTGTTGAGCACTTAGCTTTGATTCCTTAACTTCACATTAGGCTAAGTCTCTTAAATGAGGACGAGAAATGATAGAGTTAATTATAAGTTACTATGCTAAACGTAGAGTACTCGTATTCTTTCAAAAACTCATGTGTTCTCGTTGTTTGCTTATTCTCCCTTCGCATGTAAATTTTTTTTTGCTTAATAAATATTGACTTAGCGGTTTAGTTAGGATTGTTGGGTTTCTAGTCTTTTCTAGTAGCTTCCGTGTAATTAAATTGGGAAGACATTAAGGTATCGCCAGCGTCACGGTTTTGAAGTATTGGCACCCGAATAATCGAAAGCTTCACCCAATAATAAGATTTCAAGTGCTCACCTAAATCTAGCAAACAATTTGAAGCCCCACAAGGCCTAAAATCTATGCAAAAATTGAAAGTGAATCAAGCCTTAATCTTCGAAGCTTTAAAGATCCAAAATTCGCCTTAGCGTGAAGATATACGTCTTTGGCTAATAAAACCACCGATGAGGCGGATAATAAAAGGCAAGGCAAGACCGAAGTCATAATAAAAGCTTCATGGCGAAGTTGAATAAAAGATGGAGGTAAACCAAAGATAATAAGGCCCTTCCGTTAGGGGGCGTATAAAAGTCTTGGTAATAAGTCTCATGTTCAAAACCGTTATAAACCGTGTTTATCGATCCTTCTTGTCAACTTAATTTTTTAACATCGTTGTCTATTAGGAGGGGTTATTGATTTGATGGTCTTAGTTACACCGTTAGGACTCTATTTTTAGACCTAAATCTCTATTATCGCATAAGTCAAACGATGTATCCTCGTGAAACATTCAAGACAAGAGATACAACTTAGGAATAATGGGAGAATAAGTACGTGATTAGGGCATATGAGTAGTGTTAGCATTACTAACTTATAATGACAATGATCTCGTTGCACGCTTGGCATGGAATTGGAGTGAAAATCGAGGACGATGAAATTATTTCTAACGAAGCATTCACATGTTCTTATTCTATGAACCTAAACGTCCCATTTTGCGATGAAAATCATACATTATGTCTAAAACGCAAGTAGTAGTAATAGTAGTAGTGTAGCTAGTTTATCATTCCAATAAAGTGAATAAAAATGAATTTTGGAGATGCTACGATACTTTATTCTAGCATTGCGTGAGGGCACGGCAATGGTTTAGTATGGGGGAGTGATGAGACTACTTTTATACATAGTCTCATCTTCCAAATAGGGCTTAAAATGCATTAAATATCATCAAAATACCCATATATATGCTTGTGTTTGTTGCTTGTGTATTTTAGGTACGGATATTGAGAAAATGACAAAAGATCACAAGAATCATGCAAAAACGAACACGGGAAACGAAGCCGCACAATGAACCAAGCCCTAATGAAGACTTTCCCAAGATCAACCCTTGAAGATTTGAAGAATTATGAAGAAGGGTCCTCCAATTATGAAGAATTGACACTTTATACCCTTGTAACCTCATAATTACAAGTTTGGTCCCTAAAGTTTGTCAAAATTACAAAAAGGGCCCTCCACTTTGAAGATTTGGCAAATTTAGCCCCTCAACAAAGCTAAATTGTCAACCAATATCATTCACAAAGTCAAATATATCATGAAGTCCTTCAAAGTACAAGAAATGACAAGTTTGGTCCTTTGAAAATCTCAAAATTACACAAAGGACCCTCAACTTTGAAGATTTGGCAAAAATGGTCCCTCAATCATTATGACTTGGCAAATTTAGTCCTCCAAAATGCTCAACATACAAGTCAAGACCATTATCATTGAAGAAAATACCAAGTCAACCCTTGAAGAATTCAAATATGGCAAGAAATACCCCTGAATTCATTTTATAAAAGTTTTTCGGCCAAAAATGCAAAAGTTCAAAAGTTGATAAGGCTAATTGTGGCGTTGATAGCTTTTGTAAATGAAAAGACAAGAAGAAAAGAATCAAGGGACTAAAAGGGGCCAGACATAAAACTTACCTAGACCAACCAGCTCTTGCCACGTGCCCCACTATCTCCATCCAGCCAATCACAACTCACCCTTCCTCCACCTCACAATCCCACTCACCAGGTTTTAAGATTAATTTAATCTTGGCGCCATTAACACATATTTAAACATAATCCAAACCAAAAATGGATTAAACCTGGCACTATTCACCTCAAGAACATAATTAGGCATTCTTAATTGTATTGTAATTAAACCCTAATATTATCCAGAACCATGATTAAGCATCCCTTAATCATAACCCAACACCCAAAACACATGCTACACCTTTGAGATGCCCCACATGGACCTCCCCTGCTACACACATGAGGAAGATGCCAAAACAGTGCCAGCAATCCAACGTCCTATATTTTGGCTTACTTTCTAAGCTTCATCTACACTCTTTGATCACACTTTCACATGCCAACTCATGCTACAAACCAAAATGCAGTCACATGATTCTCCAAGTTCAAACAAGGCAAAGGGGCATTTTGGGGACTTCATCAACATTAGGGCAACGTTTTTATGCTTTCTAGTAGCTCATTGTATGCCTATATAAAGGCTTAGGGTTCCAACATTTACACTTTGCTTTTGATTTTTCCTTGTTCAAGTTTCTGTAAATCCTATTTCTTAGTTTAATGAAATTAAGTTTGAAATCTTGAAGAAAAGTCATTGGCCAATCTTATTTACTGCTTTCTATTGTTATATGCTTGTTAGTTCTTGAAGTTCAAAACCTGTTTTCAAAAGAGGAGTGTGCAAAAGTTTGCACATTTTCTCATTTTCTTGATATTTTGCTAAGTCTTGTTCCAATCTTTGAATTCTTGGGCAATAGGGCTGATCATAGCATCCTAACTGAGTTGGTTAAGGTGTGGTGAGGCTTATAACTTGGGGATAATCAAGTGTGGGGTAACAAGTTTGCATCAATCAAGTTTTCCAAAGTTTCTGATTTTTATGATATTTTGCTTTAACCTTGTTCAATCTTAGCAGGCTTATTGTGGAAGCTTGTGCTTGTTCTTGCTAGCACATAAGCTCAAAATTCGTGGGTGTGGATGTACATCCATGAGGTTTGCATACTTAATCTCAAAATCTGCTTAAATTGTGATTTTTGGTGATATTTGTATGAAACTTGTGTTCTTGTGAATTTTGTGGCTTGTTCTTGCTTGAATCTGTTTATTATACTTGTTTTAGTGTTAATTGATACTTGGTTGGCCTGAAATCTCACTTTGCTTTTGAAAATTTTGATTTGGAAAAGTTAAAGGGGTGTTTGGGTCTACTGGTTTGTGCTTGCATCTTGTTATTGTGTTGTTAGTTTGTGTTGTTTATGCTTTGTATCTGCTATACCTTTGTTTGAGAGTGTTTTGCTGCAAGTTTCTGAGTTTGAAACCTTGAATCAAACAAATTGCTATATCTTGTTGAGTTGACTGATTTTTGACCTAAAATTTTGGGAAAACCTAGAGTTTATGCATGTTTAGGGATAAAAGCTGTTAAAACATCATCAATATAACCTATTTGATAGATTTGGAGTGTTGAAATTGGCTTGTGTGTCAAATACATCAGCAAAAGTAAAAACTGCATGTGTTAGTGTTCATCAGTAACTTTCATTGCTTGAATCTTGCTTAATTCTTTGAACCAGTGCATGAAACCTGTTTAGACTTGCTTATTGGAGTTTATTATAGCTTGTGTGTGTATTTGGTTGAATTTGGCTGGCTAATTTGTGCTAAAACTGCTCATAAGTGCTTAACTGCTTATTGTTCATGTCTGTGCAATGTCTGATGATTGATTGATTAAACTGTATCAATTGGGTGTTAGTGATTGTGTTATTTTGATTGTGATTGACTCCTTTTGATCCAAAGATCATTTGGGTGCCTTTGTGAAATCTGAATCTCCAAAAAAGTCACTAAAGACAAAAAGTCAAAATAGTCAAGCAGTGGAAAAAGTTTCCACTGCTCAACATCCAAAACTAGCCCCTGCTAGTGCAATTTTGTCATCAGCTTATCAATAAGCTATTCTAGCTTATTCTGACTTGCAACAACTTATTTTTTGTAATAGGTCTTCATTATTTGACCCATTTAAGTAAACTGGAGCTTATGAGACTTTGACTTTGACTTTTTACTAGAAAACCAACTTGTTTGACTTTTATCATAAGTGCTTATTTGACTTTCTAGCTTATTGAGTGTGCGTATTGAGTAGGTTTTTGATTATTAAGCTTAGTTTTGTCATAAGAAACATTTTGCAACTTGAATCAGCTTCTGAGGTGGTCTAGATCACAAAAACGACTATTTTGTCGTTTTGTGAATAAGTTTGTGAACTGTTTTTGGCTTATTAAGTGGGCTTATTTGAAATTTCTTTTTGCAAAATGTTTTCTTACCTCAAAAGAATGATGTGTGTCAATTTTCAGCTTATGGCACAAGCTTATGGCTTAATGGGCTCAAAGGTCCATTAAGAATAAGCTTTGTGCTTATTAAGCTGTGATAAGCTACATTTCAGCTTTTGGGCCTTTGAAATTTTTTGTTCAGAATCAAATTTTAAGCTAGACTGGATGCTTTGGGCTTATTTGGTGGACTCTAGATTTTTGGGCCTCTTTTAGCCCATTAAGTGGACTGTTTTGGGTTTAGCCCATTTTCTAGGCCCAATAGGGGTATTTAGGTAATTTCACTTTCATTTCTGAGTTATTTAGGTTAAATTAAGCTAGTTTGCAAGTTTTTAGAATTTCTTATAATTTTTGGATTTTAATATTATTTTAATATTATTTTATTATTAAAAATTAAAAGTCTGATTTTCTAGGTTTTTATATTTTTCCTAGGTTCTAAACACTTAATTAGGATTTTTGCAACTTTCCAAATATTTTTTAGGTCTTTTAATTATTTTCTATAATTAATTTAATTTTAATTGATTTTAGGAGTTTTTAATTATTTAAAAATAGTTTTAATTGGTTTTAAAATTTTGATAAATAGTTTTTAGCTTAATTAGAGTATTTTTGAGGTTTACAAACTTTAAAATCTTGTTTAGGGCTTTTTAATAATTAATTTTTATTTTTAGGGCTTTAATTTGCATTAAAAAGTCATTATCTAATTAATTAAAAGGTTTTTGCAAGTTTTGATTTTTTGTAAACTCTTAGAATATTATTAGGGAATTTTGGTAATTTTTAGAAATTTTTAGGTTAAAATTTTAATTTTGGTGGTTTTTACGACTTTACGTGTACGGCTTTTTAGACTTAGTTTAATCCGTCTTCATAACCGTCATTCTCTTCTAATCCCTTTTCTATTTTTCTTTCTCAAATATAATCACAAATTAATCCATATCATTACACACATAACACACTAGCCTCCTTGAGAACGAACTTAATTGGTCATTAGTGCTTGGTTTTCCTAAACCGACACTTAATACTTGCCACTTTTGTTGCTCTTTTCCTAAAGGGTATACAAATAATTAAAAACCTTACATGCAACAATAACCCACTATGAATATAATAATATTAACACATCCATCACCATAAAAATGGATCAAACATGATGTTCATCATCAAAAATTGAAAATAAAAATTAAGTGGATGCATGTGGGAAAAATTTATACCAATATGAAGCTCTTGAAATTTTTAGAATGGGTCTTTGATTAGATTTCAATGATTCAAGATGAATCAAAAATCATAGGGGTGTTTGTGTTTGAAGGTGGGACGGCAAGAACAAGGGGAGAGAGAGATGGGATTTTTTTTTTGTTAAAATGAATATTTAATAAAGAAATGTGTAGTGGAAAAACCTTATATAGTGGGGTGAGGGTAGATTTTGTCATATTTGCATTCTTTTGGTCCAAAAATGCAAGTAAATAGTTTACAAGGTAGGAAATGTAAATTGTAAATTTTAAAAATATTTACGGGGCTCGGGTTTCATAAAAATACTTTTCGAAAGTTAAAACGCTTCATAAAAATAATAATAAAGCTTCGACACGACTTAAAACGCAATTAAATCGAAAACGTCGAAAATATACAATATCGAGACAATCGATAATAAAACGTCAATTTTTGGGCATCCGTCGGTATCGCGATCACTAATAGTTATCGTCATTCGTTAAAACGTAAAACACGAGAAATAAAGATTAAATATAATAAAAATCACTTTTATGATTATTTGAGAATATAATATCGATACCTAAAATGTTCCTTGTCGGTTTTCATCTAATCGACATTCTTACGCTAGTTTTAAGTCATAACCTTCTCGGTTAGTCGATAATTTAAAATTCCCATCAAAGGAAACACGTAATACGTAATAGTCGAGATTAAAATAACGACCTGAAATTGACGGATTGTCACAGAAACCCTCCCGAAGATACATTTTGTTAACGAATAGAAATCTCATGTTTGAGATTCATTATGTCCCGATCCGAGTAGAAACGAGTATGTTTCACAACAATCTCATGGTGTTCACGAGCCTAAAATTGACATCAAGACCATAAGCTTTGTCGAAACTGGTTGCCTACGGTGCTCCTTTGGTTGTAATAAATTATGATTGCATTTACGATCAAATATTTTTTGTTGGCTATAGTGGTGGCGACCTCGTTCTCCGGCAACACCGTAACGGTTTCGTTTTTAAATCTTTGCATGCTAACTATTTTGGTTTCTTCATCATATTATATAAACTAGGCGAGTACCCACACATAGCTGCGGAAATTGCCTAGGGACAGATAATTACCGACATCCGAGAATCCTGATAAGATCGATTTGTAATTGGAAATGATTGTAACATGCAATAATCCGAATAAAAATGTATCAAATAACATATAAGTTTTTTTAATCAAAATGAAAATAAAACATTACACCAGTTATGTGAAAATAACTTATAACAGACAGTCTTGATATAAAACCACTATCGCGATTTCGAGTTACCAACAATTTTATATTTATAATTTAACAATTTTCATTTATAGTAGTTATTATATTCTTTCAATGGTTATTAACATTTAAAGATCATTCAATAAATTCCCTTCAATCCTACGGTAAGTATTTGCTTGTTTCTTGAAAAAGCTTCCAAGTTGCAATATGCCTCTCTTTTGTCAATGGAGCTCCTACAACTCACCATACGCCATAGTTACCAAATAGAGCCTGCAAAAAGTTTTCACGAGTTAGAAATGCTCTTGTAAACTAAGAAATCCTTAGCTCGTGAAAACAAAGCTTAGCTTCACATATCTTTCTATTAGAAGTTAATATTGTCCAATATAAATATTATGGCATACGATGTTCATCTTGATTACATCAAGCTAATACCTAAAGGCTTGTTTTTTAGGGCCAAAATAAAGTTTTATATAACATGTTTATATCTTAGGTGTGAACCTGCCTATCGAGATAGCTAAGAAGTACTTACAAAATACGCAAATAAGTCTGAATGAATGGTAGGTATGTCTTACAATAGGTTATAACTTATAAGTGGGTAAATTCTTTTTATTTGTATGGTAGAGTAACCATAATATTTTAGTAGTAACCAAACACCGGTTTTCCGACAGACATAGTGTTTGGTTTCTGGTTTAACAGCAGCCGCACGCCCCTTTTGATGCAGAAGGGTGTTTGGTTCATATTTTAACATCAACCAAACACTCCTGTGGCACCAGGAGTGTCCGCAGAAGGGACAAAAAATGTCATGTGAATCCCGGCATCAGAAAGGAGAGAGGTTACACAGGAAGAAATTGAAGCTTACATTGTGCATATCCACTTACATGCGATGCTACGTCTAAGATAGTATCTGATGATAACCTGATGTTGCCTCCTCATCAGAAGGAGCAGACTCAGTTTTATTAAAGGTCTCATCATATTAAGAGATGGTAGCAAACGGACTCCCTGCACATGAAGAAAAAATATAAGTTTCCGCATGCCCATATTGTGTCTCTCGTATGCAAACCATAATCCCATCCTGATTTATTTGTATACTGATAGGTGTGTAAACACCCATCCTTTTTACCACTTAATTACAATAATAACCGGGCCAAAACGTGTATTTTATGTCTTTTATGTCGGAATTATGCGTGGTTTGTGTTTTTGTTGTGATTTAGGACGAAAAGGTGAAAAGTGGAGAAAACACGGCATTCACGGGCTTTTATTGAAGAAAAAGATGAAAGATGAAGTCAAGAAGTCAAGAGTGCAAAAAGAACAGAAGTCCAAGACCAATTCTGAAGATTTATCAAAGAAAAAGTCAAAAGACGGAAGTTTACTTAAAGCCGAAGAACTCAAGTCTATTTTATTGAAGAATTAAAAGACGAGTTCAAAGAAATCCCGAGCCAAAAGTCATTAAAGTCCAAGATTAAAGAAGATTAAAAGGCTTAAGGACTAATGGTGCAATTAACAAAAGATTAAGAAGAGAAGGACTAAGCATGCAATTAAGGAGAAAGGAAAGAGGGGAGGAAGCTTTCTAAGCACCCCTTAATCCTCCCCTATAAATAGTCATTAGGATTAATCTTTTCATTTTTGTTGGCTAGAGTGACACTAGTTCTTCCACCCTTTTAATTACTTGCACATTTACTTTATTGCACCTTTAATTACCTTGTCTTGCACTTTAATTTTCAAGTAAGTTACTTTTATTTTTATTTCACCTTTACTTTTCTTGTTTAATCTCTCATTCTTCCTTTCTTTATATGCTTTAATCTTTGTTTACATGCTTATTGTGTTGCTTATTTGATTAAAGGTTATGTTTTTATGCTTTTGATTGTTTTGGATCATCGATTTTTATAGCTTATTTGTGTTTATTTTAAGATTTCTTAAGTTTTTATAAAAGTTATTTTTATATAAAAGATTGTTTTCGTAAACTTTGTTTCATTTTGTGTTTTTAAAAGTCTTTAAACTGTAGCTTATTAGCTTTTTCTTATACAGTTTTTATTAGGATTTTAGGTGTGTGCTTATTTGGTAATAGCTTATTAGTTTAGCTTATTTTCGATTCTCTTTACTGTATTCTGATCTCGTTGATCGGAAAAGGGTTTCACATTCCGACCAGCACCCCTTGCTTGGTCGGAAAAGGGCTTTGACTTTCCGATTAGGGTGTCATTTGGTATTCCGATTAGAATAAGGTGACAGCATTCCGATTGGAAATTCCGATCAACATTCCGATTGGGGGGTTAGAACATTCCGATTAGCATTCCGATCAGGAGTATGTACATTCCGATCTAGGGTGAGTTTGGATATTCCGATTAAGTGTTTGGTGACAGCATTCCGATTGGGTTTTCCGATCAGCATTCCGATCTGGAGGTAGGTTTATTATTCCGTTTGTGTTCCTATCGGAATACATTCCGATCAGGTTTGTTTTTCTATTTTTGTCTTGTTTAATTTTTAAGTTTACGTTTTAATACTTTGACATTTTAATTTTCGTCACGCTTTTAAATTCCCGTCATTTAATTATTTACTTTTCAAAGTTTTTTTTTATATTGCACCTTTTCTTTTAATTAGACTTAGATTTATTTTAACGCCATTCTACTTTTACGTCATTTACATTTACGTCTTTGCATATTTTAATATACTACAACGACACAACTTTTGTTTCCACCAAAGAACGACTGAGTCGCATAGTTAAACCAGATCAATTCGATTAGACACACATCAACGAATCTTTTTAATTAGGCAAAAACCTAGTTATCAAATGGCGCCGCTGCCGGCTCTTTTCGTAAAGATTAACGGTTTTCTGTGAGAGACGCGTTGCTTTTTGGGATCCGTTCACTTGTGAGCGTTATTTTTCTTGCATAAAAATTTCAAAAAAAACCATAAAAATTAAAAATTGATAAAAATCCATAAAAATTAAAAATTTCAAAAATCCAAAAAGATTTTATTTTTATTGTGTATATATATTGTCTTTGTGTTTGGTATTGTTTTCTTTTGCATTTTCAGGTGTATGCGTACTAGATCTTCTAATTATCAAGAGCCCGAGACCCGAGAAGATTTAAGTATGTCAGGTGTTAACAACAACAATAATCCATCGCACATCAACAATAACAACAATGTTCTTCCACAGCCCGATCTTCGGACAATGGAGGAGCTTTGTCAACCTACCATGTTTGGACGAGGAGGACCGATTGCGCCGATGCAAATCACGGCTCCAGAGTTTTCGTTGAAGCACCACATGATTCAGCAAGTGCAAACAAATCCTTTTCGTGGATTGCCTGATGATGATGCCAACAAACACCTCGACAAGTTCATTACAATCACTCAAAGCATGAAGTTGCCTGGTGCCACAATGGATATTCTTCTCCTTCAACTCTTCCCACATACTTTATCACATCACGCCGAGAAATGGTTTGATCGTCTCCCGAAGAATTCTATTCATACTTGGGATGACATGACTCAACGCTTTTTTATCGCGCTACTTTCCACCATCCATGGTCACAAGCCTTCGCAATCAAATCAGCGGTTTCATGCAAGATCCTGATGAATCTCTTTTTGATGCTTGGGAAAGATATAATGTCTTGATTGATCGTTGTCCAAACCACAACATGCTCCCTGTGACCTAAATTGATACATTCTACAACGGATTGACTTTTCGTGATCGTGATACGATTAATGCAGCCGCCGGTGGCACATTTATGAAAAGGAGACCCGAGGAGTGTAGAGAGTTAATTGAGAACATGACTACTCACCACAAAAACTGGGATTCCTCCGCTTCTTCAAGGAACAACCCGAGAGTCAATGTCTCTTCTACTTCAACAAACCCTGATATGACCGAACTCACCCGCATGATGACTGAAATGAGCAAAAGTATCTTGCTTCTCGCTTCAAACCAACAACAACAAGTTAAAGCGGTAGCACCTTCTTGTGAAACATGTGACGGTCCTCACTCATACACCGATTGTCCTTCTATACAAGGAAATCCGGAAATTGTGTATGCAGCTTATGGTAATTATTCACCGGAAAATTACCAAGCTCGACCTCAAGGGGATAGAAATCTGCTGAGTTACCGATCAACCAACTACCTTTCACCCGGTTTTTCTCCTCAAAACTAAAACCCCGCCAACAACTACAATAGAAGCAACCAAATCCCACCAAGAGCTTCTAATCCTTATCACCCACCCGCCCAACAAACCCCACCTATAAATCCCGATGTTGAAGCCATAATGAGAACCCAAGGTTAGCAAATCAAGAATCTGCAGAGCCAAATTATCAATCTGAAAGGAGATATCACCAAGCAAGGGAATGAGATAAGATCCGAGCTTCGAGATAATATTCAATCCTCCTTCAGTAATCAAACCAATGATTTGAAGAATATGCTTGCTAGTTTCTTGCCCGCAGCTCAACTTTCTACTACAAGTTCTCTACCTTCAAACACCGTCACCAATCCGCGAGAAAATGTGAGTGCTATTACTACCCGTAGTGGAGTTACCATCGTAGGACCACCGATCCCGCCCCATCCTCTACACCTCCTCCGCCACCATTTATCCATACTCCTCCTACACCTAGTATTAGTACACCATTCCCGTCTCCGCCTCGTCATGAAGATGTCCCCAGGAAGGACCCTTCAACATCTCAACCTTTACCTACACCTACACCTTCACCACCTAAACCCAATATCCCTTATCCTTCTCGCTTAGGCAAGACCAACGAGCTAACCAAGAATGACTGTCAAGTGTCGAGCTATATGAAGATGCTCTCTCAAATGAACATCAACATTAGCCTTGTTGAAGCACTTGTCCACATGCCGAAATTTGTTAAAGCATTTAAGGAATTGCTTAGCAAGAAGGAGAAGTTGATTGAGCTCGCCAACACACGCTTAAATGAAAACTGCTCTGCAGTTATTCTTAAAGAACTTCCGCAAAAACTTGGAGATCCCGGTCGTTTTGTGTTGCCTTGCATTTTCAACAAAACTGAAGAATTTACTGCCCTAGCTGATCTCAGGGCCAGTATTAGTTTGATGCCTTTGAGTGTTTGGAAAACACTATCATTACCCGACCTTACTCCAACAAAGATGACTCTTGAACTTGCAAATCGCACTCTCGCTTACCCCGTTGGTATTGCCGAAGATGTGTTCATCAAAGTTGGCACATTTACTTTCCCGGTCGACTTTGTCGTTGTTGATTATGAAATGGACCCTCGTATTCCTTTAATACTTGGTCGGCCATTCTTGAGAACCGGACGAGCATTAGTTGATGTGGCCGAAGGTGAGTTAATCTTAAGAGTCGGGAATGATTCACAAGTTTTTAAAATGGGGAAGCTTACAAGCAAATCCTTTAGACGAGAGTCTGTGAATATGATTAATATGCTCGATGATTTTTTCATCTACAACAATCCTCTATTCGAGTCTTGCAATGATAACCCACTTTTTCACGATGATGTAGATGATTCTCTCTCCAATTTGGAACCTTCTCCCATATATGATTCTCCACCGATCTTTGATGCTTATGATGATGATTCTAGCTCAGATTCGGATGATTTTGATGACCTTACTTCTGAGTATCCTGATCTGCCCACATACGATGATTTTGATGAGGCTGATACTCTTTCGAGTGATTCTTCACATGATGAAGATCCTCCGCCATCACTCGCTCCTACTTTGGACGATTACTCATTTGAGGAAGATTTCTCTGCTTTTCTTAATACTTACTTCCCTCATGAGAGTGATGCTCCTCCTTTAGATTTTGAAGATTATCGTCTTGATCCTACTTTGGATTTAAAGAACATTCTTTCAAAGGAGAAGAAACCGGTCGACACCGACATCTGCAGCACATATGATTTAACACCTCTTTGTCCACCTTCTGAGGACGAGGTTGTGCATCTTCTTCGCGGATCTTCTTCACACTCTGCTGAGCCTGAGTGCTATTTTCCCCTAAAGGAAAAGGTGTTCGACCCCGGTATCGATATTCTACAGCCATCTCAGTATCCACCTGATGCAATAAAAGGAAATATTTTTGGAACTTATGGAAATCTGCTTGCATCACTTCACCCTTGCTTCCACCGTGCTTCATCGCTGCTTAAGGGAACCTTGCCTACTCTTCTTTGGCTTGCCTTGTTCGCCTTAAGCTTCTGCTACTTGATGGACGAAAACTATGTCTTTGATCCTGGTGGATATGTTTCATGCTTCTTCCTATGATGATCAAGGTCGAGTCAGGCTCACGACTCAGTAATCAAAAACCAAGCGCTTCTTGGGAGGCAACCCATGTATCTATCTTTTCGCTTTCTTTATCCTAAGTGTAGGGGAGACCCGTTGGTGTTTGCTATTTCCTCTCCTCTCTTAATCAGGGATTCGAGCTCAATGATCCACTCTTTATGATTCTTCACGACCCGTGATTCCGTGTTCACTTTTTCCCGGTTCTATCCTAAACTCTTTTCGATTCACTATTTTATATTTTCTCAATATTAAAATAGGAATCTCTTTAGTTGTCTCTTCCTTAGCGAGATTTAAACAAAGTGCACAATGTCCTAAGTGTAGGGGAGTTTACTCCCACATGCTTAAACATTGAGGACAATGTTTATATTAAGTGTAGGGGGGACTTCTATCGAAGTTAAGTGGTCTTTTCCTTGTATTTGTCCTCATTTTAACCGGAAAATCAATTTTTCGACATTTTTCAAAAATTTTGATCTATTTTGGCCTATTAGTTTTTACTTTTGTATAGTTATTTTCTTTCTTTGCTAGAATAAACTTTAATAAAGTGGTTTTAATTTTCAAACGTTGTAAATCTTTTGACTCAACCCGAGTTTACTTATCTAAGTTTACTCTAGCTAGTATCCTTAACGTGTTTAAGTCAAGTTTTGCTAGGCTTTTATATAGGGAGCTATAAAACACGAAAGTCTTAACTCTCACGGGTTAAGAACAAGAACTTTTCGTAAGTTCCTATAATTGATCCTAGAGAGTCGTTTATCAAGGGAACTTTAAAATGCGATTTCTAAACTTGAAAAAGTCTAAGAGTTTGCAAGATCCTATAGGCGACTCGAAAACCCAAAACTTTGATTTAATAGGCTAAGCATCCACGAGTCTCATTCCTTGAGATTTTAAAATGTGGAGAACGAGAGATGATAGAGCCAATTATAAGTTTGGTATTCTTTCGTGAATTTATGTGAGTTATTTATGAGCCTATTCTCCCATCGCTTGCTAATAAATTTATCTGCAATAAATAAGGTTGTACGATTTGAAAAGTTACTTAGCTTCTAGCCCAAGATCGTTTAAAAGTTGCTCGGTATGGATTAGAGTTCATAGCCAAGGCATAACTTATTGAAGCGGGATGCGAAGATTGGCGAGTCCGAAAAGGCCCTAACAAGGCATGAGGGCTATATTTTGTTGCTAAAGATCCAAAGTGATGTGAAGAATCATTTATCAAAAATCAATATGAAGGATCGAGACACACGATGAAAAGCAAAAACTCCCCAAAAGTCATGGAGAAGTGTATCCGAAAAGACCCTAGCAAGGTATGAGGATAAATAGATCCAAGTCATAAAAGGAGGAGGATCGTTGTATATCAAAGTCCAAAATAATGATTGGAGAAAAATGAAGAAGTCGTGGTCTAAGTATGAATCTCTCAAAACTTCAAGTGAAGAAATTCCTATATGAAGAGAAGACCATTATTTCATGAACATCTCTTAAGGTTTGAAGTATGAAGTCGCTGCCAAATATCGGTCCGAGAAAGGTCTCAAATCGCGAAGCGAGTTATGCCAAGATATGAACTTTATGAGGTCCCGATAAGCAGTTTTAAAAGATTTTGTCCTTTAGCTAACTATTGATTTAATCGTTCACTTTATTTTCGGCCTAAATAACTATCGAAATAAGTCAACAATGCATCCTCGTGATCATTCAAGACAACAATAAAATGTAAGAGATACACCTAGGAATAAGGGAGTCTAAGTGAATAATTGGCCCACATGAGTTTGTGTTAGTTTACTAACTTATAATAACAATGATCTCGTTTTTAAGCTTGGTTTGAAGAAAGTGAGATGATGATTATTCATGACATTTCCAAAACCCAAGGTATGCTTTTGATTTCTTTACTTTGAATGTTTATAATTTTCTATCTCTTTAATAAAGGCCAAGATGGATTGATTATGATGAAAAATGTAAACGTGCTTTGTAACTAATGCATTGCATGAGGACATTGCAATGGTCAAGTGTAGGGGATTTGATAGGTGTGTAAACACCCATCCTTTTTTCCACTTAATTACAATAATAACCGGGCCAAAACGTGTATTTTATGTCTTTTATGTCGGAATTATGCGTGGTTTGTGTTTTTGTTGTGATTTAGGACGAAAAGGTGAAAAGTGGAGAAAACACGTGTTGTCCCTAATATATGATGATTCTAGCACATGAATTTATGAAAGAAAGGTAGATATGAGATGAATTTTAGAGAGAGAAAGTAGTGAGAGAAAGTAGAGGGAAATGGTTGGAGAAACTTGTGGAATATTAGATTAGGAGAAAAATGAAATGACCAACACCCTTCCTAACATGCTAGGAAGGGTTTATATAGCCTTTGCTTACATGTAGCTTAATGGGCTATATGATCATGGGGCGGGCTTTCCTTTTGGGCTTTGGTTACTTATTAATGAACCTTAGCTTAAAGTTAAGCCCATAATAACACGACTAATATACTACCTATTACAACGTTCTAAAATACGATACATAATAAACATATGACCGAGCATTCTTGTTTGACTCAATATTTTGAGGCTAACAATCTCCCACAATGAGAGGTCATAAACCTTGGTCATTTAGGAAATTTGTAGAGATTACTAATCTCGCCATAAATGAGTCTTGAACGTGTAATCGTAGTCTTGTTCCTTCATGCTGTGATCTTTGAGCCTTTGTCGTTGTCTTTCGACTTTGTCTTTAAGCTTGAGGTCTTCAAACCATCCTTGACTTGTCTTTGCCATCTTGCGATCTTGTGTCTTTATCCACATGCTCACACTATTAATTGTTGAATAAGTCTTTGGGCATGAACATGTGTTTTTGAATCATTGACTTTACTGTGTACACCGTGACGCCACCTTCTCGAGACAAAAGATAGACACGGACTGAATGGCTTTGACATTCGTCCTAAATCGGTAGCGTTTTACCTCCAGTCGGTGAAGACCGTTATACGATATTAAATATCGTACCTGTGATTAGGTAGATTCAATTAAGAATCTCCTTGACAGGGTTTCGCGGCTGTACTAGCCGTTCTCTTTACTCGACCGTCTCAAAGCAAGACTGCGAACATAAAGAGTGAATCAATTGGATAGATATCCGTTTGATTAAAGTCGTCAATTCAAATTCCTGGAACAAGTGTGATTCGTAAAGAATCTTACCATTGTTGCTTTCGAGTTGACACAAGTTTGATTCATAAGAATCTCACAAGTCACCTACCGTAGCGCTGTTTGATGTTGACGCTAGAAGGATTTCCATTCGTCACTGTGGATATTAATGAATATCACTCTGAATGTTCTGGCAAGACCATAAAGATACTGCGTAGAAACCTGAAACGAGTTTGAATCAATTCAGAATCAAACCACTGTTGCTTTTCAGTTTTACATATGTTCAATTCATAAAGAATCTTGCATATGACCTACCGTAGTGCTGTTTGATGTTAACACTGGAAGGATTTCCACTCATCATTGTGAATACTAAGTAGTATCACTCTGAGTGTTCTAGCAATATCGCAAGGATATAGCGTAGGACTCTCTTGATCTTCATCCGTGTCCTAACGAGATTTGATTGATCTCTTGGCTCTAGACTCTATTTGTGCACTTTTAGTGGTCGGAGGCTGGAGCAGATGACACCTATTCAATATCAACTATCTCGGAGTGAGAAAGTCAATAGAAGTCGTGTTGATCTCCGTGACAATAAAACAAACTTCTTTTGATAGAAGCCTGAGTAGCTAGGAAAGGGTTGTGCTTCACATCACTGGGTCCATGATGAGATTGTTTTCATGATGAGTTGACCCGGTTTCTGCCTAAGTTGTATGGAGGGCTTCTTTCTTTACACCCTTATCCTTACATTTCTTTTTCATTCTTCAACCCCTTCAATGCTTACCAAGACATCATTACTAGCACCTTGTTGTAATTGTTCCAGTGCTAGCATCAGTACTTAGTCGGCATTTAGCTACGTTTACATTCTACTCCATCTTTCCTAAGGACTTCTAATAATCTATTGGATTGTCCCTGGGAAGATCCCTCCGGTTCTGGTTGGATCATAGGACTTAAACCTAACCACCCTTTTGACACCAATAACGTCGTGAATTAAAGATGTTTTGGGTATTTGATCGTAACCATGAAAACCACTTTAAATTCTAACAAAGTGTTTGAAAAACATTTAACACCTTACTAGTTTTGTCGTTTTTGAAATGCTCCCCTTCACATGTGCATCGATAATCGAAAGTGTTTCGCACATGTAGGTAAGAGTTAAAGTGCTTGAGTCTTATATTAGATCACATTTTAATCACATTTTCTCCCCCTATCTCTAATATATAAAATCTTTTGATATTAGAGATACCAAATTTGATTAAAATATATTTTGAAAAATAGTCTTGAAATCTCCGGGAGAAAGATGTGTTAATCTTTTGCATGAAGTTAAAATGCTCCCCCTCAAAAATTGATCCAATTGAATTGTCATTGTGAGGATATGATCCACATTTCGCTTTTTGAGGATGGGAGTTGTTGAACACACAATTTTTGAAAGATTTTGAATATCATTGAAAAATCTTGAAAAAATTATGTTCAACGCTTTTTTGAAAAATCAATTCTTTTTGTTGAAAGGTTTTTCTAAAGCATAAACTTGAGTTCATAGACTTTGAATGTCTTGACGAATCCACTCAAGTGTAAGAAGATTTCTCTTCTTTTGTTGAGGGTAAGGGTACTAAATCGTACACTCCCCCGTGAATATCGATCCGGGTTGCAATCTGAAAGTGATTACAAGCCATTGTGTTGAGCTCAAAACATTGAATGTTTTGTGACAAGCTCAACCCGTGATAGATTGCTCTACCCGTTGTTTGGAAATATTTGTCCAAAATAGACAATTTCCTTTATTAAAAGAAGAAATGACATGTTTTGAAAAATATTTACAACTTTCATTCGAGCTTTATGTACACACCCGTGTCGTTATTAAGCGACATTTCTAGGCACGTCCATATTATCGATACTGAAAGACATGTCAAGAAGAATATTTTTGGATTTTGAAAGATTTTTAATTTTGTGTTTTGCTTTTATGTGTTTTATATTTTTGTATTTTGCTTTTTCAAAGATATTTACAAGTTGATGTTTGATAGATAAATCAAGCAGGCACCTTTGCCAAAATCTTCAGGTCTGCTGGAGTCAAACATCTCATACCAATTTGCCTAACGAGATACTCAAACCTATCTCTCGACAGAGCTTTCGTAAACAAGTCGGCTAATTGGTAATCCGTTCCAACAAAGTATAATTCAACGATACCTCTTTCAACTTGTTCCTTTATGAAGTGGTATCTGACATCGATGTGCTTCGTGCGGGAATGTTGTACCGGATTACAGGAGATGGCTATGGCCGACTTTGAGTCACAGTACATAGGTACTTTATCAAAGTGGAAGCCATAATCCGTGAGTTGTGTTCTCATCCAAAGAACTTGAGCACAACACGCAGATAGAGACACATACTCCGCTTCGGCTGATGAAAGTGACGTGCAATCCTGCTTCTTGGAAGACCATCCCACAAGCTTATCTTGACCTAGAAATTGTGCACCACCAGAAGTACTTTTTCGTGTATCAAGACACCCTGCATGATCAGAATCTGAATAGGCCGTTAGAAAGAAACCGGTTTCCCTCGGATACCAGAGTCCCAAATGAATGGTATTCTTGAGGTACCGAAAGATCCGTTTAACCTCCTTGAGGTGCTTTTCAGTGGGTCGTGCTTGATAACGTGCACAATAACATGTAGCATGTGAAATATCAGGTCTGCTTGCGGTCAAGTACATGAGGGACCCGATCATGGAACGATATCTCGTTTGATCTATGGGTAATCCCTCCAAGTCAGCATCTAGCGATGTGGTTGATAAAGGTGTCCCAACGGGGTCACATGAAGTCATACCATGCTTTTTGATTATCTCTTTACAATACTTAGCTTGGTTTATAAAGATACCACTTGGGGATTGGTGAACTTGAATTCCTAGAAAGAATTTTAGTTCGCCCATCATTGACATTTCAAATTTGCTGTGCATTACTTTTTCAAACCATTTTGAAATTTTTGGGTTTGTAGACCCGAAAATAATGTCATCAACATAAATTTGCACAAGCAAAATGTCATCCACATATTTATAAGTGAACAACGTTAGATCAATGGAACCTTTTGAGAAACCTTTGGATACCAGAAATTTCGAGAGCTCGTCGTACCACGCCCTTGGAGCTTGCTTGAGTCCATATAGTGCCTTGTGGAGACGATACACCTTGTCAGGATAATAAGGATTGACAAATCCTTCCGGCTGCGTGACATAGACTTCTTCCTTCAAGGGACCGTTAAGAAACGCCGTCTTTACGTCCATTTGATAGACAGTGAATCCCTTATGTGCAGCATAAGCAAGGAAAATCTTGACCGCTTCCATGCGAGCAACTGGTGCAAATGATTCATCAAAATCAATTCCCTCTTTCTGGACATACGCCTTAGCCACTAGCCTAGCTTTGTTCTTGATAATCGTATTCTCTTCATCCATCTTTTTTTTCCAGATCCAACGAAGATTTATTGGAGTCACATCGTATGGTCTGTCAACAAGTTCCCAGACTTTAAGTCTTTCAAATTGTTGAAGTTCATCCGTCATCGATTCAATCCAAGCATGATCAGCCATGGCTTCTTTGATGTTTTTCGGTTCAGCTGTACTCACGGCGAGTGCGAACATACAAACATCGCCATCGGTTGCTAGTTGTCGTCTTGTACGAACAGGCTGTGAAGGGTTTCCAATTACGTGAACCAAAGGATGATCTCGGGTCCAATGATGTGTTGAAGGATGTCATTGATAGAACGTATGCATATTTGACGAATCAACATGGCGAGTAGAAGACTCTCCAGTTTCGTGTACCGGTGTAACGAATGGGTTGTGAAAATCGTCATCGTCAAATAATGCACCGTCTGCTTGATTTGTGTTCTCTAGAGCAATGACAGTAGTTGTGGATGTTGTAGGATCGATTGTTGAAGTGATATTCTGAGGAGGTAAATCTGCAACAACCCGTGTTGAAGTAGAGGAAGTTGTATCCTTTTGTTGATGATGATCGGTATCATCATTCGTATCATGAGTGACAGCGGAAGACTTCGATGCAACTTGTTTCTCCCCCGTGAAATATTCATCATACATTGGTCCATATAACATTTCCAACTCTTCAAGTGTCGTGTCCACTGTCCTATCTGCTCTAGGAACATGTTCAGGAACCAGCTTTGAACTTGACGGTTCATTGCTGTGGTCTTGAGTTCCGAGTTCCTTGCGGTTGTGAACGGAAGTCGTTTGTCATTGTGGATCGGGACTTAAACTGCTTTGTTCAAGTGCCATTTCTTGCATTTCATCAAATCTGATATGAATAGTCTCGACTATCAATTTTGTTCTCTTGTTGTACACTCTGTATCCCTTAGACTGAGTTGCATATCCCCCTAAAATGCATGCATCACCTTTCTCTTTCATCTTGTCCAGATTTTCACCATCTCGAATAATGTAACACGTACATCAAAAAACGTGAAGGTGTTTGAGTGAAGGTTTGCGATCATTAATTATGTGATATGGTGTCTTTTCGTGTCTTGGGATAACTAAGGAGCGGTTTTGTGTGTAGCATGCGGTTGACACGGCTTCGGCCCAAAAGTATAGTGGAAGTTTTGAAGCGGATAATAATGTTTGAGAAGCCTCAACTAAAGTACGGTTTCGTCTTTCAACAACGCCGTTTTGTTCGGGTGTTCGAGCAATAGATGTTTCATGTTCAATTCCTTCAGCTTCAAAATAGTTTCTCAGTTTTGAATTCAAAAACTCAGTACCTCTGTCAGTACGAACCACTTTAACTTGAGCTTGAAGACCACGTTGTATCACTTTAAGGAAGCTAATGAGAACATCGGGTGTTTCATCCTTGGACCTCAAAGAGTGAGTCCATGTGTACCTTGAGTAGTCATCGACAATTACCATAACGTATTTCTTCCCATTGATACTTTGAACACGCATGGGACCACACAAATCTATATGAAGAAGATACCCTATGGCGATTGATACCAATTGTTGTCCCTAATATATGATGATTCTAGCACACGAATTTATGAAAGAAAGGTAGATATGAGATGAATTTTAGAGAGAGAAAGTAGTGAGAGAAAGTAGAGAGAAATGGTTGGAGAAACTTGTGGAATATTAGATTAGGAGAAAAATGAAATGACCAACACCCTTCCTAACATGCTAGGAAGGGTTTATATAGCCTTTGCTTACATGTAGCTTAATGGGCTATATGATCATGGGTCGGGCTTTCCTTTTGGGCTTTGGTTACTTATTAATGAACCTTAGCTTAAAGTTAAGCCCATAATAACACGACTAATAAACTACCTATTACAACGTTCAAAAATACGATACATAATAAACATATGACCGAGCATTCTTGTTTGACTCAATATTTTGAGGCTAACAACACGGCATTCACGGGCTTTTATTGAAGAAAAAGATGAAAGACGAAGTCAAGAAGTCAAGAGTGCAAAAAGAACAGAAGTCCAAGACCAATTCTGAAGATTTATCGAAGAAAAAGTCAAAAGACGGAAGTTTACTTAAAGCCGAAGAACTCAAGTCTATTTTATTAAAGAATTAAAAGACGAGTTCAAAGAAATCCCGAGCCAAAAGTCATTAAAGTCCAAGATTAAAGAAGATTAAAAGGCTTAAGGACTAATGGTGCAATTAACAAAAGATTAAGAAGAGAAGGACTAAGCATGCAATTAAGGAGAAAGGAAAGAGGGGAGGAAGCTTCCTAAGCACCCCTTAATCCTCCCCTATAAATAGTCATTAGGATTAATCTTTTCATTTTTGTTGGCTAGAGTGACACTAGTTCTTCCACCCTTTTAATTACTTGCTCATTTACTTTATTGCACCTTTAATTACCTTGTCTTGCACTTTAATTTTCAAGTAAGTTACTTTTATTTTTATTGCACCTTTACTTTTCTTGTTTAATCTCTTATTCTTCCTTTCTTTCTATGCTTTAATCTTTGTTTACATGCTTATTGTGTTGCTTATTTGATTAAAGGTTATGTTTTTATGCTTTTGATTGTTTTGGATCATTGATTTTTATAGCTTATTTGTGTTTATTTTAAGATTTCTTAAGTTTTTATAAAAGTTATTTTTATATAAAAGATTTTTTTCGTAAACTTTGTTTCATTTTGTGTTTTTAAAAGTCTTTAAACTGTAGCTTATTAGCTTTTTCTTATACAGTTTTCATTAGGATTTTAGGTGTGTGCTTATTTGGTAATAGCTTATTAGTTTAGCTTATTTTCGATTCTCTTTACTGTATTCCGATCTCGTTGATCGGAAAAGGGTTTCACATTCCGACCAGCACCCCTTGCTTGGTCGGAAAATGGCTTTGACTTTCCGATTAGGGTGTCATTGGTATTCCGATCAGAATAAGGTGACAGCATTCCGATTGGCAATTCCGATCAACATTCCGATTGGGGGGTTAGAACATTCCGATTAGCATTCTGATCAGGAGGTAAGTACATTCCGATCTAGGGTGAGTTTGGATATTCCGATTAAGTGTTTGGTGACAGCGTTCCGATTGGGTTTTCCGATCAGCATTCCGATTTGGAGGTAGGTTAATTATTCCGATTGTGTTCCTATCGGAATACATTCTGATCAGGTTTGTTTTTCTATTTTTTTTTGTTTAATTTTTAAGTTTATGTTTTAATACTTTGACATTTTAATTTTTGTCACGCTTTTAAATTCCCGTCATTTAATTATTTACTTTTCAAAGTTTTTTTTTATATTGCACCCTTTCTTTTAATTAGACTTAGATTTATTTTAACGCCATTCTACTTTTACGTCATTTACATTTACGTCTTTGCATATCTTAATATACTATAACGACACAACTTTTGTTTCCACCAAAGAACGACTGAGTCGCATAGTTAAACCAGATCAATTCGATTAGACACACATCAACGAATCTTTTTAATTAGGCAAAAACCTAGTTATCATATACAAACATTAAATGACCACTCATATAAAGAGACATATTGACAACTTAAATTTATAAAAAAACAAAAGTAAAAAAAGATCATTTGTTTAAAGAATGTTGCTTACATCTTTTAGACCCAAGCACATCATCATATCATCTATCCCTCTTGGAAAGAAGGTATTGAGGCACAATACGTGCTGGTATACGTCGTCTCCTCCTTTTTCACCAACCAACTACCTGCTGAAATATAACACAAAAAACTCAATTCTTCATAAATTCAAATCAATAATCTAAATTTACAAAACACAAAATACGCCACATATGGTTAAATTCTTTGACGATTATAAAAATCATTATGCTACTAAACAACAAGTTGTTCAATATCTAAACCCCAATATAAAAAAAACAATAGGAAAGTAAAGTTAACATTTACTTCCATGTGAACGCTATTTCTCCGTGGATCAAAATTTGTGCATATAAAGTTGTAACTTTTACGAACTTATCTTATAGGGGCATGGTGTATGCATTAAATATGTTACTTGGTAACACATATTACCCTGGTGATTCGGACTTCGCCTTTTCTACTTGAATGCCTTAGGAAGTGTCCATCTACATAAAAAGAAAACAAAGCAATTGCCGGTTAGTGTTTGCCTCTATGTTAACATCGTTAAAAGACTATTATTACAATTATTATTGTTTTGTCTAAAAGAGAAAATCGATCAGTGGGTAACTACTGTTTATGGCACTATAGTATTTGTATCATTGATTTTTGCGAAAATCCAACATTGTTACAGTCCCAAAATTCTCTCCCCTAGCAATCCCAAAACCACCCCTTCCACCATTCACACCAACAGTCCCTTTTCCCCTCTCCCAGCAGAGCCCAAACTATGTGTTGTGTCGGTCAAGCAAACACTTCCCCTCAATATATAAACACTGATGTCTATAAAAGATAGTAATTTTATCTTCGATTCAAATATTCCCACGCCCTCCAATTCTCGAAAAGTTGGGACCTGAACACCATAAATTGCAATGTGAAGCAACAATAGCAAGTTGCGATCGAAACATCATTACGTACGTATAGGGGAGAGTTTATTTCATAAAACCTAATTACCTACCCATATGTTATTCTACCAGCTTCTTTCAAGTTTCATTACATCATATCTCTCCTCTGATTTTTCACCAAAATCGTCAGCTCCTTTATGACCTCGTTGTTCACAGCCTCATTTTTTTCTGTGAACCTACAACCAACTCCTTGTCTTGGAACTCCTATATCTTAGAAGTTTTTTCAAGTGTGTGTCTAATTATGCGTAAAAAAGTAACTAAACTCTTAATTTAATGACAAAAAATCTTACCAGTTCAATATTTGCAATGCGATTTTCAAACTCTTCCAGTCCTTTAGTTCAGTTGACTGAAAGCATGTTAGACTTTGTAGAAACTAGAAGGGGGGGGGGGTTGAATAGTTTCTCTTCAATTAGTCACCTAATTTAAATTACTTTGCATTAAGTGTGTATCAAAACTATCTTTTACTTAAAGCTAAGTTGCATAATGATTAGGTTCAATTCAAATGCATTAGCAATGGTAATAGGTAAGTATAATGATAATGAAATAAGTAAGGAGTAAGGAAAGAGACAACCTAGTGAAAAGACACCAAGATTTATAGTGGTTCGACAACGAGGCTCTATCCTCGTTTCTACTCCACTCCTCGAGTACACCTACTCGAGATTTCCACTATATCCACAAGCTCCCTTCTTGGCGGAGAAAGCCTTACATCGTCGCTTACATTATTTTCCGACACTAAGCTAAATGTCGAGACCTAATCATTAGCTAGGACCAATCTACACAATGTTGCCTACTTCACAATTTAACGACACATGGCTAGATGTCGAGTTCTAATCTCAAGGTAGAACCAATCTTCACGACGTTGCCTACTTCACCATTTAACGACACAAGGCTAGATGTCGAGTTCTAATCCAAAGCTAGAACCAATCTTCACGACTCTTCACTTTGGAGCTAAGTGAGAACTTCACACAACACAACTACTAATCATTTTCAAGTTTAGTGAGAACTCACAAGACACAACCACATCACTTTATAGTTTAGTGAGAACTACTACTCAAATCTATTACAACTCAACCAGATATATCCAAGTACACACATGTAGCTTGGATCTACACAACAAAAATCCAAGCAAACACATATGCAATAGATGTACACAACAAATCTAAGTATTTACAAATAGCTTGGATGAACACAACTAGTCTAAGTATTTCATAAATACAAATGGATTAACAAAAATAAAAAGGCTAACATGATGAACATGACTAATTCATGTTTTCATCTTTATCACAACACTAGTGAGTGAGTGATCTTCTCATTGGACAAGGTAAATGAGAGGATCAAGAGGATAATCATATGTAAACATCCTTAACACTTTAAGTGATCATCTACTAATGATTATCCTACAGAAAAGAGAAAAGGGGCTGAGAAAAACGTCCAAGAGGCTTGTTGGAAAATGAGATTTGATCCATTATTTATAGAAGACAAAGTCCAACGGCTAGCTGGGCGCGGATCCTTATCTAGCCGGCGGTACCTTATCGATAAGGAACCGCCTAGGCTATTTAAGGTACCGCCCAGTAGAGTCCGCTCCCTTTTTTGTCTTTTAGTGGGGTAGGAATATCTGAGGTTTTTTAAACCTAAGTATATTCTTATGGCATATGGAATATGCCATTTTCAAATTTACATTTTCCATTTTAATAAAAAAATTCTTAAAAAGAAAGTTTATTAAAAAATATTTTGTCATATTAACAAAAGTGAGTTTTAAGGATAATCATTTTGATGATCACTAAGTATGATTAAGAAAGGTTAGTGATATGATTATTACCTTGATGATAGTGTTAGTTAAATAATTCGTTTTGTGTTTTACACTAAATGTGTTGTATTGTTTGTTGTGATCAAAACTAAGAAAGATTAGTTAACACTAATAATGTTTTTAGACATCACTTGCATTAACAATCTCCCCCTTTTTGATTATGACAAACTATAAACTCATTTACTTAGAAACACAAAATATCGAATTGTTAACGAGTTTATCACTATCATTTCTCCCCCTTTGTCGTAGCAAAAAGGTAAGCACAAGTCTTTGAAGATATCCGGAATTTGCTAGTAGCTCCCCCTTGGTGGTTGCTCCCCCTTGCTTGGGGCACCAAGTGTATGAGCTAAGGTGACATGCTACACAAAGGTTAGTAGAAAGGAAAGAAACACCAATGTTTATATGATCACTACCTACTAAGTAACTTGAGAGGGAGAAGGAGGAGAAATCTCAAATTTGAAGCAAGTATTTGCTAAGTATGTCCAAAGAGGTAAATGACAAAATCAAGGTTCAATTAGTGGAATGGAGGTAGAAAGGAAACATCCAACCAATGAAGATGATAAATTTGTCAAGGGGTTAAAATTTAGAATTGATGGAGTCACCCATAAACAATTGTAAAGATTAACCACGATCAACTCAAAAGAAAGAGAGAATGATCAAATAAAGAAAACAAACACAACACAAAAATTTCATATTACATAAATATGAAAAAGACAATCAAAGTAGATAGTCATACACACAATATGAGTATCTAAAGCAAAAGATAAGGAAAATAAACCACAAAGCATAAGCTAATTTAATAGTGACAATTTTCCAAGATTGCTAAAAGAGAATGACTCTAAAACGACTAAAGTTTTATTGACTCCAATGAAGTGTAGCCCTTTAGTTGGAAAAATAAGACGACGATGCATCATTCGAAGTTTTGTCCATGGGAACGAAAACTTTGAGAGGAGGTCGAGTGAGGAGGAATTCAATAAAATTTAACTTCTCATACACATGAGCAAGTTCAATTTGTTGAAATCGACAACAAGCACACGAGGATCCATGATGCAACACAAATTTGGTTGATGGGGGAAGGCCATCACACCTAGGGTTTGGTGGTGGTGAGGAGAGTGGGTAGGTAATGTTTTCACAATGCCTTGTGAGGTTTGGGAAGGTTGAAAGATCATTGAGTTGAGGGGTGTCAAAGGGTTTTTGTGGTGGGGGAGATTCTCCTTTTCTCCGGTGATTGTGTTAATGGAGTAGGTCTCATTCCAATACTTTATTGGAGAGAAGGTGGGGTTCTTGGGTGGTTTGGATGAAGAGGGTTCATTTTTCTTGATCCAAATAGGTTTAACCGAGATTTTCAGTTTCTTTGAAAGCTTTGATGAGGAAGCTTTGGGTGAGGAGGTTTGTGACAAAGAAATGTCAAGGTTATGAAAGGGAGAGTTAGGCATTGTTGAGGTGTGAGAATGAAATCTCAAGGTTGGGGTATAAGAAGAAAGTATACAAGGAAAAAGTTTGAAAAACAAATGTAAAGTGTCAAGGAATGTTAAGCCAAATTGAGTAAACATGGAATCTTGACTGGGAAAAAGGTGATGAAGGAAGACCTAAAAACGAGCCAAAAAGTGGCTTTCTGTGCGTGGTACCTTATAGGGACCGGCGGTTCCTTATCACTTAAGGAACCGCGGGTTCTTTAAGGAACCGCGTGCAGTGGACTTGAAATCTAGATTTTCCAGGGTTTTGAGAAAAACTAAGACTTTTTCAAACAATTGCAAATCTTGGAATTTTACCTCTATTAGCACTAAATTTTGCTAGGGTTGCACAAAAGCAACACATTCACCAAGAATGTCTTGAAAAAGGGTGACAAAATTTTGGATAATATTTTGAACCAATTTTAGTCAATTTTTAGAGGTTGTGATAGATTTAGGTTCAATTTCAATTTGGAGTTAAAGTTGATTAATGTCCACATAGAGATAGAAGCACATGATGCCAAATCCATAATTCATTATTATAAAACATCATGAAAGAGATACATAAGAAAAAAAAAGAAAAACAACTAACTAAACTAAAGATAGCTAAAAAGCTAGGTCCTCATTAGTAATCTTCCTTGGCTTGAAGTTTCTTGAAAACTATTTTTAAAGAAAATCACCATTCATGTCCTAGGAGGAGGCATGTTAAACAAGGTGAGCAAGAAATCTTACAACCTCATATGAAGTCCCAACATCTCCCTCCTAAGGTTTTGAATGATGTGGTTATTGTAGAGGCAACATGGGCAATGAGAACCATGAGCTTCTAGGAACCCAAGGAAGTAAGGATCACCCATAAAGAAGGGGAGTGAAACACCTAAAATAGGAGTGTTTGAGGGAGGTGGAGGAGGAGGAGGAAAGTTCTCCAAGGGTTATGTGGGTGAGTGTTGAGGCAAGCTCTCCAAGGGTGAAAAGGGTGAGTTGAGAGGGGTAAATGGTGAAGTCACCATGGTATCTTCAAAGTCATTCACAATAGGAATGGTTTGGATGGTTTGGGTAGTCACATCCAAGAGATTACTTGGAGTGAAGGGTGAGGAAAGCTCATTCATCCTAGATTGGCCGGAAAAGGGCTTTGACTTTCCGATTAGGGTGTCATTTGGTATTCCAAATAAGGTGACAACATTCCGATTGGCAATTCCGATCAACATTCCGATTGGGGGGTTAGAACATTCCGATTAGCATTCCGATCAGGAGTGTAAAACCCGCATGCTTTTACCATGAATAGTGCTCTTAAGATCGTACGTCCTAGATTTAAACTTACCTTATTTAGTATTGATCACATTCATGTGCTAATAATCAAGCAAGTGCATACGTGTATGACATGATAAGTATCGATTACGTACGAACCCATGATAAACAGTTAATAAATATGTCACGTGAACGTAATTAAATCATGATCACCATTTAAAATTACGTACTAAAATAATTACGTAAATACATATAATATAATTACGAGCGTTAAGATTACGATAAACTACATGATAAAATAAACAAAAACACTTTAAACACGAACACGTTTAACCACGAACGAACACGAAACATCGGGACACGAGAAAAGGTACGGGTACCCCATGTGGGGCCCCCATACCCACGGCACAACAATCAAGAAATGGGCTAAGCCCATCAAGTTTACATGAAAGGGGGGTTAAGGGAAAAATACATTCATTTTCATTTTTCAAGAAAATAAACATAAAACCCTAAAAGATTTTTCTCCTTCTCCTCCTTGTTCCTCCTTGTGCCGCCACCTAGAACAACACCATAGGAGGGTGTTGTTGATTTTTGACATTAAAAACAAGTGCTAGAAACCGTGTTTGTTCATCATTCTTCAATCTACGTATTGGTATATCATTCTAAACCTTTCTTTTTAATTATTTTAAATCTTTGATTATTTTCATGAACATGTTATTATTATTCTTATGAAAACATGAAAATTAAACATTGATCTAACATGTTTTGGGGTAAATTAAAATCAAAGGATGATATAAAAGGGTGTTTGTTTTAGCCGCCTAGCATAACCAACCCGAGGGGGGGTTCGGTTTGCTTTTAGCCGCCACCACCAAGACCATTTTTGATCTTGGTTGGTGCATGTGGGACCCACGGCAGCAAGGGGGCACACGTACCCCGAGTTTGGCTCGAGGTACGGTGTCGAGTTCATGCCCGATTCATGGTTCGTTGGTTAAATCATGATTTATGCTACATGTTAATTTTTATGAATTATGAACTTAGGATATAAATTAATTAATAACATGAGATATTAATTAAATCATGACTTAGGTTATTTTAATTATTAATTTAGCATGATATTAATTTAACCTAAGTATTTTATGTTATAAGTTATAATTAATTAATTATTTAAAACATGCCTATAATTAATTAATTTAGACATGACTTAGGTTATGTTATTAATACATAATAATACACATTTTAACCTAAGTATTTTATTCCATTTTAATTAAAACATGTTATACTTTAATTAAAATGCTTAACCTATAGTTTAATTAAAATACATGAAATAATAATTAAACTATACACTATATCATATGACTTAAGAAATAAGCTTATAAACACTTAGACTTATATGTTAGCTTATGTAACCAGCTTAATTCTAAATATGGAAACTTCTATTTATAGAAACTTAATTAAATAAGGCAACTAATCTATTAATGGAAACCTTCTATATATGGAAATCTATCTATTTCAGGCAGCTAATCTAATCATGGAAACCTTCTATATATGGAAACTTATTTAATTAAGGCAGCTGATCTATTTTTGGAAACTTTCTATTTTTAGAAACTAATCTATTTTAAGCAGTAAATTCTATTTTAGGAAACTTTCTATTTTTGGAAACTTTCTATTTTTGGAAACTTTCTATTTTTGGAAACTTTCTATTTTTGGTAACTTTCTATTTTTGGAAACTTTCTATTTTTGGAAACTTTCTATTTTTGGAAACTTTCTATTTTTGGAAACCTGCTATTTTTGGAAAGTTACTTATTATTACACAGTAAGTATAATAATACATGAAATACCAGTAATACTTAATCAGATTAATCAGAATACAAGATAAACACAGTTTAAGGCTTTAAACAGTAAACCATGACCTAAAACATACCAAGTAAGCTAAGATGAGACATAAAACCCAGTACGTAATCAGTGAATCGATACTTATACACGTGTGTATTCATGTAGCGTTAGTGATCCAGAAGTAGGAGTCTTTCTTCCGTTCATTCACTGGACTTGAGGTACGGATTCCCGTCCTTTCAGTATGGACATTATTTCCTTATTAGGATTTCCCCGTATGCAGCCAACTGTTTTCCCCAGTATTTGTTTTATTGTTTTGAACTGCTTATGTTTAATTAGCATAATCTATAGCCATATACAAGCATGACCAGTTTCACCTAGTTATGGAGGTACCATAACCATAACATTGGAGGCACCAATGTTATGACTTCCCCACGGCAGAGTGATTGCTCGTGGCGTCCCTTTTCAGTTTTGGCCATATTATTATATCATGTGGGGCGTATGGGTGCATCCTAGTTACATGTTTTATTCAGTATTTCATGGTGAATGTGGTGTGTGCCTTGCATCATTCACAAGGAGTTGATCCCTCCTACCCAAACCAGTATATTAATTAGAGGCATCCCCTCTAATCAGCATGATGAGGTCACCCCTCCAAGTATTCATGCACGTGACCTTTTCATGACCTATATGGGCTATGGTATATTTATGTTAAAACAGTTTTCATAAGATAAACATAAGGCTTTTCAAACTATAAAACCAGTTTTCTTAATACTTAACCAGTTTACTCAGAACTTAGTCTTCCGTTGTTATATGTTACATGTTTATCCTATTTCATGCTATATTGTACATCCGTGCACTGAGCGTCTTGCTCAGCCGTTTTCCTTTTCATGTTCCCAAAACGGCAGGTACTCAGGGACGCTCGTAGATCTCAAACGTACGTGCATATGGATTGGAAGCTTTACTGTCTTTCTTTACTTTATGCATTTCCTTTACTTTAATACAGTTTGCTATGGACATTGTTTCGTCCTTTCCTTTTACAGTATTTATGTTTGTGTGTGATGAGCTCTACTTTGGGGTTACCGATGTTTGATTCCGGTATTTCCCTTTTATGGTCAAATAATGCTTAGACATTTATCCTTGTATGCTTTGATGACACGCCATGATTATGCGTAAGATTCCATTTCCAAAATAGGGTGTTACAATTATGGTATCAGAGACAAGGTTTCGACCTGTAGGCTCTCAAATATGACCTGTGATTAGTGGGTAGTCACTACGGTCTTCCTAGAACTGACAGTTGTTTTCATGCATTCATCATTTTTAAGTATACATATACATGTCATTGTTACAGGGTTTTTGACTAAGTAATGGTTGGTACAGGACTGGCCCTATTTAGTCGCATGTGTTTTATCGAAACTTTTAGATTTGGGACCGACCCATAGGCGTCCCCTCGATATGTCTTTTGTTTTGAGTGAACTGACCAGAGGCGTTCACTCTCGAGCATCCAAAGTTTTCATAAAACTGCATCATGCATTCATACAAAGATTTTCTTGCATAAAATTTTTCTCGTGAAATTTTTGGTATAAATTTTTTTTTTCATGTATATATATAATATATATTTTATGTTTTGAACTGTCGATCACATGTTTTATGTTATACTGTCAGATGGCAAACACAAACAAACTCTGGGAGTTATTTGCGGACATGGAGGAAGAAAGGCAAGACGCCATCCTTCATGACGACGAATATCCTCCCCCACCTATCATTTTCCCCATGGAAGGAAGGAATCGACTCATGAGGGAATACTACGCCATGAGGCAGAGACCCGGCGAGAATTGTGGTCAGTTTATGCAGAGGTTCCTCGGGTACACAGCTGTCCTGAGGGCATCCGCAGGCACCACTGAAGAACAAGCACTACATTTTCGTTGGGGCCTTAACCGAAGGATTGCAAATAATTTATCGGGTGCCCCGTTGGATACTGTGGCACAGGTGGTTTATGCAGCAAGGAAGCTAGAGATGTTGCAGGAACGAGATGAGTTCGGGGAAGCTGAAAGACCCGACAAGAGGTAAACATTTCGTGTTCTATCGATAACCAAACCGCATCCTATCATGATATGTTCTATAATCATCTCTTAAACTGTATCTTCCAGGCAGAAAACTGGGGACCGGTCTCAGCCGGCTACTCAGCAGCAGCCTCATCAGCCCAAAGGAAACGGTCACACTAACGACCGTTCTGTTGTGGAAAGGCGTAGCGGTAATGATAATTACCGTAACAACGCTGGACACTCCAACAACAGCAGGTCCTACTATTTACGCATCTTCTTATGATTTCATGTTATATCTCTCATGCTGACAGTATATTAATCTCTACCAGGAACCACGGTAACGGGAAGGACCAGAACCACAGGGGTTCGCAGCCTAACCGTTCAGCTAACACTGGTGAACATCTTATGACGCATATGTCTTATACTCGTGCATATACTTTATTTTAACACATTTTGTCATCAGCAGGCCCTGAGCAAGCAAGGACTCCTGCTGGAGGATTCACTCATCCTCTTTGCAGTACTTGCCATCGCAGACACCCTGGCCCATGTCGTCGTGATTCCGACGCATGCTACAAGTGCGGCCTCCCTGGCCATCGTATGAGAGATTGCCGTAAGGGTGAAATGGAGGGTACCTCCGGTCATGCTGATACTAAACCGCCTCCTACCACTGGGCGTGTCTACACGACATCTCGTGATCAGGCAAACAAATCTACAGGTACCATTACTGGAATTTTGTATTTGTACGGCCAAGCTGCATGTGTTCTTTTTGACACGGGTGCCACTCACTTAGTTATTTCCACTACTTATGCTAAGAACATCAGGACACTTCCCTTGCCATTAGAAAATAGGCTTACCATTTCCACGCCTTTGAAGGACTCTGTATTAATAACTCATGTATACAAGAGTCTTCCTCTAGAGTTTGACGATAAAGTTCGTGCAGTAGATGCACTCCCCCTAGACATGATTGAGTTCGATATGATTCTCGGCATGGACTGGCTATCCAAGCACCATGCTACCATAGACTGCCACTCATATCGGGTGATCTTCGGCGACATTAATGCACCAGAGTACATTCATAACGGGTTCATACCCGGACGGTCTTTACAAGTCATATCTACCTTGCAAGCACGTGCATTACTGTCACATGGCTGCGAGGGTTATCTAGCTACGGTTCACGACATGGATGCTGAATCCCCATCAATTCAGGATCAACCAGTAGTTTCGGAATTTCAAGACGTTTTCCCAGCTGAACTTCCAGGCATACCACCTGCACGAGAAGTGGAGTTCAACATCGACCTTGTTCCAGGAGCTGAACCAATCTCTAAGGCTCCGTATCGTATGGCTCCCATAGAGCTAAAAGAACTGAAGGACCAACTGCAGGAACTTCTTGAACGAGGGTTCATTAGACCAAGCGCATCTCCATGGGGCGCACCGGTCTTGTTCGTTAAGAAGAAGGACGGCAGCATGCGACTTTGCATTGACTACCGTGAACTTAATAAGATTACCATCCGCAATAGATATCCACTGCCACGTATAGATGATCTGTTTGACCAACTTCAAGGAGCCAAACACTTCTCAAAGATCGATCTAAGGTCAGGCTACCATCAGCTAAGGGTTAAAGAGCAGGATATTGCCAAGACTGCTTTTCGTACCCGCTATGGCCATTATGAGTTTGTAGTCATGCCATTCGGCCTGACTAATGCTCCAGCAGTATTCATGGATCTGATGAACAGAATCTTCCACGAATTCCTTGATAAGTTTGTCATTGTATTCATCGATGACATCCTGATTTTCTCAAAGTCCACGGAGGAACACGAAGACCATCTCTGTACGGTACTACAGATTCTTCGTCAGAAGCAGCTGTATGCGAAATTCTCCAAGTGTGAGTTCTGGTTAAACAAGGTGGCATTCTTAGGTCACATTGTATCAGCAGAAAGGATCACTATGGACCCAGCAAAGGTTGAGGCTATCACTAAATGGCCAAGACCAACGTCAGCGATAGAAGTCCGCAGTTTCTTAGGCTTAGCTGGATATTACCGCAGATTCGTGGAGAACTTTTCCCGTTTGGCACTACCTCTCACCAAACTGATGCGAAAAGGAGAGAAATTCGTCTGGACGGAAGAACGAGAGAAGAGCTTCGAAGACCTAAAGCAGAAGTTAGTATCTGCACCTATTCTTACTCTCCCATCTGGTACAGGTGGATTTCAGATCTATAGCGATGCATCGGGGAAGGGACTGGGCTGTGTTCTCATGCAACATGGGAAAGTGATCGCGTATGCTTCACGGCAGCTTAAGCCCTATGAAGAAAACTACCCTACGCATGACCTGGAACTTGCTGCAGTGGTGTTCGCATTGAAAATATGGAGGCATTACTTATACAGAGAATCATGCGACATTTTCAAGGATCACAAGAGCTTGAAGTATATCTTCACACAGCGAGAATTGAACATGAGACAAAGGAGATGGTTGGAACTGTTGAAGGATTATGATATTAACCTACAGTATCATCCCGGGAAAGCTAACGTAGTAGCAGATGCACTAAGCAGAAAGTCCGGAATGATCAACGGCATTGGAATCAAGGAACAGAAAATAAGAGACTTGGAGCGGCTAGACATCGAAATCATGGTACGTGGGCAGCACGGATACTGGGCGAATCTTAGAGTAGAACCTGAGTTACTGTCTAGGATCAAGGAAGAGCAGAAGGATGATGGAGAAATTTGGGCGATAATTCAGAATTTGGAGAAGCAGACAGAATTCAGAATGGACGCAGACGGTATCGTTTGGCAGGGCACGAGACTTTGTGTTCCTGACAATCAAGAACTCCGGGAAGCATTGTTAGCTGAAGCTCACAGCTCCCCATTTTCTATACATCCTGGGTCGACAAAAATGTACCATGACATCAGACATCACTTTTGGTGGAGTGGTATGAAACAGGATGTAGCCACTTATGTTTCCAAATGTCTTACCTGCCAGCAGGTTAAGATTGAGCATCAGCGATCGGGCGGTCTCCTTCAACCGTTGGATATTCCAGAGTGGAAGTGGGACAAAATCACCATGGATTTTGTTACCGGTCTTCCGCCTACCAAGAAGAAGCACGATGCTATTTGGGTCATTGTTGATCGACTCACCAAATCAGCTCATTTCTTACCGATACGCAAGGAGGATCCGGTAAGTAAACTCGGAGATACTTACAGAAGGGAGATCATGAGACTCCACGGTACTCCCTCCTGCATCGTCTCAGACAGAGATCCTCGTTTCACGTCGCGATTCTGGAAGGGTCTGCAAAAAGCTTGGGGTACACAACTTAAGCTGAGTACGGCCTTTCATCCTCAAACGGACGGACAGTCGGAGCGAACAATTCAGACATTGGAAGATATGTTAAGGTCGTGTGCGTTGGAATGGACAGGTGATTGGGACGATTACATCTGTTTGGTCGAGTTTGCTTACAACAACAGCTGGCACGCAAGTATCAAATGTGCTCCTTTCGAAATGTTGTATGGCAGGAAGTGTCGCGCTCCAATCTGCTGGGATCAAGTGGGAGAGCGAACACTCGAAGGACCAGAGATTATAGAAATGACCAATGAGAAGATCGAAGTAGCTAAACAGAAGCTGCAGGAAGCACGGTCACGTCAGAAGAGTTACGCAGATAAGCATCGTAAGGACATACATTTTAATGTGGGAGACCACGTCTTCCTCAAGGTTTCGCCGGCACGTGGTGTTACACGCTTCGGGATCAAAGGGAAACTCAGTCCTCGTTTCATCGGACCATTTGATATCATTGAACGAATCGGTGAAGTATCTTACCGATTGGCGTTACCTCCTCAGCTTTCGCACGTGCATAATGTGTTCCATGTGTCCTTACTCAGAGGGTACAAGTATCATCCCCTTCACATGGTTCAGTATCCACTGGAACAGATACGTGAAGATCTCACTTTTATAGAGGAACCCGAACGAGTTCTTGACAGGCAAGAACGAGTCATGAGAAGGAAGACGATTCCATTCGTCAAAATTCTTTGGAGGGACCATACCGAGCGGGAAGCCACTAGGGAAACAGAGGAGTCTATCCGGGCTTCTTACCCTCACTTCATATTTTGAGTTCGGGTATGTTACTTCTTTTCAGCTTGCTTTATCTATAATTCGGGGACGAATTATTCTTTTTAGGGGGGAAGAATTGTAAAACCCGCATGCTTTTACCATGAATAGTGCCCTTAAGATCGTACGTCCTAGATTTAAACTTACCTTATTTAGTATTGATCACATTCATGTGCTAATAATCAAGCAAGTGCATACGTGTATGACATGATAAGTATCGATTACGTACGAACCCATGATAAACAGTTAATAAATATGTCACGTGAACGTAATTAAATCATGATCACCATTTAAAATTACGTACTAAAATAATTACGTAAATACATATAATATAATTACGAGCGTTAAGATTACGATAAACTACATGATAAAATAAACAGAAACACTTTAAACACGAACACGTTTAACCACGAACGAACACGAAACATCGGGACACGAGAAAAGGTACGGGTACCCCATGTGGGGCCCCCATACCCACGACACAACAATCAAGAAATGGGCTAAGCCCATCAAGTTTACATGAAAGGGGGGTTAAGGGAAAAATACATTCATTTTCACTTTTCAAGAAAATAAACATAAAACCCTAAAAGATTTTTCTCCTTCTCCTCCTTGTTCCTCCTTGTGCCGCCACCTAGAACAACACCATAGGAGGGTGTTGTTGATTTTTGACATTAAAAACAAGTGCTAGAAACCGTGTTTGTTCATCATTCTTCAATCTACGTATTGGTATATCATTCTAAACCTTTCTTTTTAATTCTTTTAAATCTTTGATTATTTTCATGAACATGTTATTATTATTCTTATGAAAACATGATAATTAAACATTGATCTAACATGTTTTGGGGTAAATTAAAATCAAAGGATGATATAAAAGGGTGTTTGTTTTAGCCGCCTAGCATAACCAACCCGAGGGGGGGTTCGGTTTGCTTTTAGCCGCCACCACCAAGACCATTTTTGGTCTTGGTTGGTGCATGTGGGACCCACGGCAGCAAGGGCACGTACCCCGAGTTTGGCTCGAGGTACGGTGTCGAGTTCATGCCCGATTCATGGTTCGTTCGTTAAATCATGATTTATGCTACATGTTAATTTTTATGAATTATGAACTTAGGATATAAATTAATTAATAACATGAGATATTAATTAAATCATGACTTAGGTTATTTTAATTATTAATTTAGCATGATATTAATTTAACCTAAGTATTTTATGTTATAAGTTATAATTAATTAATTATTTAAAACATGCCTATAATTAATTAATTTAGACATGACTTAGGTTATGTTATTAATACATAATAATACACATTTTAACCTAAGTATTTTATTCCATTTTAATTAAAACATGTTATACTTTAATTAAAATGCTTAACCTATAGTTTAATTAAAATACATGAAATAATAATTAAACTATACACTATATCATATGACTTAAGAAATAAGCTTATAAACACTTAGACTTATATGTTAGCTTATGTAACCAGCTTAATTCTAAATATGGAAACTTCTATTTATAGAAACTTAATTAAATAAGGCAACTAATCTATTAATGGAAACCTTCTATATATGGAAATCTATCTATTTCAGGCAGCTAATCTAATCATGGAAACCTTCTATATATGGAAACTTATTTAATTAAGGCAGCTGATCTATTTTTGGAAACTTTCTATTTTTAGAAACTAATCTATTTTAAGCAGTAAATTCTATTTTAGGAAACTTTCTATTTTTGAAAACTTTCTATTTTTGGAAACTTTCTATTTTTGGAAACTTTCTATTTTTGGTAACTTTCTATTTTGGGAAACTTTCTATTTTTGGAAACTTTCTATTTTTGGAAACTTTCTATTTTTGGAAACTGCTATTTTTGGAAAGTTACTTATTATTACACAGTAAGTATAATAATACATGAAATACCAGTAATACTTAATCAGATTTATCAGAATACAAGATAAACACAGTTTAAGGCTTTAAACAGTAAACCATGACCTAAAACATACCAAGTAAGCTAAGATGAGACATAAAACCCAGTACGTAATCAGTGAATCGATACTTATACACGTGTGTATTCATGTAGCGTTAGTGATCCAGAAGTAGGAGTCTTTCTTCCGTTCATTCACTGGACTTGAGGTACGGATTCCCGTCCTTTCAGTATGGACATTCTTTCCTTATTAGGATTTCCCCGTATGCAGCCAACTGTTTTCCCTAGTATTTGTTTTATTGTTTTGAACTGCTTATGTTTAATTAGCATAATCTATAGCCATATACAAGCATGACCAGTTTCACCTAGTTATGGAGGTACCATAACCATAACATTGGAGGCACCAATGTTATGACTTCCCCACGGCGGAGTGATTGCTCGTGGCGTCCCTTTTCAGTTTTGGCCATATTATTATATCATGTGGGGCGTATGGGTGCATCTAGTTACATGTTTTATTCAGTATTTCATGGTGAATGTGGTGTGTGCCTTGCATCCTTCACAAGGAGTTGATCCCTCCTACCCAAACCAGTATATTAATTAGAGGCATCCCCTCTAATCAGCATGATGAGGTCACCCCTCCAAGTATTCATGCACGTGACCTTTTCATGACCCATATGGGCTATGGTATATTTATGTTAAAACAGTTTTCATAAGATAAACATAAGGCTTTTCAAACTATAAAACTAGTTTTCTTAATACTTAACCAGTTTACTCAGAACTTAGTCTTCCGTTGTTATATGTTACATGTTTATCCTATTTCATGCTATATTGTACATCCGTGCACTGAGCGTCTTGCTCAGCCGTTTTCCTTTTCATGTTCCCAAAACGGCAGGTACTCAGGGACGCTCGTAGATCTCAAACGTACGTGCATATGGATTGGAAGCTTTACTGTCTTTCTTTACTTTATGCATTTCCTTTACTTTAATACAGTTTGCTATGGACATTGTTTCGTCCTTTCCTTTTACAATATTTATGTTTGTGTGTGATGAGCTCTACTTTGGGGTTACCGATGTTTGATTCCGGTATTTCCCTTTTATGGTCAAATAATGCTTAGACATTTATCCTTGTATGCTTTGATGACACGCCATGATTATGCGTAAGATTACATTTCCAAAATGGGGTGTTACAAGGAGGTAAGTACATTCCGATCTAGGGTGAGTTTGGATATTCCGATTAAGTGTTTGGTGACAGAATTCCGATTGGGTTTTCCGATCAGCATTCCGATCTTGTTTAATTTTTAAGTTTACGTTTTAATACTTTGACATTTTAATTTTCGTCACGCTTTTAAATTCCCGTCATTTAATTATTTACTTTTCAAAGTTTTTTTTTTATATTGCACCCTTTCTTTTAATCAGACTTAGATTTATTTTAACGCCATTCTACTTTTACGACATTTACATTTACGTCTTTGCATATTTTAATATACTACAAGGACACAACTTTTGTTTCCACCAAAGAACGACTGAGTCGCATAGTTAAACCAGATCAATTCGATTAGACACACATCAACGAATCTTTTTAATTAGGAAAAAACCTAGTTATCAAATGGCGCCGCTGCCGGCTCTTTTCGTAAAGATTAACGGTTTTCTGTGAGAGACGCGTTGCTTTTTGGGATCCGTTCACTTGTGAGCGTTATTTTTCTTGCATAAAAATTTCAAAAAAAACCATAAAAATTAAAAATTGATAAAAATCCATAAAAATTAAAATTTTCAAAAATCCAAAATGATTTTATTTTTATTGTGTATATATATTGTCTTTGTGTTTGGTATTGTTTTCTTTTGCATTTTCAGGTGTATGCGTACTAGATCTTCTAATTATCAAGAGCCCGAGACCCGAGAAGATTTAAGTATGCCAGGTGTTAACAACAACAATAATCCATTGCACATCAACAATAACAACAATGTTCTTCCACAGCCCGATCTTCAGACAATGGAGGAGCTTCGTCAACCTACCATGTTTGGACGAGGAGGACCGATTACGCCGATGCAAATCACGGCTCCGGAGTTTTCGTTGAAGCACCACATGATTCAGCAAGTGCAAACAAATCCTTTTCATGGATTGCCTGATGATGATGCCAACAAACACCTCGACAAGTTCATTACAATCACTCAAAGCATGAAGTTGCCTGGTGCCACAATGGATGTTCTTCGCCTTCAACTCTTCCCACATACTTTATCACATCACGCCGAGAAATGGTTTGATCGTCTCCCGAAGAATTCTATTCATACTTGGGATGACATGACTCAACGCTTTTTATCGCGCTACTTTCCACCATCCATGGTCACAAGCCTTCGCAATCAAATCAGCGGTTTCATGCAAGATCCTGATGAATCTCTTTTTGATGCTTGGGAAAGATATAATGTCTTGATTGATCGTTGTCCAAACCACAACATGCTCCCTGTGACCTTAATTGATACATTCTACAACGGATTGACTTTTCGTGATCGTGATACGATTAATGCAGCCGCCTGTGGCACATTTATGAAAAGGAGACCCGAGGAGTGTAGAGAGTTAATTGAGAACATGACTACTCACCACAAAAACTGGGATTCCTCCGCTTCTTCAAGGAACAACCCGAGAGTCAATGTCTCTTCTACTTCAGCAAACCCTGATATGACCGAACTCACCCGCATGATGAATGAAATGAGCAAAAGTATCTTGCTTCTCGCTTCAAACCAACAACAACAAGTTAAAGCGGTAGCACCTTCTTGTGAAACATGCGGCGGTCCTCACTCATACACCGATTGTCCTTCTACACAAGGAAATCCGGAAAATGTGTATGCAGCTTATGGTAATTATTCACCGGAAAATTACCAAGATCGACCTCAAGGGGATAGAAATCTACTGAGTTACCGATCAACCAACTACCTTTCACCCGGTTTTTCTCCTCAAAACTAAAACCCCGCCAACAACTACAATAGAAGCAACCAAATCCCACCAAGAGCTTCTAATCCTTATCACCCACCCGCCCAACAAACCCCACCTATAAATCCCGATGTTGAAGCCATAATGAGAACCCAATGTGAGCAAATCAAGAATCTGCAGAGCCAAATTATCAATCTGAAAGGAGATATCACCAAGCAAGGAATGAGATAAGATCCGAGCTTCGAGATAATATTCAATCCTCCTTCAGTAATCAAACCAATGATTTGAAGAATATGCTTGCTAGTTTCTTGCCCGCAGCTCAACTTTCTACTGCAAGTTCTCTACCTTCAAACACTGTCACCAATCCGCGAGAAAATGTGAGTGCTATTACTACCCGTAGTGTAGTTACCATCGTAGGACCACCGATCCCGCCCCCATCCTCTACACCTCCTCCGCCACCATTTATCCCTATTCCTCCTACACCTAGTATTAGTACACCATTCATGTCTCCGCCTCGTCATGAAGATGTCCCCAGGAAGGACCCTTCAACATCTCAACCTTTACCTACACCTACATCTTCACCACCTAAACCCAATATTCCTTATCCTTCTCGCTTAGGCAAGACCAACGAGCTAACCAAGAATGACTGTCAAGTGTCGAGCTATATGAAGATGCTCTCTCAAATGAACATCAACATTAGCCTTGTTGAAGCACTTGTCCACATGCCGAAATTTGTTAAAGCATTTAAGGAATTGCTTAGCAAGAAGGAGAAGTTGATTGAGCTCGCCAACACACGCTTAAATGAAAACTGCTCTGCAGTTATTCTTAAAGAACTTCCAGAAAAACTTGGAGAACCCGGTCGTTTTGTGTTGCCTTGCATTTTCAACAAAACTGAAGAATTTACTGCCCTAGCTGATCTCGGGGCCAGTATTAATTTGATGCCTTTGAGTGTTTGGAAAACACTATCATTACCCGACCTTACTCCAACAAATATGACTCTTGAACTTGCAAATCGCACTCTCGCTTACCCCGTTGGTATTGCCGAAGATGTGTTCATCAAAGTTGGCACATTTACTTTTCCGGTCGACTTTGTCGTTGTTGATTATGAAATGGACCCTCGTATTCCTTTAATACTTGGTCGGCCATTCTTGAGAACCGGACGAGCTTTAGTTGATGTGGCCGAAGGTGAGTTAATCTTAAGAGTCGGGAATGATTCATAAGTTTTTAAAATGGGGAAGCTTACAAGCAAATCCTTTGGACGAGAGTCAGTGAATATGATTAATGTGCTCGATGATTTTGTCATCTACAACAATCCTCTATTCGAGTCTTGCAATGATAACCCACTTTTTCACGATGATGTGGATGATTCTCTCTCCAATTTGGAACCTTATCCCATATATGATTCTCCACCGATCTTTGATGCTTATGATGATGATTCTAGCTCAGATTCGGATGATTTTGATGACCTTACTTCTGAGTATCCCGATCTGCCCACATACGATGATTTTGATGAGGCTGATACTCTTTCGAGTGATTCTTCACATGATGAAGATCCTCCGCCATCACTCGCTCCTACTTTGGACGATTACTCATTTGAGGAAGATTTCTCTGCTTTTCTTAATACTTACTTCCCTCATGAGAGTGATGCTCCTCCTTTAGATTTTGAAGATTATCGTCTTGATCCTACTTTGGATTTGAAGAACATTCTTTCAAAGGAGAAGAAACCGGTCGACACCGACATCTGCAGCACATATGATTTAACACCTCTTTGTCCACCTTCTAAGGACGAGGTTGTGCATCTTCTTCGCGGATCTTCTTCACACTCTGCTGAGCCTGAGTGCTATTTTCCCCTAAAGGAAAAGGTGTTCGACCATGGTATCGATATTCTGCAGCCATCTCAGTATCCACCTGATGCAATAAAAGGAAATATTTTTGGAACTTATGGAAATCTGCTTGCACCACTTCACCCTTGCTTCCACCGTGCTCCATCGCTGCTTAAGGGAACCTTGCCTACTCTTCTTTGGCTTGCCTTGTTCGCCTTAAGCTTCTGCTACTTGATGGACGAAAACTATGTCTTTGATCCTGGTGGATATGTTTCATGCTTCTTCCTATGATGATCAAGGTCGAGTCAGGCTCACGACTCGGTAATCAAAAACCAAGCGCTTCTTGGGAGGCAACCCATGTATCTATCTTTTTGCTTTCTTTATCCTAAGTGTAGGGGAGACCCGTTGGTGTTTGCTATTTCCTCTCCTCTCTTAATCAGGGATTCGAGCTCAATGATCCACTCTTTATGATTCTTGACGACCCGTGATTCCGTGTTCACTTCTTCCCGGTTCTATCCTAAACTCTTTTCGATTCACTATTTTATATTTTCTCAATATTAAAATAGGAATCTCTTTAGTTGTCTCTTCCTTAGCGAGATTTAAACAAAGTGCACAATGTCCTAAGTGTAGGGGAGTTTACTCCCACATGCTTAAACATTGAGGACAATGTTTATATTAAGTGTAGGGGGGACTTCTATCGAAGTTAAGTGGTCTTTTCCTTGTATTTGTCCTTATTTTAACCGGAAAATCAATTTTTCGACATTTTTCAAAATTTTTGATCTATTTTGGCCTATTAGTTTTTACTTTTGTATAGTTATTTTCTTTCTTTGCTAGAATAAACTTTAATAAAGTGGTTTTAATTTTCAAACGTTGTGAATCTTTTGACTCAACCCGAGTTTACTTATCTAAGTTTACTCTAGCTAGTACCCTTAACGTGTTTAAGTCAAGTATTGCTAGGCTTTTATATAGGGAGCTATAAAACACGAAAGTCTTAACTCTCACGGGTTAAGAACAAGAACTTTCCGTAAGTTCCTATAATTGATCCTAGAGAGTCGTTTATCAAGGGAACTTTAAAATGCGATTTCTAAACTTGAAAAACTCTAAGAGTTTGCAAGATCCTATAGGCGACTCGAAAACCCAAAACTTTGATTTAATAGGCTAAGCATCCATGAGTCTCATTCCTTGAGATTTTAAAATGTGGAGAACGAGAGATGATAGAGACAATTATAAGTTTGGTATTCTTTCGTGAATTTATGTGAGTTATTTATGAGTCTATTCTCCCATCGCTTGCTAATAAATTTATCTGCAATAAATAAGGTTGTACGATTTAAAAAGTTACTTAGCTTCTAGCCCAAGATCGTTTAAAAGTTGCTTAGTATGGATTAGAGTTCATAGCCAAGGCATAACGTATTGAAACGGGATGCGAAGATTGGCGAGTCCGAAAAGGCCCTAACAAGGCATGAGGGCTATATTTTGTTGCTAAAGATCCAAAGTGATGTGAAGAATCATTTATCAAAAATCAATATGAAGGATCGAGACACATGACGAAAAGCAAAAACTCCCCAAAAGTCATGGAGAATTGTATCCGAAAAGACCCTAGCAAGGTATGAGGATAAATAGATCCAAGTCATAAAAGGAGGCGGATCGTTGTATATCAAAGTCCAAAATAATGATTGGAGAAAAATGAAGAAGTCGTGGTCTAAGTATGAATCTCTCAAAACTTCAAGTGAAGAAATTCCTATATGAAGCGAAGACCATTATTTCATGAACGTCTCTCAAGGTTTGAAGTATGAAGTCGCTGCCAAATATCGGTCCGAGAAAGGTCTCAAATCACGAAGCGAGTTATGCCAAGATATGAACTTTATGAGGTCCTGATAAGCAGTTTTAAAAGATTTTGTCCTTTAGCTAACTATTGATTAAATCGTTCACTTTATTTTCGGCCTAAATAACTATCAAAATAAGTCAACAATGCATCCTCGTGATCATTCAAGACAACAATAAAATATAAGAGATACACCTAGGAATAAGGGAGTCTAAGTGAATAATTGGCCCACATGAGTTTGTGTTAGTTTACTAACTTATAATAACAATGATCTCGTTTTTAAGCTTGGTTTGGAGAAAGTGAGATGATGATTATTCATGACATTTCCAAAACCCAAGGTATGCTTTTGATTTCTTTACTTTGAATGTTTATAATTTTCTATCTCTTTAATAAAGGCCAAGATGGATTGATTATGATGAAAAATGTAAACGTGCTTTATAACTAATGCATTGCATGAGGACATTGCAATGGTCAAGTGTAGGGGATTTGATAGGTGTGTAAACACCCATCCTTTTTACCACTTAATTACAATAATAACCGGGCCAAAACGTGTATTTTATGTCTTTTATGTCGGAATTATGCGTGGTTTGTGTTTTTGTTGTGATTTAGGACGAAAAGGTGAAAAGTGGAGAAAACACGTGTTGTCCCTAACATATGATGATTCTAGCACACGAATTTATGAAAGAAAGGTAGATATGAGATGAATTTTAGAGAGAGAAAGTAGTGAGAGAAAGTAGAGAGAAATGGTTAGAGAAACTTGTGGTATATTAGATTAGGAGAAAAATGAAATGACCAACACCCTTCCTAACATGCCAGGAAGGGTTTATATAGCCTTTGCTTACATGTAGCTTAATGGGCTATATGATCATGGGGCGGGCTTTCCTTTTGGGCTTTGGTTACTTATTAATGAACCTTAGCTTAAAGTTAAGCCCATAATAACACGACTAATATACTACCGATTACAACGTTCTAAAATACGATACATAATAAACATATGACCGAGCAATCTTGTTTGACTCAATATTTTGAGGCTAACAATCTCCCACAATGAGAGGTCATAAACCTTGGTCATTTAGGAAATTTGTAGAGATTACTAATCTCGCCATAAATGAGTCTTGAACGTGTAATCGTAGTCTTGTTCCTTCATGTTGTGATCTTTGAGCCTTTGTCGTTGTCTTTCGACTTTGTCTTTAAGCTTGAGGTCTTCAAACCATCCTTGACTTGTCTTTTCCATCTTGCGATCTTGTGTCTTTATCCACATGCTCACACTATTAATTGTTGAATAAGTCTTTGGGCATGAACATGTGTTTTTGAATCATTGACTTTGCTGTGTACACCGTGACGCCACCTTCTCGAGACAAAAGATAGACACTGACTGAATGGCTTTGACATTCGTCCTAAATCGGTAGCGTTTTACCTCCGGTCGGTGAAGACCGTTATACGATATTAAATATCGTACCTGTGATTAGGTAGATTCAATTAATAATCTCCTTGACAGGGTTTCGCGGCTGTACTAGCCGTTCTCTTTACTCGACCGTCTCAAAGCAAGACTGCGAACATAAAGAGTGAATCAATTGGGTAGATATCCGTTTGATTAAAGTCGTCAATTCAAATTCCTGGAACAAGTGTGATTCGTAAAGAATCTTACCATTGTTGCTTTCGAGTTGACACAAGTTTGATTCATAAGAATCTCACAAGTCACCTACCGTAGCGCTGTTTGATGTTGACGCTAGAAGGATTTCCATTCGTCACTGTGGATATTAATGAATATCACTCTGAATGTTCTGGCAAGACCATAAAGATATTGCGTAGAAACCTGAAACGAGTTTGAATCAATTCAGAATCAAACCACTGTTGCTTTTCAGTTTTACATATGTTCAATTCATAAAGAATCTTGCATATGACCTACCGTAGTGCTGTTTGATGTTAACACTGGAAGGATTTCCACTCATCATTGTGAATACTAAGTAGTATCACTCTGAGTGTTCTAGCAATATCGCAAGGATATAGCGTAGGACTCTCTTGATCTTCATCCGTGTGTCCTAACGATATTTGATTGATCTCTTGGCTCTAGACTCTATTTGTGCACTTTTAGCGGTCGGAGGCTGGAGCAGATGACACCTATTCAGTATCAACTATCTCAGAGTGAGAAAGTCAATAGAAGTCGTGTTGATCTCCGTGACAATAAAACAAACTTCTTTTGATAGAAGCCTGAGTAGCTAGGAAAGGGTTGTGCTTCACATCACTGGGTCCATGATGAGATTGTCTTCATGATGAGTTGACCCGGTTTCTGCCTAAGTTGTATGGAGGGCTTCTTTCTTTACACCCTTTATCCTTACATTTCTTTTTCATTCTTCAACCCCTTCAATGCTTACCAAGACATCATTACTAGCACCTTGTTGTGATTGTTCCAGTGCTAGCATCAGTACTTAGTCGGCATTTAGCTACGTTCACATTCTACTCCATCTTTCCTAAGGACTTCTAATAATCTATTGGATTGTCCCTGGGAAGATCCCTCCGGTTCTGGTTGGATCATAGGACTTAAACCTAACCACCCTTTTGACACCACTAACGTCGTGAATTAAAGATGTTGTGGGTATTTTATCGTAACCATGAAAACCACTTTAAATTCTAACAAAGTGTTTGAAAAACATTTAACACCTTGCTAGTTTTGTCGTTTTAGAAATGCTCCCCTTCACATGTGCATCGATAATCGAAAGTATTTCGCACATGTAGGTAAGAGTTAAAGTGCTTGAGTCTTATATTAGATCACATTTTAATCACATTTTCTCCCCCTATCTCTAATATATAAAATCTTTTGATATTAGAGATACCAAATTTGATTAAAATACATTTTGAAAAATAGTCTTGAAATCTCCAGGAGAAAGATGTGTTAATCTTTTGCATGAAGTTAAAATGCTCCCCCTCAAAAATTGATCCAATTGAATTGTCATTGTGAGGATATGATCCACATTTCTCTTTTTGAGGATGGGAGTTGTTGAACACAGAATTTTTGAAAGATTTTGAATATCATTGAAAAATCTTGAAAAAATTATGTTCAACGCTTTTTTGAAAAATCAATTCTTTTTGTTGAAAGGTTTTTCTAAAGCATAAACTTGAGTTCATAGACTTTGAATGTCTTGACGAATCCACTCAAGTGTAAGAAGATTTATCTTCTTTTGCTGAGGGTAAGGGTACTAAATCGTACACTCCCCCGTGAATATCGATCCGGGTTGCAATCTGAAAGTGATTACAAGCCATTGTGTTGAGCTCAAAACATTGAATGTTTTGTGACAAGCTCAACCCGTGATAGATTGCTCTACCCGTTGTTTGGAAATATTTGTCCAAAATAGACAATTTCCTTTATTAAAAGAAGAAATGACATGTTTTGAAAAATATTTACAACTTTCATTCGAGCTTTATGTAAACACCCGTGTCGTTATTAAGCGACATTTCTAGGCACGTCCATATTATCGATACTGAAAGACATGTCAAGAAGAATATTTTTGGATTTTGAAAGATTTTTAATTTTGTGTTTTGCTTTTATGTGTTTTATATTTTTGTATTTTGCTTTTTCAAAGATATTTACAAGTTGATGTTTGATAGATAAATCAAGCAGGCACCTTTGCCAAAATCTCCAGGTCTGCTGGAGTCAAACATCTCATACCAATTTGCCTAACGAGATACTCAAACCTATCTCTCGACAGAGCTTTCGTAAACAAGTCGACTAATTGGTAATCCGTTCCAACAAAGTATAATTCAACGATACCTCTTTCAACTTGTTCCTTTATGAAGTGGTATCTGACATCGATGTGCTTCGTGTGGGAATGTTGTACCGGATTGCAGGAGATGGCTATGGCCGACTCTGAGTCACAGTACATAGGTACTTTATCAAAGTGGAAGCCATAATCCGTGAGTTGTGTTCTCATCCAAAGAACTTGAGCACAACACGCAGATAGAGACACATACTTCGCTTCGGCTGATGAAAGTGACGTGCAATCCTGCTTCTTGGAAGACCATCCCACAAGCTTATCTTGACCTAGAAATTGTGCACCACGAGAAGTACTTTTTCGTGTATCAAGACACCCTGCATGATCAGAATCTGAATAGGCCGTTAGAAAGAAAACGGTTTCCCTCGGATACCAGAGTCCCAAATGAATGGTATTCTTGAGGTACCGAAAGATCCGTTTAACCTCCTTGAGGTGCTTTTCAGTGGGTCGTGCTTGATAACGTGCACAATAACATGTAGCATGTGAAATATCATGTCTGCTTGCTGTCAAGTACATGAGGGACCTGATCATGGAACGATATCTCGTTTGATCTATGGGTAATCCCTCCAAGTCAGCATCTAGCGATGTGGTTGATAAAGGTGTCCCAACGGGGTCACATGAAGTCATACCATGCTTTTTGATTATCTCTTGACAATACTTAGCTTGGTTTATAAAGATACCACTTGGGGACTGGTGAACTTGAATTCCTAGAAAGAATTTTAGTTCGCCCATCATTGACATTTCAAATTTGTTGTGCATTACTTTTTCAAACCATTTTGAAAGTTTTGGGTTTGTAGACCCGAAAATAATGTCATCAACATAAATTTTCACAAGCAAAATGTCATCCCCATATTTATAAGTGAACAACGTTAGATCAATGGAACCTTTTGATAAACCTTTGGATACCAGAAATTTCGAGAGCTCGTCGTACCACGCCCTTGGAGCTTGCTTGAGTCCATATAGTGCCTTGTGGAGACGATACACCTTGTCAGGATAATGAGGATTGACAAATCCTTCCGGCTGCGTGACATAGACTTCTTCCTTCAAGGGACCGTTAAGAAACGTCGTCTTTACGTCCATTTGATAGACAGTGAATCCCTTATGTGCAGCATAAGCAAGGAAAATCCTGACCGCTTCCATGCGAGCAACTGGTGCAAATGATTCATCAAAATCAATTCCCTCTTTCTGGCCATACCCCTTAGCCACTAGCCTAGCTTTGTTCTTGATAATCGTATTCTCTTCATCCATCTTGTTTTTCCAGATCCAACGAAGATTTAATGGAGTCACATCGTATGCTCTGTCAACAAGTTCCCAGACTTTAAGTCTTTCAAATTGTTGAAGTTCATCCGTCATCGATTCAATCCAAGCATGATCAGCCATGGCTTCTTTGATGTTTTTCGGTTCAGCTGTAGTCACGGCGAGTGCGAACATACAAACATCGCCATCGGTTGCTAGTTGCCGTCTTGTACGAACAGGCTGTGAAGGGTTTCCAATTACGTGAACCAAAGGATGATCTCGGGTCCAATGATGTGTTGAAGGATGTCGTTGATAGAACGTATGCATATTTGACGAATCAACATGGCGAGTAGAAGACTCTCCAGTTTCGTGTACCGGTGTAACGAATGGGTTGTGAAAATCGTCATCGTCAAATAATGCACCGTCTGCTTGATTTGTGTTCTCTGGAGCAATGACAGTAGTTGTGGATGTTGTAGGATCGATTATTGAAGTGATATTCTGAGGAGGTAAATCTGCAACAACCCGTGTTGAAGTAGAGGAAGTTGTATCCTTTTGTTGATGATGATCGGTATCATCATTCGTATCATGAGTGACAGCGGAAGACTTCGATGCAACTTGTTTCTCCCCCGCGAAATATTCATCATACATTGGTCCATATAACATTTCCAACTCTTCAAGTGTCGTGTCCACTGTCCTATCTGCTCTAGGAACATGTTCAGGAACCAGCTTTGAACTTGACGGTTCATTGTTGTGGTCTTGAGTTCCGAGTTCCGTGCGGTTGTGAACGGAAGTCGTTTGTCGTTGTGGATCGGGACTTAAACTGCTTTGTTCATGTGCCATTTCTTGCAATTCATCAAATCTGATATGAATAGTCTCGACTATCAATTTTGTTCTCTTGTTGTACACTCTGTATCCCTTACACTGAGTTGCATATCCCACTAAAATGCATGCATCACCTTTCTCTTTCATCTTGTCCAGATTTTCACCATCTCGAATAATGTAACACGTACATCCAAAAACGTGAAGGTGTTTGAGTGAAGGTTTGCGATCATTAATTATGTGATATGGTGTCTTTTCGTGTCTTGGGATAACTAAGGAGCGGTTTTGTGTGTAGCATGCGGTTGACACGGCTTCGGCCCAAAAGTATAGTGGAAGTTTTGAAGCGGATAATAATGTTCGAGCAGCCTCAACTAAAGTACGGTTTCATCTTTCAACAACGCCGTTTTGTTCGGGTGTTCGAGCAATAGATGTTTCATGTTCAATTCCTTCAGCTTCAAAATAGTTTCTCAGTTTTGAATTAAAAAATTCAGTACCTCTGTCAGTACGAACCACTTTAACTTGAGCTTGAAGACCACGTTGTATCACTTTAAGGAAGCTGATGAGAACATCGGGTGTTTCATTCTTGGACCTCAAGAAGTGAGTCCATGTGTACCTTGAGTAGTCATCGACAATTACCATAACGTATTTCTTCCCATTAATAAACATATGACCGAGCATTCTTGTTTGACTCAATATTTTGAGGCTAACAACACGGCATTCACGGGCTTTTATTGAAGAAAAAGATGAAAGACGAAGTCAAGAAGTCAAGAGTGCAAAAAGAACAGAAGTCCAAGACCAATTCTGAAGATTTATCGAAGAAAAAGTCAAAAGACGGAAGTTTACTTAAAGCCGAAGAACTCAAGTCTATTTTATTGAAGAATTAAAAGACGAGTTCAAAGAAATCCCGAGCCAAAAGTCATTAAAGTCCAAGATTAAAGAAGATTAAAAGGCTTAAGGACTAATGGTGCAATTAACAAAAGATTAAGAAGAGAAGGACTAAGCATGCAATTAAAGAGAAAGGAAAGAGGGGAGGAAGCTTCCTAAGCACCCCTTAATCCTCCCCTATAAATAGTCATTAGGATTAATCTTTTCATTTTTGTTGGCTAGAGTGACACTAGTTCTTCCACCCTTTTAATTACTTGCACATTTACTTTATTTCACCTTTAATTACCTTGTCTTGCACTTTAATTTTCAAGTAAGTTACTTTTATTTTTATTGCACCTTTACTTTTCTTGTTTAATCTCTCATTCTTCCTTTCTTTCTATGCTTTAATCTTTGTTTACATGCTTATTGTGTTGCTTATTTGATTAAAGGTTATGTTTTTATGCTTTTGATTGTTTTGGATCATTGATTTTTATAGCTTATTTGTGTTTATTTTAAGATTTCTTAAGTTTTTATAAAAGTTATTTTTATATAAAAGATTGTTTTCGTAAACTTTGTTTCATTTTGTGTTTTTAAAAGTCTTTAAACTGTAGCTTATTAGCTTTTTCTTATACAGTTTTCATTAGGATTTTAGGTGTGTGCTTATTTGGTAATAGCTTATTAGTTTAGCTTATTTTCGATTCTCTTTACTGTATTCCGATCTCGTTGATCGGAAAAGGGTTTCACATTCCGACCAGCACCCCTTGCTTGGTCGGAAAAGGGCTTTGACTTTCCGATTAGGGTGTCATTGGTATTCCAATCAGAATAAGGTGACAGCATTCCGATTGGCAATTCCGATCAACATTCCGATTGGGGGGTTAGAACATTCCGATTAGCATTCCGATCAGGAGGTAAGTACATTCCGATCTAGGGTGAGTTTGGATATTCCGATTAAGTGTTTGGTGACGGCATTCCGATTGGGTTTTCCGATCAGCATTCCGATCTGGAGGTAGGTTTATTATTCCGATTGTGTTCCTATAGGAATACATTCCGATCAGGTTTGTTTTTCTATTTTTTTTTGTTTAATTTTTAAGTTTACGTTTTAATACTTTGACATTTTAATTTTTGTCACGCTTTTAAATTCCCGTCATTTAATTATTTACTTTTCAAAGTTTATTTTATATTGCACCCTTTCTTTTAATTAGACTTAGATTTATTTTAACGCCATTCTACTTTTACGTCATTTACATTTACGTCTTTGCATATCTTAATATACTACAACGACACAACTTTTGTTTCCACCAAAGAACGACTGAGTCGCATAGTTAAACCAGATCAATTCGATTAGACACATCAACGAATCTTTTTAATTAGGCAAAAACCTAGTTATCATATACAAACATTAAATGACCACTCATATAAAGAGACATATTGACAACTTAAATTTATAAAAAAACAAAAGTAAAAAAGATCATTTGTTTAAAGAATGTTGCTTACATCTTTTAGACCCAAGCACATCATCATATCATCTATCCCTCTTGGAAAGAAGGTATTGAGGCACAATACGTGCTGGTAGACGTCGTCTCCTCCTTTTTCACCAACCAACTACCTGCTGAAATATAACACAAAAAACTCAATTCTTCATAAATTCAAATCAATAATCTAAATTTACAAAACGCAAAATACGCCACATATGGTTAAATTCTTTGACGATTATAAAAAAGATTATGCTACTAAACAACAAGTTGTTCAATATCTAAACCCCAATATAAAAAAACAATAGGAAAGTAAAGTTAACATTTACTTCCATGTGAACGCTATTTCTCCGTGGATCAAAATTTGTGCATATAAAGTTGTAACTTTTACGAACTTATCTTACAGGGGCATGGTGTATGCATTAAATATGTTACTTGGTAACACATATTACCCTGGTGATTCGGACTTCGCCTTTTCTACTTGAATGCCTTAGGAAGTGTCCATCTACATAAAAAGAAAAAAAAGCAATTGCCGGTTAGTGTTTGCCTCTATGTTAACATCGATAAAAGACTATTATTACAATTATTATTGTTTTGTCTAAAAGAGAAAATCGATCAGTGGGTAACTACTGTTTATGGCACTATAGTATTTGTATCATTGATTTTTGTGAAAATCCAACATTGTTACAGTCCCAAAATTCTCTCACCTAGCAATCCCAAAACCACCCCTTCCACCATTCACACCAACAGTCCCTTTTCCCCTCTCCCAGTAGAGCCCAAACTATGTGTTGTGTCGGTCAAGCAAACACTTCCCCTCAATATATAAACATTGATGTCTATAAAAGATAGTAATTTTATCTTCGATTCAAATATTCGCACGCCCTCCAATTCTCGAAAAGTTGGGACCTGAACACCATAAATTGCAATGTGAAGCAACAATAGCAAGTTGTGATCGAAACATCATTACGTACGTATAGGGGAGAGTTTATTTCATAAAACCTAATTACCTACCCATATGTTATTCTACCAGCTTCTTTCAAGTTTCATTACATCATATCTCTCCTCTGATTTTTCACCAAAATCGTCAGCTCCTTTATGACCTCGTCGTTCACAGCCTCATTTTTTTCTGTGAACCTACAACCAACTCCTTGTCTTGGAACTCCTATATCTTAGAAGTTTTTTCAAGTGTGTGTCTAATCATGCGTAACAATGTAACTAAACTCTTAATTTAATGACAAAAAATCTTACCAGTTCAATATTAGCAATGCGATTTTCAAACTCTTCCAGTCCTTTAGTTCAGTTGACTGAAAGCATGTTAGACTTTGTAGAAACTAGAAGGGGGGGGGGGTTGAATAGTTTCTCTTCAATTAGTCACCTAATTTAAATTACTTTGAATTAAGTGTGTATCAAAACTATCTTTTACTTAAAGCTAAGTTGCATAATGATTAGGTTCAATTCAAATGCATTAGCAATGGTAATAGGTAAGTATAATGATAATGAAATAAGTAAGGAGTAAGGAAAGAGACAACCTAGTGACAAGACACCAAGATTTATAGTGGTTCGACAACGAGGCTCTATCCTCGTTTCTACTCCACTCCTCGAGTACACCTACTCGAGATTTCCACTATATCCACAAGCTCCCTTCTTGGCGGAGAAAGCCTTACATCGTCGCTTACATTATTTTCTGACACTAAGCTAAATGTCGAGACCTAATCATTAGCTAGGACCAATCTACACAACGTTGCCTACTTCACAATTTAACGACACACGGCTAGTTGTCGAGTTCTAATCTCAAGGTAGAACCAATCTTCACGACGTTGCCTACTTCACCATTTAACGACACAAGGCTAGATGTCGAGTTCTAATCCAAAGCTAGAACCAATCTTCACGACTCTTCACTTTGAAGCTAAGTGAGAACTTCACACAACACAACTACTAATCACTTCCAAGTTTAGTGGGAACTCACAAGACACAACCACATCACTTTATAGTTTAGTGAGAACTACTACTCAAATCTATTACAACTCAACTAGACATATCCAAGTACACACATGTAGCTTGGATCTACACAACACAAATCCAAGCAAACACATATGCAATGGATGTACACAACAAATCCAAGTATTACAAATAGCTTGGATGAACACAACTAGTCCAAGTATTTCATAAATACAAGTGGATTAACAAAAATAAAAAGGCTAACATGATGAACATGACTAATTCATGTTTTCATCTTTATCACAACACTAGTGAGTGAGTGATCTTCTCATTGGACAAGGTAAAGGAGGGGATCAAGAGGATAATCATATGTAAACATCCTTAACACTTTAAGTGATCATTTACTAATGATTATGCTATAGAAAAGAGAAAGGGGGCTGAGAAAAACGTCCAAGAGGCTTGTTAGAAAATGAGATTTGATCCACTATTTATAGAATACAAAGTCCAACGGCTAGCTGGGCGCGGATCCTTATCTAGTCGGCGGTACCTTATCGCTAAGGAACCGCCTAGGCTATTTAAGGTACCGCCTAGTAGATTCCGCTCCTTTTTTTTGTCTTTTAGTGAGGTAGGAATATCTGAGGTTTTTTAAACCTTCAAAGGATATTCTTATGGCATATGGAATATGCCATTTTTAAACTTACATTTTCCATTTTAATAAAATATTTTCTTAAAAAGAAAGTTTATTAAAAAATCTTTTGTCATATTAACAAAAGTGAGTTTTAAGGATAATCATTTTGATGATCACTAAGTATGATTAAGAAAGGTTAGTGATATGATTATTACCTTGATGATAGTGTTAGTTAAATAATTCGTTTTGTGTTTTACACTAAATGTGTTGTATAGTTTGTTGTGATCAAAACTAAGAAAGATTAGTTAACACTAATAATGTTTTTAGACATCACTTGCATTAACAGACTTATTAAGTCGTCTTCTATCTCAAAGATTTACACCATGTTTTACACTAATCACGCCTTTTGGGTTTGTAATTTTTGGTTCAAGTTCTCATTATTTCTTTTGAGTTTGTGTCCACCTTAATATCAGTTGTATAGAGAAAATATTGAATACTAAGCACCGACTGAAGACAATGCTAAACAACACTAACTTATTTTTTGACGCACTTCAAATAGCAAACTACCTCGTAACTTGTACAAACTAAAAGATCGTATTATAACAGATAGAACTCATTCAATGGTTTCATCAGTAAATACCAATCTAACTAATAACCATTTCCTATGGCCTTATGCATAGCTTATAATCTATGACAGCGGTTAAAGTGTTATAATTAAAACGAAACAAGGAGGTTAGAGGCATATACCTTTCTGAGTTAGTAAAATCTTGCTACTGCCTCATCTTTTATGGATTTCAGGAAACAAATCAATCTTTAAGATTATGCAGTAGCCTTGCGGCTTCGATTTAACTTTGAAACAACCCAACGGATGTACCTGCACGCAAAAAAGGCATTAATACCGATTAGCCAATAAATTTAAGTTAAATTTGGATTAACAAATTCTCACTTTTTCCTAAAAACCAGACCATTCGAGCTTCACACTGATCACATTAGTATCCAGGTCCAAATAAACCCATTAGCTGACAAAATAAGTTAATACAAACACCCTTTAAAACAAAAAAAATCAATACCTAATGAGGATTAGCATTCTTGGTACACAACAAAATCTAAACGAAGGGAACCACAAAGCCAATGTTTTACCAACCAAGCTCGAGCAGGGCCGCAACAACTTTTTGGGAGAGAGAAGGTTTGGTTTGAAAAAGGTTATTTTATTAAAACTTGCGCTCTGACAAGCTTTACTGCCCGCGGTACCTTATCGATAAGGAACCGCGGGTTTGAGCCGCCAGAAATAAAGAACCGCCTGCAGTGACTGGTTTTTATCAATGAAACACGCCAAAATTTTTTAAAACCAAACTTTCTAAAACACTTAAAAATATATCTTAAACCTTTTAGAATATCATTTGGATCATCATCACACTAAGCAATATGCCTTAATGAAGGATTACGAGTTGAATCGAGATCGAAAAGAACTGAAACGGACAAACGACTACTCGTAGCGAAAAGGCAAAGTGGAGAAAAGTCAAGGGAAATGAATCAAGACTAAGATCAATGCTCAAGGGATTAATGACAATCTTCAAATCATGGAGACGAAGAGCTTGTGTCATATATAGTGGTTTAAGACGTGCCTTTCCGGCAAAACGTTAAACGGCTTTGGTAATGAATAAACACGAAGAAATTATTCATGTATAGACTAAGATCACTTTCAATAATAGTCTTAGTCTAAACCAAACTATGAGCAAAGTATTAATTCACTTTCTCTCCCACAAAGGGCCTACTAACCGTATGGGTGCAAACCATGGAAATCATGATTGATACTTTAAGCTACTACTAACTCACTCTACATCACCATAGTGAGTCAAGTATCCAAGCAATGAAGGTTTGAGAGTATAAAAGAAAAGAATCACAAACCATAAACAAATGTCAAGGCAAGGATGCCAAGAACAATCACATAGTCAAGTAATGATCAAAAGAATGATCAAAGGGCGTGTGGAAGAACGAAAGCGTACCTTGGACACAAAGAGCAATCCATCAAGGAATCAATGCTATGCCCAACAATGAATATGATGAATACTAAGTCTTCAAGGACTAGTATCATTCCCAATCATCTTGGTATCATCATTCAAGGATGTTGAAGATCAATGAAGATGAGTCTTCTACAAGTGCAAGTAACTCAATCCACAACTAATTAAGTGATTGATCTTCATGAGTACCTACACAAAGCAAGATGCAAACTAGTAGATACATTTCAAGAGTAGATCTAAAATGCATAAAGACTACTAATCTAAGAGGGATGCAATATTACCTATTAAAAGACCTATTTTAAAAAAAATAGTTTTGACCAAAGAGAAACTTTATTATAACTTGACCTTCTAATTGAGGAGACAATGGATCGATCCAAGTTTTAAAGTACAATATACTTCAAAGATCTTAAGTGACCATCGCTCTGATACCAATTGTAGAAACTGGAAGGGGGGGTTGAATAGTTTCTCTTCAATTAGTCACCTAATTTAAATTACTTTGAATTAAGTGTGTATCAAAACTATCTTTTACTTAAAGCTAAGTTGCATAATGATTAGGTTCAATTCAAATGCATTAGCAATGGTAATAGGTAAGTATAATGATAATGAAATAAGTAAGGAGTAAGGAAAGAGACAACCTAGTGACAAGACACCAAGATTTATAGTGGTTCGACAATGAGGCTCTATCCTCGTTTCTACTCCACTCCTCGAGTACACCTACTCGAGATTTCCACTATATCCACAAGCTCCCTTCTTGGCGGAGAAAGCCTTACATCGTCGCTTACATTATTTTCCGACACTAAGCTAAATGTCGAAACCTAATCATTAGCTAGGACCAATCTACACAATGTTGCCTACTTCACAATTTAACGACACACGGCTAGATGTCGAGTTCTAATCTCAAGGTAGAACCAATCTTCACGACGTTGCCTACTTCACCATTTAACGACACAAGGCTAGATGTCGAGTTCTAATCCAAAGCTAGAAGCAATCTTCACGACTCTTCACTTTGAAGCTAAGTGAGAACTTCACACAACACAACTACTAATCACTTCCAAGTTTAGTGAGAACTCACAAGACACAACCACATCACTTTATAGTTTAGTGAGAACTACTACTCAAATCTATTACAACTCAACTAGACATATCCAAGTACACACATGTAGCTTGGATCTACACAACACAAATCCAAGCAAACACATATGCAATGGATGTACACAACAAATCCAAGTATTACAAATAGCTTGGATGAACACAACTAGTCCAAGTATTTCATAAATACAAATGGATTAACAAAAATAAAAAGGCTAACATGATGAACATGACTAATTCATGTTTTCATCTTTATCACAACACTAGTGAGTGAGTGATCTTCTCATTGGACAAGGTAAATGAGGGGATCAAGAGGATAATCATATGTAAACATCCTTAACACTTTAAGTGATCATCTACTAATGTTTATGCTATAGAAAAGAGAAAGGGGGCTGAGAAAAACGTCCAAGAGGCTTGTTGGAAAATGAGATTTGATCCATTATTTATAGAAGACAAAGTCCAACGGCTAGCTGGGCGCGGATCCTTATCTAGCCGGCGGTACCTTATCGATAAGGAACCGCCTAGGCTATTTAAGGTACCGCCCAGTAGAGTCCGCTCCCTTTTTTTGTCTTTTAGTGGGGTAGGAATATCTGAGGTTTTTTAAACCTTTAAAGTATATTCTTATGGCATATGGAATATGCCATTTCAAATTTACATTTTCCATTTTAATAAAAAAAAATTCTTAAAAAGAAAGTTTATTAAAAAATCTTTTGTCATATTAACAAAAGTGAGTTTTAAGGATAATCATTTTGATGATCACTAAGTATGATTAAGAAAGGTTAGTGATATGATTATTACCTTGATGATAGTGTTAGTTAAATAATTCGTTTTGTGTTTTACACTAAATGTGTTGTATTGTTTGTTGTGATCAAAACTAAGAAAGATTAGTTAACACTAATAATGTTTTTAGACATCACTTGCATTAACAATCTCCCCCTTTTTGATTATGACAAACTATAAACTCATTTACTTAGAAACACAAAATATCGAATTATTAACGAGTTTATCACTATCATTTCTCCCCCTTTGTCGTAGCAAAAAGGTAAGCACAAGTCTTTGAAGATATCCGGACTTTGCTAGTAGCTCCCCCTTGGTGGTTGCTCCCCCTTGCTTGGGGCACCAAGTGTATGAGCTAAGGTGACATGCTACACAAAGGTTAGTAGAAAGGAAAGAAACACCAATGTTTATATGATCACTACCTACTAAGTAACTTGAGAAGGAGAAGGAGGAGAAATCTCAAATTTGAAGCAAGTATTTGCTAAGTATGTCCAAAGAGGTAAATGACAAAATCAAGGTTCAATTAGTGGAATGGAGGTAGAAAGGAAACATCCAACCAATGAAGATGATAAATTTTTCAAGGGGTTAAAATTTAGAATTGATGGAGTCACCCATAAACAATTGTAAAGATTAACCACGATCAACTCAAAAGAAAGAGAGAATGATCAAATAAAGAAAACAAACACAACACAAAGATTTCATATTACATAAATATGAAAAAGACAAGCAAAGTAGATAGTCATACATACAATATGAGTATCTAAAGCAAAAGATATGGAAAATAAACCACAAAGCATAAGCTAATTTAATAGTGACAATTTTCCAAGATTGCTAAAAGAGAATGACTCTAAAACGACTAAAGTTTTATTGACTCCAATGGAGTGTAGCCCTTTAGTTGGAAAAATAAGACGACAATGCATCATTCGAAGTTTTGTCCATGGGAACGAAAACTTTGAGAGGAGGTCGAGTGAGGAGGAATTCAATTAAATTTAACTTCTCATACACATGAGCAAGTTCAATTTGTTGAAATCGACAACAAGCACACGAGGATCCATGATGCAACACAAATTCGGTTGATGGGGGAAGGCCATCACACCTAGGGTTTGGTGGTGGTGAGGAGAGTGGGTAGGTAATGTTTTCACAATGCCTTGTGAGGTTTGGGAAGGTTGAAAGATCATTGAGTTGAGGGGTGTCAAAGGGTTTTTGTGGTGGGGGAGATTCTCCTTTTCTCCGGTGATTGGGTTAATGGAGTAGGTCTCATTCCAATACTTTATTGGAGAGAAGGTGGGGTTCTTGGGTGGTTTGGATGAAGAGGGTTCATTTTTCTTTATCCAAATATGTTTAACCGAGATTTTCAGTTTCTTTGAAAGCTTTGATGAGGAAGCTTTGGGTGAGGAGGTTTGTGACAAAGAAATGTCAAGGTTATGAAAGGGAGAGTTAGGCATTGTTGAGGTGTGAGAATGAAATCTTAAGGTTGGGGTATAAGAAGAAAGTATACAAGGAAAAAGTTTGAAAAACAAATGTAAAGTGTCAAGGAATGTTTAGCCAAATTGAGTAAACATGGAATCTTGACTGGGAAAAAGGTGATGAAGGAAGACCTAAAAACGAGCCAAAAAGTGGCTTTCTGTGCGCGGTACCTTATAGGGACCGGTGGTTCCTTATCACTTAAGGAACCGCGGGTTCTTTAAGGAACCGCGTGCAGTGGACTTGAAATCTAGATTTTCCAGGGTTTTGAGAAAAACTAAGACTTTTTCAAACAATTGCAAATCTTGGAATTTTACCTCTATTAGCACTAAATTTTGCTAGGGTTGCACAAAAGCAACACATTCACCAAGAATGTCTTGAAAAAGGGTGACAAAATTTTGGATAACATTTTGAACCAATTTTAGTCAATTTTTTGGGTGGTTGTGATAGATTTAGGTTCAATCTCAATTTGGAGTTAAAGTTGATTAATGTCCACATAGAGATAGAAGCACATGATGCCAAGTCCATAATTCATTATCATAAAACATCATGAAAGAGATACATAAGAAAAAAAAAGAAAAACAACTAACTAAACTAAAGATAGCTAAAAAGCTAGGTCCTCATTAGTAATCTTCCTTGGCTTGAAGTTTCTTGAAAACTATTTTTAAAGAAAATCACCATTCATGTCCTAGGAGGAGGCATGTTAAACAAGGTGAGCAAGAAATCTTGCAACCTCATATGAAGTCCCAACATCTCCCTCCTAAGGTTTTGAATGATGTGGTTATTGTAGAGGCAACATGGACAATGAGAACCATGAGCTTCTAGGAACCCAAGGAAGTAAGGATCACCCATAAAGAAGGGGAGTGGAACACCCAAAATGCGAGTGTTTGAGGGAGGTGGAGGAGGAGGAGGAAAGTTCTCCAAGGGTGATGTGGGTGAGTGTGGAAGCAAGCTCTCCAAGGGTGAAAAGGGTGAGTTAAGAGGGGTAAATGGTGAAGTCACCATGGTATCTTCAAAGTCATTCACAATAGGAATGCTTTGGATGGGTTGGGTAGTCACATCCAAGAGATTACTTGGAGTGAAGGGTGAGGAAAGCTCATTCATCCTAGATTGGAATGAAGAGGAGGTAGAACCAAGAGAAAGGTTGGTTCCATAGGTTGATGAAGTCTTTCATGGAGCAAGAGGTGGTGAGTTTGATGAAGAAATGAGAATTGGGACAATCTCATTCTTGGGAGTGTGAAAGGATGAGGAGTTGGGTTTAGCCATTTTAATCTTAATCTTAAGATTGTTCTTTGTGGTGGAGGTTTTGGATGAGTTTGAGCTTCTTGTAGAAACCATGGTTGAGATGAAGGGTTGAAGGTTTAAGGAAGAAGGTTTGATGTGTGAAGAACATGGCTAGCAAGGTGGGTTTAAAAGGGTGAAGGGATGATCCAAACTAGTAATGGGTTAAAAACATTTTATGTGAACAATAAATTTATCTAACCTAGTTTAGGAAATGTGCAGGTTTTTGCAAAGAATCAACCAAGGTTTACACAGATTAAGGAAAATAGTGTAAAGCAAAGATTCTGCCGGACACAGTAGCCGGCGGTTCCTTATCTAAGGGCGGCGGTTCCTTATCAATAAGGTACCGCGGGTTGATAAGGAACCACGACCAGTGGTGTTAAAAAATTGTATTTCCTCAAATTTTGGTTAGCCCGGATTTTTATCGAAGGATTTTCAAGCCAAAGTTAAATACTGAAGCTAACTAACACATAGGATGCACAAATCTATGCAAAACATAATCACAATGGCATAGATAATCATTAGGATAATAAACAAATAATCCACACAAGTAGAATTTAGTTAATACACATCCAAGAAAATAAAAAAATTGTTCAACATTACATGTTTACCAACATGTATTCTTTGAGAAACTTTAAAGCCTTCACCTTCTCTTCTTGCCCAATCCCTTGATCATATTCCCCAAATACTTGAATCCCTTCCTTGACTCAACCCGATGTTCATGCAATTCACCTCTAGTCCTAAGATTTTCACGGTAGAGATGCTCCATGTTGAGATCTTCCGGTACTTCACTAGAGGAGTAATGAGGTGGGGGAGCTAAGTCTTCAAGTCCATCCACGAATGAGTTTGAGGATGGGTGGGAATTACTCGAAGAGTTGAAGTGAGAACTAGTACCTATGCCATCACCATCACTTGTTGGCACATAGGTGTCCTCATCATCCGTCTCTTTATGATCGGATTTTCCCGAACCTCGATCACTTCTTGGCTTTCTTGCATATGCCTCTTGAATAGGCAACATAACCCGATGAACCGGGTGAAAGCGAGAAAGATCGAGGTGGGGAAAGTCATGAGAAACCCTTTTGAAAAGGCGAGTAAGAAGCATAGCATAGGGAAGGTTAGTTTTGGGCTTTGAAAGGGCATAATTTATTCGTCGAGCGATATAGAATGCCAAATTGTACTTGGTGGATGTAAAGATGCAACTCAACATATGCATCATACAAGCCGGGATATGATCTCGGTTTCCACCAAGACAAAAGACATTCTCCCTAAGGATATTTGCCCATTGGACCATAAAATCCTTAAGGTCGCTAGAGAGCACTTCATATCGATTCACATTTCGCACATTTGAATGAAGGCTTCTCACAACGTTTCCATCACGCTCTTTCGAAATGATGTCAAGGATAAACTCTAGATCAATTTCGGTGTGGTCCATGGAGGTTTATCGTAGGATTCCAAGAGTGCAGCAAGTCTCCATTTATCCGTAAAACGACAAGTGCCTTCATATGGCACACCAAGAATTTCACCAAAGTTTTCGAGGGAGTATTGAATCATTTGATCATTCAATACGAAACGAATGAAGATTTCTCCATTGTATTCAAGCATGGAGTAGGTGCTAAAGAATTCAAGAAGAAACAAGGGGTAAATATCTTCTTCTATGTTGAGCAAGCAATCAAACCCCAAAAGCTCAAACAAAGATTGGATATAGTCATAACCTGTTATTCCCTCGTCAACGACCCTACCCTCATGGAAACAACGAGTAGAAAGGGATGGAAAGGAGTTTCGAAGTTAGGTGGAAGCATAGGTTTGGGAAAGGTTTGGCATGTATTGTCTAGTGAATTGATGATCCTTTTTATATTGAGAAGGCATGATTAGTACCTAATATAAACATAAGACAATATTTTTCCAATAACTTATATGAAAGATAAACTTAAAAATAAAAAATATGAGAATGTGTTATATCAATTTCTTGACAAACAAAGGATTGAATCCATAACATTTTCATGTTCACAATGTGTCTATTCCATTATTAACCAAGAACATATGACCTATGTTGGATCAACAATAGACTAGAACATTGGTTTTTCAAAACAATGTTTTTAGGTAAGCATTAACAATGAAACTACCTATTTGTTCATGGGTTCATCTCAATTCCATCTTTTAACCAAAAACATTTAGTCAAAATTCGGATTTGTTCTACAAGTGGGTTTTAGTGAAATCTCAATGAATATGAACCTAAGGAATCATAGTAAAGTAACCATGTTAACCAATATTCCTATTAAGGTTCTAATTCAACTTCAATTTTAAAAATCCCCAATTATGAAAGGATGAACCCTAGAACAAAATAGATGAAATTGAAAGAAAGTACTTACGATTAATTGATGTTTGATGAAGGATGAGTGAAACCCACAACTTGGAATCAATTAATTTGATTGATTGAAGGTTCTTGAAGCTTCAACAATGGTGGAAAAGATGAAAAACGAAAGTTGTGTGTTTTTGGGAGAGAGAAGGTTTGGTTTGAAAAAGGTTATTTTATTAAAACTGGCGCTCTGGCAAGCTTTACTGCCCGCGGTACCTTATCGATAAGGAACCGCGGGTTTGAGCCGCCAGAAATAAAGAACCGCCTGCAGTGGCTGGTTTTTATCAATGAAACACGCCAAAATTTTTTAAAACCAAACTTTCTAAAACACTTAAAAATATATCTTAAACCTTTTAGAATATCATTTGGATCATCATCACACTAAGCAATATGCCTTAATGAAGGATTACGAGTTGAATCGAGATCGAAAAGAACCAAAACGGACAAACGACTACTCGTAGCGAAAAGGCAAAGTGGAGAAAAGTCAAGGGAAATGAATCAAGACTAAGATCAATGCTCAAGGGATTAATGACAATCTTCAAATCATGGAGATGAAGAGCTTGTGTCATATATAGTGGTTTAAGACGTGCCTTTCCGGCAAAATGTTAAACGGCTTTGATAATGAATAAACACGAAGAAATTATTCATGTATAGACTAAGATCACTTTCAATAATAGTCTTAGTCTAAAACAAACTATGAGCAAAGTATTAATTCACTTTCTCTCCCACAAAGGGCCTACTAACCGTATGGGTGCAAACCATGGAAATCATGATTGATACTTTAAGCTACTACTAACTCACTCTACATCACCATAGTGAGTCAAGTATCCAAGCAATGAAGGTTTGAGAGTATAAAAGAAAAGAATCACAAACCATAAACAAATGTCAAGGCAAGGATGCCAAGAACAATCACATAGTCAAGTAATGATCAAAAGAATGATCAAAGGGCGTGTGGAAGAACGAAAGCGTACCTTGGACACAAAGAGCAATCCATCAAGGAATCAATGCTATGCCCAACAATGAATATGATGAATACTAAGTCTTCAAGGACTAGTATCATTCCCAATCATCTTGGTATCATCATTCAAGGATGTTGAAGATCAATGAAGATGAGTCTTCTACAAGTGCAAGTAACTCAATCCACAACCAATTAAGTGATTGATCTTCATGAGTACCTACACAAAGCAAGATGCAAACTAGTAGATACATTTCAAGAGTAGATCTAAAATGCATAAAGACTACTAATCTAAGAGGGATGCAATATTACCAATTAAAAGACCTATTTTAAAAAAAATAGTTTTGACCAAAGAGAAACTTTATTACAACTTGACCTTCTAATTTGAGGAGACAATGGATCGATCCAAGTTTTAAAGTACAATATACTTCAAAGATCTTAAGTGACCATCGCTCTGATACCAATTGTAGAAACTAGAAGGGGGGATTGAATAGTTTCTCTTCAATTAGTCACCTAATTTAAATTACTTTGAATTAAGTGTGTATCAAAACTATCTTTTACTTAAAGCTAAGTTACATAATGATTAGGTTCAATTCAAATGCATTAGCAATGGTAATAGGTAAGTATAATGATAATGAAATAAGTAAGGAGTAAGGAAAGAGACAACCTAGTGACAAGACACCAAGATTTATAGTGGTTCGACAACGAGGCTCTATCCTCGTTTCTACTCCACTCCTCGAGTACACCTACTCGAGATTTCCACTATATCCACAAGCTCCCTTCTTGGCGGAGAAAGCCTTACATCGTCGCTTACATTATTTTCCGACACTAAGCTAAATGTCGAGACCTAATCATTAGCTAGGACCAATCTACACAATGTTGCCTACTTCACAATTTAACGACACACGGTTAGATGTCGAGTTCTAATCTCAAGGTAGAACCAATCTTCACGACGTTGCCTACTTCACCATTTAATGACACAAGGCTAGATGTCGAGTTCTAATCCAAAGCTAGAAGCAATCTTCACGACTCTTCACTTTGAAGCTAAGTGAGAACTTCACACAACACAACTACTAATCACTTCCAAGTTTAGTGAGAACTCACAAGACACAACCACATCACTTTATAGTTTAGTGAGAACTACTACTCAAATCTATTACAACTCAACTAGATATATCCAAGTACACACATGTAGCTTGGATCTACACAACAAAAATCCAAGCAAACACATATACAATGTATGTACACAACAAATCTAAGTATTTACAAATAGCTTGGATGAACACAACTAGTCCAAGTATTTCATAAATACAAATGGATTAACAAAAATAAAAAGGCTAACATGATGAACATGACTAATTCATGTTTTCATCTTTATCACAACACTAGTGAGTGAGTGATCTTCTCATTGGACAAGGTAAATGAAGGGATCAACAGGATAATCATATGTAAACATCCTTAACACTTTAAGTGATCATCTACTAATGATTATGTTATAGAAAAGAGAAAGGGGGCTGAGAAAAACGTCCAAGAGGCTTGTTGGAAAATGAGATTTGATCCACTATTTATAGAAGACAAAGTCCAACGGCTAGCTGGGCGCGGATCCTAATCTAGCCGGCGGTACCTTATCGATAAGGAACCGCCTAGGCTATTTAAGGTACTGCCCAGTAGAGTCCGCTCCCTTTTTTTGTCTTTTAGTTGGGTAGGAATATCTGAGGTTTTTTAAACCTTCAAAGTATATTCTTATGGCATATGGAATATGCCATTTTCAAATTTACATTTTCCATTTTAATAAAAAAATTCTTAAAAAGAAAGTTTATTAAAAAATCTTTTGTCATATTAACAAAAGTGAGTTTTAAGGATAATCATTTTGATGATCACTAAGTATGATTAAGAAAGGTTAGTGATATGATTATTACCTTGATGATAGTGTTAGTTAAATCATTCATTTTGTGTTTTACACTAAATGTGTTGTATTGTTTGTTGTGATCAAAACTAAGAAAGATTAGTTAACACTAATAATGTTTTTAGACATCACTTGCATTAACAATCTCCCCTTTTTTTATTACGACAAACTATAAACTCATTTACTTAGAATCACAAAATATCGAATTATTAACGATTTTATCACTATCATTTCTCCCCCTTTGTCGTAGCAAAAAGGTAAGCACAAGTCTTTGAAGATATCCGAACTTTGCTAGTAGCTCCCCCTTGGTGGTTGCTCCCCCTTGCTTGGGGCACCAAGTGTATGAGATAAGGTGACATGCTACACAAAGGTTAGTAGAAAGGAAAGAAACACCAATGTTTATATGATCACTACCTACTAAGTAACTTGAGAGGGAGAAGGAGAAGAAATCTCAAATTTGAAGCAAGTATTTGCTAAGTATGTCCAAAGAGGTAAATGACAAAATCAAGGTTCAATTAGTGGAATGGAGGTAGAAAGGAAACATCCAACCAATGAAGATGATAAATTTGTCAAGGGGTTAAAATTTAGAATTGATGGAGTCACCCATAAACAATTGTAAAGATTAACCACGATCAACTCAAAAGAAAGAGAGAATGATCAAATAAAGAAAACAAACACAACACAAAGATTTCATATTACATAAATATGAAAAAGACAAGCAAAGTAGATAGTCATACACACAATATGAGTATCTAAAGCAAAAGATATGGAAAATAAACCACAAAGCATAAGCTAATTTAATAGTGACAATTTTCCAAGATTGCTAAAAGAGAATGACTTTAAAACGACTAAAGTTTTATTGACTCCAATGGAGTGTAGCCCTTTAGTTGGAAAAATAAGACGACGATGCATCATTCGAAGTTTTGTCCATGGGAACGAAAACTTTGAGAGGAGGTCGAGTGAGGAGGAATTCAATAAAATTTAACTTCTCATACACATGAGCAAGTTCAATTTGTTGAAATCGACAACAAGCACACGAGGATCCATGATGCAACACAAATTCGGTTGATGGGGGAAGGCCATCACACCTAGGGTTTGGTGGTGGTGAGGAGAGTGGGTAGGTAATGTTTTCACAATGCCTTGTGAGGTTTAGGAAGGTTGAAAGATCATTGAGTTGAGGGGTGTCAAAGGGTTTTTGTGGTGGGGGAGATTCTCCTTTTCTCCGGTGATTGGGTTAATGGAGTAGGTCTCATTCTAATACTTGATTGGAGAGAAGGTGGGGTTCTTGGGTGGTTTGGATGAAGAGGGTTCATTTTTCTTGATCCAAATAGGTTTAACCGAGATTTTTAGTTTCTTTGAAACCTTTGATGAGGAAGCTTTGGGTGAGGAGGTTTGTGACAAAGAAATGTCAAGGTTATGAAAGGGAGAGTTAGGCATTGTTGAGGTGTGAGAATGAAATCTCAAGGTTGGGGTATAAGAAGAAAGTATACAAGGAAAAAGTTTGAAAAACAAATGTAAAGTGTCAAGGAATGTTTAGCCAAATTGAGTAAACATGGAATCTTGACTGGGAAAAAGGTGATGAAGGAAGACCTAAAAACGAGCCAAAAAGTGGCTTTCTGTGCGCGGTACCTTATAGGGACCGGCGGTTCCTTATCACTTAAGGAACCGCGGGTTCTTTACGGAACCGCGTGCAGTGGACTTGAAATCTAGATTTTCCAGGGTTTTGAGAAAAACTAAGACTTTTTCAAACAATTGCAAATCTTGGAATTTTACCTCTATTAGCACTAAATTTTGCTAGGGTTGCACAAAAGCAACACATTCACCAAGAATGTCTTGAAAAAGGGTGACAAAATTTTGGATAACATTTTGAACCAATTTTAGTCAACTTTTAGAGGTTGTGATAGATTTAGGTTCAATTTCAATTTGGAGTTAAAGTTGATTAATGTCCACATAGAGATAGAAGCACATGATGCCATGTCCATAATTCATTATCATAAAACATCATGAAAGAGATACATAAGAAAAAAAAGAAAAACAACTAACTAAACTAAAGATAGCTAAAAAGCTAGGTCCTCATTAGTAATCTTCCTTGGCTTGAAGTTTCTTGAAAACTATTTTTAAAGAAAATCACCATTCATGTCCTAGGAGGAGGCATGTTAAACAAGGTGAGCAAGAAATCTTACAACCTGATATGAAGTCCCAACATCTCCCTCCTAAGGTTTTGAATGATGTGGTTATTGTAGAGGCAACATGGACAATGAGAACCATGAGCTTCTAGGAACCCAAGGAAGTAAGGATCACCCATAAAGAAGGGGAGTGGAACACCCAAAATGGGAGTGTTTGAGGGAGGTGGAGGAGGAGGAGGAAAGTTCTCCAAGGGTGATGTGGGTGAGTGTGGAGGCAAGCTCTCCAAGGGTGAAAAGGGTAAGTTAGGAGGGGTAAATGGTGAAGTCACCATGATATCTTCAAAGTCATTCACAATAGGAATGCTTTGGATGGGTTGGGTAGTCACATCCAAGAGATTACTTGGAGTGAAGGGTGAGGAAAGCTCATTCATCCTAGATTGGAATGAAGAGGAGGTAGAACCAAGAGAAAGGTTGGTTCCATGGGTTGATGAAGTCTTGCATGGAGCAAGAGGTGGTGAGTTTGATGAAGAAATGAGAATTGGGACAATCTCATTCTTGGGAGTGTGAAAGGGTGAGGAGTTGGGTTTAGCCATTTTAATCTTAATCTTAAGATTGTTCTTTGTGGTGGAGGTTTTGGATGAGTTTGAGCTTCTTGTAGAAACCATGGTTGAGATGAAGGGTTGAAGGTTTAAGGAAGAAGGTTTGATGTGTGAAGAACATGGCTAGCAAGGTGGGTTTAAAAGGGTGAAGGGATGATCCAAACTAGTAATGGGTTAAAAACATTTTATGTGAACAATGAATTTAGCTAACCTAGTTTAGGAAATGTGCAGGTTTTTGCAAAGAATCAAGCAAGGTTTACACAGATTAAGGAAAATAGTGTAAAGCAAAGATTCTGTCGGACACAGTAGCTGGCGGTTCCTTATCTAAGGGTGGCGGTTCCTTATCAATAAGGTACCGCGGGTTGATAAGGAACCGCGACCAGTGGTGTTCAAAAATTGTATTTCCTCAAATTTTGGTTAGCCCAGATTTTTATCAAAGGATTTTCAAGCCAAAGTTAAATACTGACCAAAATCTAGGAAGCTAACTAACACACAGGATGCACAAATCTATGCAAAACATAATCACAATGGCATAGATAATCATTAGGATAATAAACAAATAATCCACACAAGTAGAATTTAGTTAATACGCATCCAAGAAAATAAAAAAATTGTTCAACATTACATGTTTACCAACATGTATTCTTTGAGAAACTTTAAAGCCTTCACCTTCTCTTCTTGCCCAATCCCTTGATCATATTCCCCAAATATTTGAATCCTTTCCTTGACACAACCCGATGTTCATGCAATTCACCTCTAGTCCTAAGATTTTCACGGTAGAGATGCTCCATGTTGAGATCTTCTGGTACTTCACTAGAGGAGTAATGAGGTGGGGGAGCTAAGTCTTCAAGTCCATCCACGAATGAGTTTGAGGATGGGTGGGAATTACTCGAAGAGTTGAAGTGAGAACTAGTACCTATGCCATCACCGTCACTTGTTGGCACATAGGTGTCCTCATCATCCGTCTCTTGATGATCGGATTTTCCCGAACCTTGATCACTTCTTGGCTTTCTTGCATATGCCTCTTGAATAGGAAACATAACCCGATGAACCGGGTGAAAGCGAGAAAGATCGAGGTGGGGAAAGTCATGAGCAACCCTTTTGAAAAGGCGAGTAAGAAGCATAGTATAAGGAAGGTTAGTTTTGGGCTTTGAAAGGGCATAATTTATTCGTCGAGCGATATAGAATGCCAAATTGTACTTGGTGGATGTAAAGATGCAACTCAACATAAGCATTAACAATGAAACTACCTATTTGTTCATGGGTTCATCTCAATTCCATCTTTTAACCAAAAACATTTAGTCAAAATTCGGATTTGTTCTACAAGTGGGTTTTAGTGAAATCTCAATGAATATGACCCTAAGGAATCATAGTAAAGTAACCATGTTAACCAATATTCCTATTAAGGTTCTAATTCAATTTTAATTTTAAAAATCCCCAATTATGAAAGGATGAACCCTAGAACAAAATAGATGAAATTGAAAGAAAGTACTTACGATTAATTGATGTTTGATGAAGGATGAGTGAAACCCACAACTTGGAATCAATTAATTTGATTGATTGAAGCTTCTTGAAGCTTCAACAATGGTGGAAAATATGAAAAACGAAAGTTGTGTGTTTTTGGGAGAGAGAAGGTTTGGTTTGAAAAAGGTTATTTTATTAAAACTGGCGCTCTGACAAGCTTTACTGCCCGCGGTACCTTATCGATAAGGAACCGCGGGTTTGAGCCGCCAGAAATAAAGAACCGCCTGCAGTGGCTGGTTTTTATCAATGAAACACGCCAAAATTTTTTAAAACCAAATTTTCTAAAACACTTAAAGATATATCTTAAACCTTTTAGAATATCATTTGGATCATCATCACACTAAGCAATATGCCTTAATGAAGGATTACGAGTTGAATCGAGATCGAAAAGAACTGAAACGGACAAACGACTACTCGTAGCGAAAAGGCAAAGTGGAGAAAAGTCAAGGGAAATGAATCAAGACTAAGATCAATTCTCAAGGGATTAATGACAATCTTCAAATCATGGAGACGAAGAGCTTGTGTCATATATAGTGGTTTAAGACGTGCCTTTCCGGCAAAACGTTAAACGGCTTTGGTAATGAATAAACACAAAGCAATTATTCATGTATAGACTAAGATCACTTTCAATAATAGTCTTAGTCTAAACCAAACTATGAGCAAAGTATTAATTCACTTTCTCTCCCACAAAGGGCCTACTAACCGTATGGGTGCAAACCATGGAAATCATGCTTGATACTTTAAACTACTACTAACTCACTCTACATCACCATAGTGAGTCAAGTATCCAAGCAATGAAGGTTTGAGAGTATAAAAGAAAAGAATCACAAACCATAAACAAATGTCAAGGCAAGGATGCCAAGAACAATCACATAGTCAAGTAATGATCAAAAGAATGATCAAAGGGCGTGTGGAAGAACGAAAGCGTACCTTGGACACAAAGAGCAATCCATCAAGGAATCAATGCTATGCCCAACAATGACTAGGATGAATACTAAGTCTTCAAGGACTAGTATCATTCCCAATCATCTTGGTATCATCATTCAAGGATGTTGAAGATCAATGAAGATGAGTCTTCTACAAGTGCAAGTAACTCAATCCACAACCAATTAAGTGATTGATCTTCATGAGTACCTACACAAAGCAAGATGCAAACTAGTAGATACATTTCAAGAGTAGATCTAAAATGCATAAAGACTACTAATCTAAGAGGGATGCAATATTACCAATTAAAAGACCTATTTTAAAAAAAATAGTTTTGACCATAGAGAAACTTTAGTACAACTTGACCTTCTAATTTGAGGAGACAATGGATCGATCTAAGTTTTAAAGTACAATATACTTCAAAGATCTTAAGTGACCATCGCTCTGATACCAATTGTAGAAACTAGAAGGGGGGGTTGAATAGTTTCTCTTCAATTAGTCACCTAATTTAAATTACTTTGAATTAAGTGTGTATCAAAACTATCTTTTACTTAAAGCTAAGTTGCATAATGATTAGGTTTAATTCAAATACATTAGCAATGGTAATAGGTAAGTATAATGATAATGAAATAAGTAAGGAGTAAGGAAAGAGACAACCTAGTGACAAGACACCAAGATTTATAGTGGTTCGACAACGAGGCTCTATCCTCGTTTCTACTCCACTCCTCGAGTACACCTACTCGATATTTCCACTATATCCACAAGCTCCCTTCTTGGCGGAGAAAGCCTTACATCGTCGCTTACATTATTTTCTGACACTAAGCTAAATGTCGAGACCTAATCATTAGCTAGGACCAATCTACACAACGTTGCCTACTTCACAATTTAACGACACACGGCTAGTTGTCGAGTTCTAATATCAAGGTAGAACCAATCTTCACGACGTTGCCTACTTCACCATTTAACGACATAAGGCTAGATGTCGAGTTCTAATCCAAAGCTAGAACCAATCTTCACGACTCTTAACTTTGAAGCTAAGTGAGAACTTCACACAACACAACTACTAATCACTTCCAAGTTTAGTGAGAACTTACAAGACACAACCACATCACTTTATAGTTTAGTGAGAACTACTACTCAAATCTATTACAACTCAACTAGACATATCCAAGTACACACATGTAGCTTGGATCTACACAACACAAATCCAAGCAAACACATATGCAATGGATGTACACAACAAATCCAAGTATTACAAATAGCTTGGATGAACACAACTAGTCCAAGTATTTCATAAATACAAATGGATTAACAAAAATAAAAAGGCTAACATGATGAACATGACTAATTCATGTTTTCATCTTTATCACAACACTAGTGAGTGAGTGATCTTCTCATTGGACAAGGTAAAGGAGGGGATCAAGAGGATAATCATATGTAAACATCCTTAACACTTTAAGTGATCATTTACTAATGATTATGCTATAGAAAAGAGAAAGGGGGCTGAGAAAAACGTCCAAGAGGCTTGTTAGAAAATGAGATTTGATCCACTATTTATAGAATACAAAGTCCAACGGCTAGCTGGGCGCGGATCCTTATCTAGCCGGCGGTACCTTATCGCTAAGGAACCGCCTAGGCTATTTAAGGTACCGCCTAGTAGAGTCCGCTCCCTTTTTTGTCTTTTAGTGGGGTAGGAATATCTGAGGTTTTTTAAACCTTCAAAGGATATTCTTATGGCATATGGAATATGCCATTTTTAAATTCACATTTTCCATTTTAATAAAATATTTTCTTAAAAAGAAAGTTTATTAAAAAATCTTTTGTCATATTAACAAAAGTGAGTTTTAAGGATAATCATTTTGATGATCACTAAGTATGATTAAGAAAGGTTAGTGATATGATTATTACCTTGATGATAGTGTTAGTTAAATAATTCGTTTTGTGTTTTACACTAAATGTGTTGTATAGTTTGTTGTGATCAAAACTAAGAAAGATTAGTTAACACTAATAATGTTTTTAGACATCACTTGCATTAACAGACTTATTAAGTCGTCTTCTATCTCAAAGATTTACACCATGTTTTACACTAATCACGCCTTTTGGGTTTGTAATTTTTGGTTCAAGTTCTCATTATTTCTTTTGAGTTTGTGTCCACCTTAATATCAGTTTTATAGAGAAAATATTGAATCCTAAGCACCGACTGAAGACAATGCTAAACAACACTAACTTATTTTTGGACGCACTTCAAATAACAAACTACCTCGTAACTTGTACAAACTAAAAGATCGTATTATAACAGATAGAACTCATTCAATGGTTTCATCAGCAAATACCAATCTAACTAATAACCATTTCCTATGGCCTTATGCATAGCTTATAATCTATGACAGCGGTTAAAGTGTTATAATTAAAACGAAACAAGGAGGTTAGAGGCATATACCTTTCTAAGTTAGTAAAATCTTGCTACTGCCTCATCTTTTATGGATTTCAGGAAACAAATCAATCTTTAAGATTATGCAGTAGCCTTGCGGCTTCGATTTAACTTTGAAACAACCCAACGGATGTACCTGCACGCAAAAAAGGCATTAATACCAATTAGCCAATAAATTTAAGTTAAATTTGGATTAACAAATTCTCACTTTTTCCTAAAAACCAGACCATTCGAGCTTCACACTGATCACATTAGTATCCAGGTCCAAATAAACCCATTAGCTGACAAAATAAGTTAATACAAACAACCTTTAAAACAAAAAAAATCAATACCTCATGAGGATTAGCATTCTTGGTACACAATAAAATCTAAACGAAGGGAACCACAAAGCCAATGTTTTACCAACCAAGCTCGAGCAGGGCCGCAACAACTTTTTATGATAAAACATCGTCAGCGACAACAACAATTGATTGGTGGGTGGCAACTGTAACGAAAAATCATCAAAAGGTTATAAGAATTAGGTTTACATATAAAATCTACAGATCTATAAAAAAAACCATCAAAGCTTAATTAATAGTCATAGATCTAAAAAACTAAAAAAAGTTTCACGGCGGTTTTCTTGATGGTCGTGGTTTTATGGTGGTTAGGCTTTCGACGGAGGTGTGGGTTTTGGCGGAGGGTTTTGGTAGAGGGTGGTATTTGTTGGTGGTATGGTTCGATGATGGTGGTATAGTGGAGAGTTTCGAAGGTGGTGGGTGCAATATTAAAGGGGGTAGGGTTTATGTTTAGGGAGAGGGGAGTGAGAGATATTGGGTGCGTTTGTGTATTGAAAAATTATATTTGCCTAGGTGGACCCCAGCTATTTCATCAAGCATTTAACTTTTCAATATTTCCTAATTTACTACATTTTCGACCATCATAATAGTTTCAACATTTCTAAATATAACCATTTTCAACCATTTAGATATACCCTTGATAAGATAGTAAAGATAAAGATAAAATTTACTTGAACTTTAAATCCACCCGACAACAAAAAGAATTTTCAGCGAGAATGCGGCGTTGATGGCAGCAAAGACGCGGGACCAACAACTGTTGAAACAAACAAAAAAGTCAAAACTGATTATTTAAAGAAAATTATAACACAACTACCAACAAATTAATAATTTACAGATGTTTGTTATATATATTGAAATCTGAAAGTAATTTAAAAAAATTAGATTAACTCATATTTGATAAATATACAAATATTCAGACAGCGGTAGCGGTTGCGACTGTGGATCCAGATCTGGAAATAAATAAATACATAAAGAATATATGTTATATTTCAGCAACGATGCCATGAATGGCGCGGCGACAAACGACGGATGTAAGAAAACCATCCCAAAATTATTATAGAATCGTAGATTTACAAATACAATAAACAGATTAATCAAAGAAACTCATTAAAAGTTGACTAATATATGTACATCTATTAAAGCTTCAAATATACCATCACGCTTATAGAACCCTTGGTTGTACGGCGGGTGTGACTAAAGTGCATGGTGGGAGGAGTTTTGTGGTGATTGTGTTGTTGCAAAGGTTTCATGAGGTGGTGTTGTTGCTGCGGTGGCGGGGAGAGATCCGGTGGAGAGTAGTATGTGAGAGATGAGAGAGAGAGAGATAGAGTGTTTTTATGTGTGTTTATTTTGTTTGAGCTGAGAGAAATTAAATGGGATAAATGAGAGGGATGGTAGATGTTTAATATATTAGTAATTGTTTACATTTTCAACATTTTCAACATTTCAACATTTCAACCATTTACATAAGCTCTTTATAAGATAGTAAAGATAGCATTAATGTGTCAGTTGATGATATGCTTCGAGATCTGATATTTCTTGCGATTGTAGTATTAATGTATCAGTATATGTAGTTGAAATCCACACAAACTGCCAAAAAATTATGTATCGATGAGTGGTTTTTGTTTCTTTAACGTGGTGGTTTTTGTTTTTTTAGCGGCGCAGCTTGTTGCCCGTTTGCCTTCTCCTATTATGTAAATTATATTTCAATTTAAATATTATATCACTTCGTTGCCACATGTGAGTGTTTTTAATGACAATGTATGTGTCATGAGCTTTAATATGTCAACGTTTTAATAAATTGATGTTTGAGCTTTAATATGTCAATGTTTTAATAAATTGATGTTTCAATATTCGAGTAGTGTGTGTGAGTTTCATGTAGCAGATACTAATCATACTATGCCTTATCAACAATTTATTCTATGTGTGTAAGTTATCTTACTATTGATAAGATACAAATTAAATAATGAGAGTAAAGATCAGTGGGCACATTTTTTTTTTTGTTCTATTACTTTGGTTCTACTTATTATTTTTCGGTAGCGGGGTACGATACCGAGACTACAAAATAAGATGAAAAAAATTTGAGATCAATAATTTGATACGAGACCGTTACCAAATCAGAAAATTTCGAGAAAAAAACAAAGAAAACCGATTTTTCGTTACCGATATTCGATTCTCGTTCAATATGTTACCGTTACCACCAGTTTATGTTCGAAAAACTTTGATACCACGATACGAGACTAATACCACGCCCATCCTACTTGGTACATGCGTATTAACTTATGTATACGAGTAGATTTTGTAAAAAACATTTTAAAATAAAAATACAAGTACTTGTATCCTCTTAGCAATCAATTTGTATGTATCAGTTTTTCTATCTATATGTATCAGTTTATCTAATATTAGTATGAGTAGATTTTTCATAAACACATTTTTAAAATAAAGAATATAAAATTTTGTAGCACTTAGATGTTATCAATTATTTTTAAGTCATTGTATTGTATCGGTAAGATGTAACAATTAATGGAAGAAATGATATTCCTTGCAAGAGATTTAGAAAGTGTTCAGTACCAAATGTTGAGAAAAAACACATCAAGAAATATTCGAAAAAAAAAATATTAGGTGATGAAAACGAATGACGGATGCGTAATACAACTTGTTTTCAATAAACAAACTTTTTTTCTCAAAAAAATATAAACAAACTTTAATATGCCACTAATAATGCATCAATTTACACGTATGCCATTTTTAATTACACATTTAATTAAAATAGAGTTAGATCTATAATGACACATCCAATGGTTCATATGTGTGTCTATTATAACATACTTTAAGAGTGTTTAACACAATAACACCACCCTTTATATATATATATATATATATATATATATATATATATATATATATATATATATATATATATATATATATATATATATATATATATATATATATATATATATATATATACTTTTACTTATCCAGATTTTGACGAACATTATACTCTAAAAGTTTCACTCTAGCAGGCGACCTTAACCAATTCCAGTTGACTTCTCCTATAAAACGAAGCTCACACAATATATGAATAAGCCCTCATAAAAACCCTAAGGCCAATTTCAATGTTTAAGGACTCAAAACACCCCAAACCTTAAATTGAAAACCTGTTGTCCTGAAGACAACTTTGACTCCAAACGTTGTACAAAGATTTCGATCAACCTACAGGCCTCCAATGACTACAAACTTTATATATTTGAAAACTAGACTCTCTGTAGATACTTTTAGGCTTTTGAATCACTCAAAAAGCTTTTCATATGTCTAAGATAGGATCAAAACAAGATGACCCAAAATCTGTCCAGTTTTAAGTGACATATTTAAACATGATTAAGCCCTAATTACCATCACTAATTTTTATAATAACCCAATTAATCAATTCTTATGAACCCTAATCTCAGAAAACTTACAAACCCTAATCCATCATTAGGATTAATTACATGATTAGGTTAATTAAAATCACTAATAAAATAAAGGTTTTGAAAGTTTTACCTTAGAAATTAATGGAAGAAATTGTTTTTGATGAAACTCTAATTCCATCATTAATGAATATCGACTCAAGGAGGTTAAAGAAGAGAAAAACATGGTCTTATCACTAATGGTATGTAATTTGCAAGACCCCTAAGGCCTCCTAACCAAAATATAAATTCAATGGGTTTGCTTTTGGGCTTTTTATAACTTTTCCCTTAGCCGCCAAAATCAAGGCCCCAAACCTCTAAGGTCTGATTATTATCATTATTTTGATTGTTTAAACATTAATGAAACCAAACATTACATTCAGGTTATTTCTGAGCCAAAACCCGAAAGCCTTACGTTAATTTTTTGACCTTTTACGCGATTTCCAAACTAACCTTCAAATCTAAAAGTTTCTAAATATGGAAAGTAACCTTAAAACTTATCATAACCATATAATATAGACATAATACATATATATATATATATATATATATATATATATATATATATATATATATATATATATATATATATATATATATATATATATATATATATATATATATATATAGAGAGAGAGAGAGAGAGAGAGAGAGAGAGAGAGAGAGAGGAAGGTTAACGTAGGATAGTTCTTAACGTAGGAAGTATAGGAAGTAACGTGAATCGTTTGATATATTTGTATATGATGTCATTTGATGAAGTCTGGTCAATGTCATTTTGTAAATAACATGAAAGAAAGTGGTGGTGCTCGCCGCGAATAACTTTTTGATACATAATACAAAGAAACATGGTAGCTCGCTGTGAGTAACATTTTGATGCATGATCTACGAAGAAACGTCGTTTCTCAACGTGATTAACTTTTTGATACATAATATACAAAGAAACACGGTACCTCGCTACGAATAACATTTTTATAGATAAATATATATGAACATACACATGATACATAACTTCCTACACTAACTTATTTTAAGCACTGTTTTACAAGAACCTCAATCTATATATATATATATATATATATATATATATATATATATATATATATATATATATATATATATATAGGGCACGCTATACGCAGAACCACTTTTTTGGTACAGAACTTACAGAACCATTTTAAACCAATCAGAATTTACTATTATTAAATATTTTTCTTTAATTGAAAAGGGTATGATAGTCCAAACACTTTTTGATTTTCATTTTTGCATTTTTTAATTAATAAAACGTTTTTTCAAATCCTTTTAATTTTCGGAATTCAATTTTTTTAGTTATCTTTTTTTCCATCAGATATGTTTCAAGAACAGTAAGTGCATAGGTGTTTTTTTATAATATTTTAAATTTCAGGTGTTTCTTCGTTTAGACGTGAAAGTTATTTGCTTGAAATGAAATTGCATATGTTTTTTAGCATTAATTCTTTGATTTTTGAAATTTCGTCTCAATCAGAAACATATACATGGTACCTCTAAAAAATCTGTAATAACCCAAGAATAGTATACATATAATTTGATATCAAATGTAAAATACAATACATGTATCTTGTTAATATAAATATACACGCCATTTACGAACCCGTGTACACTCTTCACTTTCTCTTCAGAAAGACATGTATGTATTCTTCACTTTCTATTCATATTCATTTGAACATATATGCACGGTCGTCAAAAACATATGTGCACTTTGCGCTTCTCACCATATTCTCATTAGGACATATATGCACGTCTTCAAAAACATGTATGTTTCCGACGATCACATAAAATTCGATCAAAATCGTATGTTCAAAGCACTAAAACACAGTCCCTGTTTTAAAACAAAAATTGAAAGTTATATTTTGATCATATTAGCTAAAAATAAAAAAACATATCTAATTCATATGTACAACTAGAGGCTTACCATAAAAGGCACATATACTTTCTATTCTATTCTATAAATCAACCAATTTAGCATGTATGTAACAAATCATATATCTAGAAACATGTATGTAATAACCTGAAACATGTATGTAACGAGGCATAATGATAAGCTGAGAGATTCCTTGACATGTACTGTACTAAATAGTTTGTAATTACGAAAGGAATGTATGCTCATGTATACATGATCAAGTAAAAATTACATTGACATAAAAACAAATATGAACTCATTTTTTCAAGATGCGTACACCGTACATATTTTAATACATGTGTTCAAAAAAGAGTTTACAACCATACCTCGATGCTTTCTTGTATAGGCCCGAGATCAAGATTGACTCAACAAACATTGCAGTATCTTTATTCAGTTACCTTGAACCGTGAGTATACTAACTAACCACCTCCTGAACCACCGCAAAAAATGCAAAAACAAAACACCATGTCATTTTGTAAAAATGAAAAATGAAATTAGTATAATTAAAGGACACGAGTCATGTGATACGAGCAAGACGATAGACCTATAAAATATGAAGAGAAAGTGTTAACCACGAAAAAAATCATGAAAATTTATAATACTAGAAACAACATACCACAATGATCCTAACCTTGTTTTTTTCACACCAAATAATTGATTATCCAATAATATATTCTAAGATTCCAGAATATCCCACTTTTTTCAACTGTTAGAAAAGAAAAAGAGGCGTAGAAAGAAGAAGATAAAAGGTGTGGAAGCATTTGACGTAAACTTTGCCTCATTAATTGGGGAGGTTATTTAATTGTGTCAGTTTTTTTTGCGAATAAAAATTTCAAAAATCCCATAATACCCTTAACGACTTTATTTACTTTTACTCAACACTCTTCTAGTTTACAATAATTACATAAATGACCCAAGTCATCTCATCCATTAATTAAATGATCGCACGGTTTATATTGATAAAAAATAGTTCTGTAAGTTCTGTACTAAAAAAGTGGTTCTGCATATAGCGCTAAACTATATATATATATATATATATATATATATATATATATATATATATATATATATATATATATATATATATATATATATATATATATATATATATATATATATATATATATATATATATATATATATATATATATATATATATATATATATATATATATATATATATATATATATATATATATATATATATATATATAGAGAGAGAGAGAGAGAGAGTAGCGATCCAGTAAGAAGAGAAATAAAAATAAGAAGAATAAGAAGAACTCTAGACCACATATTTTAAATAAGAGTGAGAATTATAAGGGGAGATGTAGGAGATTTTGTAGGTGCATCTGAAATGAGTGGTTGTGGTTTCTTCTCATCCTTCTCATTTTTGTTAATCTTCTTACTAGATCCTAACTCTTTCCCTCTCTCTCTCTCTCTCTCTCTCTCTCTCTCTCTCTCTCTCTCTCTCTCTCTCTCTCTCTCTCTCTATATATATATATATATATATATATATATATATATATATATATATATATATATATATATATATATATATATATATATATATATATATATATATATATATATATATATATATATATATATATATATATATATATATATATATATATATATATATATATATATATATATATATATATATATATATATATATATATATATATATATATATATATATATATATATATATATATATATATATATATATATATATATATATATATATATATATATATATATCTATTTTATATAATAAAACAATATATTTTACAAGTCTTTTAAGCATAAGAATTAAATGCAAGAATTAAAAACATTTCTATAATTAATCTAAGTGTACAAGTTTTGCAAGCACAAAGAATTAAAAAGCCCATTAAAAACCATACTATAAATAAGTCTTAAAAATTCTGTGAAGAAAACATACGTATTGTGCTAGAGTCAATACAAAAACGCGTTATAATTTTCAACATTAAAACAACAATTAATACAAATAACATAACATTCCTTATTTAACCATTTTTTACAAACACAAACCACCAATCTTCCCTTACACGACTTGCCCACCTATGATTCAACTTATTTTGTTAACCTATTAATACTCCAATTCAGGATTCAAAAATAAACAATGTTTTCTCAAATCAGTTTGCGGTTCAACATCTAAAATTAAATCGTGCAATGATTCCGCAAAAAAAAAGTTCCACCGATTCAAAAAGTTTGTTTCGATGGTTTTTGAATTATTTTTGTCATGTTTTTAATTTTCTTTCGATTAATTCCTTGCAAGAAAGTATTGTGTTTTGATTCAAATATATCATATAATAATTCTATTGATTATGTTTAAGCTTTAATTTATTGTTGCTTATACTTTTTTTGTTTTTTTGCAGGTAACACATGAAATCGTTTTATTAATCTATACACTGCACTGAGTTTATCACAAATTGTAGTTTAATTACAATGGTGAGTCTCTCATCTCTTTTATCATTCTTCTCAATTTTGAACTTTTATGTTATAGCTTCTTTGTTGTAATGATTTTGTATTATTACAGTTGATTTTTGTTTAATAAATTTGGAATTAGTTAAAATTTAAATATGGTTGCTTTAGATTTTGATTCTTAGATTCGCTTTTAAGATGTCTATGAATCATTATATTGAAGGTTGTATAGATGATGTTTGATGAAATGTTTAAAAGAAACGAAAATGTGCGAGGTAATCAATTGTCCATTGATTTAGTAATTTGATTCTTTGAGCATTGTTGTACTATCTCTTTGAAACTTGTGGGATCAATGATGAGTACCCTTCAACAATGTGTGTACTTTTTTTCTATAGGATGAATGATTAATTGGGTTACATATAGTTATATAAATGACTAACCTGTATGTGCGATTAAAGCATTGTTGTTAGAAATGCAACTAACTACTGAATTTTGGGTAGTATTTTGAAAATATCAGGGGAAGCTGTAATGAAATGGAAATACAATAAGGGTTGATACATACTCAGGTATCTATTGGAGCTCTTTAGCCACGTGTATTATATATATACACATTTTTTAAAATAATGTTAAAATAATATAAGATTGATGGTTTAGCTTCATGATTATGGCTAATAATACTAAACATGACACATCAAGAATATACATATCTCATGAAAAAAAAATTGATTTCTTTTTTTCAAATTGTTTCAAAATTAAAAATAACAAAGACATGTACAAGTCTGCAGATGTTGTATGGATATTCTTATTGTCTAACTTGGTTAGAGGATCAGTGAAATTTTGTCTTTATTTGATTTTTTTATTACTTTGTATGTAGTAAGAAGACAAGGCATGATTGGTTTAGGAAACAAGCTTAACCGAGGACCATTGGATGAGTGGAAAGATTCATTAGAAAAAGGTAACATGACATACTATTTGAGCTAATTAGTTGTATAACGTCATGTTCGAACACATGTTTCTCTAAAAATTTCTTAATGAATTAGATGCATATTGTTATTACCAAAATTCTTATTTTTTTACGAATAGCCTTTCATAAACTTGACGACTACACTGTAGTGCTACAATTGCTTATAGTAGTGTGATGTCTAATGGCTTTTTGCTTTGATGAGAATGCTACTTAGATCTGTCCAAACCATTAACCATTACCTGACTTATTCGTGAATAAGCAAGTAAAATTTAAATTGGAGTTTTAAAAAGTCAATTGCAGTTATGCGTATTAAAAAAAAGTTAAGCTCTATAGTTGGTAGATACTTAAGTCAGGTTTTTAACACTTTCTATCGACTTACTTTTAGTCGGTTCAGAAAATGCGTCAAAACGGGTTAGGGTTGAATCAAGTATTGTTCAGTATTGTCTCTTTAGATGGTAGTTAACAACATCTTATACGTTTTACATGTGTTAACCAAGCAAGCTTCGAGTATTGTCTCTTTAACCAAACAAGATCTTTTACAACAGACTGTTGTTACATCAGGTATTGTTTGCAGTATTTAATATTTTTTCTTCATTTGTGTGTTTGTTTATGGTGTACGCCGAAAAAGTGATATCTACTGCACACGAACACCTAATACAAGTAGACAATTAGATTACATAATAATCAGTGGTTCAGATCTCTTTGAGTTCATTTCCGTATTAGAAAATAACTGTAATTATAGCTGTAACACAATTACCGAAAGCATCCATTTGGTCATTTAGAATAACATACCTGTCTTAGTGTACTAATCAAAATGCATTTAAATAATTTTCATCCTGAATTTTCCACTACTCCTTACTATCTCAACTCCTGATATTCTTTTTATTTTTCTGTACAGGACGCTGCGAATCAAGCTTTTAAATATTTCAATCTAACTCAAAGATAGATGTTAAAGGGTGTATGATGTTGATATTGCAACCGGTTTAGTTGGAGGTATTCTAAAACAAGCCACAGAAAGGATGAACACGTTAAGAGTAGTGGTTGTGAAAGCTCTCTAAAGGATTTACTCTTAGTATGCTACGGATAACTTATTTTTGTTGAAGGTTATAGTTTTATGTTTTTCTTTATTTCATTAGAGGTTATTCTTCCATTTTCTACGTTATATGCATTGACATATAGTTGCTACTAACCTTTTTCATGGGCGAAAATATTGACGGTATATTGTCGTTTGTAGTTGGTGACGAAGTTAACCATAAAAATTACATATTTATCGAATAATTTACATATTTTCTTATTATTTATGTTTGATTATTTCTTTCATATATTTTCTTATTACTTCTTACATTTTTTTTAAAAATACATCCGACGTTAGACGGGTCTTTAAGCTATGTTATATAAAATAGTCATAAATAGAAAAAATATAGTGTTATGTATATTATTGAAAATTATATAGAACTGCGCGACTTTAACCCTTGTATTTATTTTAAGACAATTAACGGGTGTTGAATATGCATTTTGAAAGTGGTTATTTTAAACAAAAAGGGAATCCAAACTAATTTTTTTCATGTTGGACAAATCTTTCCTTACTTATATGGGCGAAGATGATATGAATATGTAGAAACTTTGGTTACTTATGCAATGGGATATAATAGCAACGTTTGGCATCAATAAGAAAGCATTAGAGATAGGACTTGAGGCTGATATGGGTTAAAATTGCACCACAAGTGGCAGTTCCTCCAACATTTTGCTGCCAATTAATAAGGGTAATACATGGCGCATCCAAGTTAGTAATAACAGTTTTTAGTCAGTGTTTGGTACTATGTTTTAAAAGTTATAATGTTCCTCACAGTTTAGCAAGATACATGGGCTAATACATTGAAGAACCATGACCATATCTCAACAATCAAATGTTGGTTAGGGTTTATATCTGTAATACAAATGCTGAAAATGAACTTGAAAAACACAATGGCATAACATGAAGCCTGAAAATACACATGTTAGATTTTAGATTGAAATAGGTTAGACATTGTATATAGTATAGAAAGGTTAGATATTGTATGTGATTGTTGTCATCACTTTTATTCATCTTCACCACATGCCAGCCTTACATAAAGAACATGATCATTAGACACCCTTATTCTCACCCTTATTACTCAGTAGTGTCACTTTACTAATTTTCCTTTTGGCGATGAGTACCAGTTTCAAAATCTTAGATGAAGATTCAGACGAATGTAACGTTATATATACCCCTATACGATAACTTCATTTGTATAAGACTATTTGTGTTATATTTCAAGTTTAGGAACATTTTAAATCTGTTTATGTAGTTATTGAGCTAACTTTGCCTACTGCAGGTGATCCTTTGGTTGAGATTAACAATAATGATTGAAAATCATTGCTAGAAACTACTCAAGCAGAAATGAGTTCTTTATCAATAAAAGGTTGAGAGTTAGCAGAAGAGATCAAAGTTAATCATGAAAAAAATCCAAGAACTTGCTACTGAATGTAGCAGGTTAAAAGAAAAGTTGGCTGAAAAAGAGAAAGACACATAATTTAAAATAACAGGTTTTGAAGAAAAGTTCGAGTTTTTGAATACATAGAAAAGAGAGATTGAGATTTAGAAAGAAGAAAACTCAGCAACTTACTGAGCATTAGACACAATTAATCCTAAGCACTCAAATACACTATACATGCGACGCAACAATACAAAACTATACAATGGTTCTCATAAATTTAAAATTAGAAATTGGAAAGTTATTCTTTAATTAGATATCTAGACTTTTTTAATATATTATTTTGATTTAATAACCACACTCATAAATCATTTAATGACGATATAAGACTCAACCGTGTGAATCCCAAAATTTAAATGCTACTCTTTTTTAGATCCAATTCGGTTGATAAGTATGAGATGATCGATTATTACTTTCAACTTTCAACTATATTCTTTTTATAACTGATTTCACGTATTAACGAAACATGATTAATATGTAGTATATCTTATTTGAGCATTGATTAGGATGCCTAACCCGTGTGCCTAATTATATGCCTAAACTTATGTGTCAAAATTTTGTTTAAGGACAGCAGGAGCCCCACTTATGCACAAATCAATAATTAATTGCCACATCTATTAGGCACATAATTAGTAATACTTTTTAGGCCCCCCAATCATTTTTCATCTTATTTTTTTACATATTTTTGGTACTTATTACATAAATACTTATTTACACTATGACCGACGTTAGACGAGTCGTTTATGATGTGAATGATAATGTATCCCAAACGACCATGAATGTAATGTAAAGAAGTTATACAAGGTATATAAACAAAGATCTATAAGTAAGTATAATAAACTTTTTTCATATGTTTTCTTTCAATTTTTAAAAATATAGTATAATGGGTTATCACATTTCCCTTTTAATCTTTTATTAGGTTATTCGGTTTTCGAGAAATGAAACTTAGCTTTTGACGTAATTCAAGACCATCAAACTACAAGACTAAAATGTACGAAAGTCTATTATTATCATTGTTACATATTCATATGTTTATAAAACAATTCATGTATTCTTTCAATAATTTATTTCATGTATTAACGAAAAATGTTTGCATCTCTTATTTCTTACATATCTTCGGTACTTTTTACATAAATACTTTTTTACACTATCTACGGATAATTTTTCAACCCCGACATGTTTAACTTACATCTACTTGCATTTTATGTCCACAAATAGGTGTTCACGGATTGGAATTTGGCTACTAACTTCACAACTATGGCAAACATCATCTCATACCCGAGATCATCAAGTTTAAAATTGAAAAATGCATGGAAGTTATTATTATAATTGCTGCAAAATCATAACATTGCCGTGTAATTGAAATTCTATTTCATTATGTTTTCACATATTAATGATACATGTTTTGTTTACTTATTAATAATACTTCTTGCAAGTCAATTTTTCTGAGATATCCCGTGATTCCACGGGTCTTTAAGCTAGTATCCTAATAAAATGAAATAATATACAAGTTCACTAAGCTTCAAGCATTAAAAATGTCATTAAAACAATACCATAATTAGCCATTTTATACAAGTCCTTTAAGCTATAACAATTAAAAACACCATTAACACAATACCATAAATAACGTTTTACTACAATTTCATTACTTTTGTAAAGTCTTAATTTAGTTTTAAGACCATCAACACATTATTTTTGTAAACTTATATTTTAGTTTCATATAAGTAAATGCCTTACAAAAGAATCAAATCATTCTTCAAGAATCTCCATAACATGAAACGATCATTAGTTGTTAGTTTTCATGAGAAAAAATTATTACCAGTTAAAGCTTGATACACTAAAAATACAATCAAGACATTTTAAACAAGCTCATTAATGTGCCCTTAAACTTTTCAAGCACATTACATAACTTCTACAACACATTTTGAAACAGATCTTCAAAACGCTCAATTCAAAAGCATAGGCAGTTTCATTGAAACTAAATGTAATAAAAACATTCCCAAATTCATTCGATAGTCCGTTTCAATTCTAGGCAATAAAAAGTGTATCACATCTATTCACGTTCCATAATATTCAAAAGAAATTCCTCCTCAAATCAGTCTCTAATACCACTTCAAAGTCAATCTATGTCGATGGGTCTTTTTGTTTCAAAAGAATAATACAGAGCCAAATCCTTTCCATGATTTTCTACGCTACACCGACTCAAAATCATCAATTAAACATTTTGATTGCTTCATATGTCTGCAAAAAAAGTTGGTAATTATTGATTTCTTATAATATTTTAATGTGTCGATTTTTTATTTTAATGTTTATTTGTATGTGATATTAGTATCAATTTTATACACTTTGTGAATATTTACCTATTAAAATATCATTATATCAAAACCTTAAAATTAAAATTTGGGTAAAATTATTTTTATGAATTAAGGATAATCTTTGCTTATGAATGTCTGATGTAGGTTTTTATATACAAGTCTTAGGAAAGACGAGTATAAATGCGGTAAGTATTAATCGACACGATTTAGGAAAACCGTGAAGACGAATAAATTCCAAGTTCGTTCTCGAAAGAGGTGTGTGTATTAATGTACCAAAATAAAATAACAATGTTTGAATTAGTGACGTTTTTTGTTTAGAAGAGAAAAAAAAGTAAAGACGAGCTACGACTACGATTACACTACGACGTAATGACGTAAAACGCGAACGTAAATACGTAAAACGCGACGAAATTAAAAATTAAGCCTAAAAATTAATTAAAAGATAAAACTAAGTCTAAAATAATATAAATAAGAATTAAAATCCAACAAATATATTTTTAAACCTTTTATTAATTAAATATTCAATTTTAAATGCTAATTAAAGCCCTAAAATTAAATATAACTAACAAAATGTCCAAAATATTAATTTATTGAACTAATAACTAACTTATATTATTTAAAGACTAAAAAGTATTTTTCCTAGATTTTCAAAACTATTTTTCTATTTTTAAATGACTAAAAACTATTTTTAAACTAAAATAATCATAAAAAATAATAAAATAATGCCAAAAATAATTTGACAATTTTAAAAATCCTAAATTACACTAATGAACAGTAGAAAATTGAAAAAGTTTGAAAAAAAGTAAAAATTTTCACTAAAAGACAAAACAGTTTAATAATTAAACCCTAATTAAACTAACTTAATTATAAAAAATAATTAAAAAGTGAACAGTGAAATATTTTTAAACTAAAAATCTTAAATTAATTTTCTAAATCTAAGAAAAAAAATAAAACTGAAATTTACTGACTTTTACCACTAAAAGACAAAAACAGAATAGTTAAAAAGTTAATTAAAATAACTAATTAATGTAAAAAATATCAAATGAACATTAAATGGAAAATAAATTAACCTGAAAAATCCAAAATTAAATAAGAAAAGTATTGAAACAAAAATGAAGTCCTAAATCCTAAATAAGTCCACTAGAGACAAAAAAATTTAGTTTCTGAAAGTGACACCTTGGTCACTTTGTCTTTATGTGCAGCAGTACAAACAAATACACTAGCTGGGGTAATGAAGTTCCCACTGCTAGTGCAAAATCAATGTCTGGTGGGTTTTAGCTTGATTGCAAGCTTGTTTCTTGGATTTGATGGACAAGAGGGGCACCCCCACACTCAGTGAAGTGTGGGGAGTCACAATAAACAAGAAAACAGGCAAGCTCTTCACAAATTTCACAAACTAAAGCCCTAAAATCAGTCACTGAAATAGGGGTAAGTTACTGATGAACAGTACACTGAATCAAATGGCACAAAGATGGATTTAACTTGGCCTAAATTTTTTTTACACAAGCTACCCAAATGATTTGTAAGTTATATAGAAACCTAACTTACACTATTATCTAGCAAGCAACAAAATTTCAAAGCAAACTTATACTAAATCATGCTTAAAAAGGAGTTTCTGATTATCTAGGTAGTTTCATGCAAATAAGTACCAATTCACTTCTTTCTTCTACCAAACTCAAAGGCAAATAATGAAAACTCCTAATACTAACATATAAGGCATGTTTAAACAGGTTTCAACCAAAAATGTGTCACCAATCTCAGTTTAAACCCTAGTCCCAAACACTCCCTTAATTCTGAAAATGAAATTTTTGCAAACCAAATGCTAACAATACTTATCTAAACTGATCTATCACTTAACTAACATGCATAAAGAACACAAATGAGCAGAATCAAGCAGGAAAATGAACAATGAAGCAAGTCAAACTCAAAATCATGCACAATCACAAAATATCACATAAAATCCTATTTCTAGGAGGGTTCAAGCCTGTACCTGGTGTGGTTAACATCCAACCACACAAAGGCCTAGCTGAGGCCTTCTCCTATAAGATGGAGGCTTATGCTGGCTTTTGTGGTGAGCTGATGTAGAGAGAGGAGACAATATCTTCAAAAAATTGGAAAATGTGAAAGATGAAAAGAGGAGGCTTCCTTCTTGTTCCTGCACATCACAACCAAACAAGAACAAACTTCAAGTAGCAAAAGACTACAAGCTGTGGGCTTGTAGCTTTTGCTACAGTAAAAGATTAAATAATAAAAAAAATTGAAAAACTGATTTTTCCTTTCTTGAAACTTTGAAACCTTTGAAACCAATGAACTGAAAATCTTTGATAACACTTAAACAAAACCTTGGATTAATCTTTTTAGTTCCACTTTCACTTCCCCAAAAAGATTTATCCAAGTTTTTAAAACAATTTCTCAAAAAAAACTTAAAACTGAATTTCTGAAAACGTGTTTATAAACTAAAAACTTGGAGACTTTTTAAACTAATTTGCAATTAAACTAGAAAACAAATAAAAGGAACTCAGTATTATGCAATATTAAAAACATTTCATTGTCATTAATAAGTTTTGAAAATTACATAAAAACTGGAACAAAGAAAAAAGGGGTACAAGCCACCCCTTTTTATACTGCTTAATAGAATACTCTAGAACATAAAGTTAACATAAACCCTAATGAGCTAAAAATCCGAATATGCCCTTTGATTTTTGACTGAAAATTGGTCAAAAGTGGCTCCATGTGATTGACAGCTATGTAGAATGATCTTGAACGTTCATTTGGTCCTTTGGGACCAAGGAATGCGACTTGGAGCGTTGGATGCCTGAAAGATGCTGAAGTTGCTATCTTGGGTTGAGCAGGGGAACCATGGTGGGGCCTATTGGGTCACAGGGTGGGTGTGTTTGTTAGTGGGATTTGATGACAATGTTGTTAATCATCAATCTGGAGTTAATCCGCCCAAAACCCTTTGATTAGAGGGAATTAGGTTTATAGGGTTTATGGTGATTAAGGTGATGAACAGTTGGGTTTGATTCAGTCTTGGGTAATTAGTTTTTAAAAAACAAGTTTACCTCCAAGATTAATAACTGATTAAAAATCAGTTATTTAAACATGATAGTGGGGAATGACGTGGTGTGGGGGTATGAGGTGGAGGGAAAGTATTGGCTGGTGGGAGTGACATGGTAAAATGATTGGCTGGGAAGAAATTGGATGTTTGACAAGTATAGTCCCCCTGATTCCAACATGTGTTCACTTTGTAATAAAACAGTCAAAAACCAATTCCCTTTGTTAACAAACTTTGCTTTTTCACATATTGGCCACAAAAGTTTTGCCAAAACTATTCCAAGCACTTTTTATGCATTTAATGCATTCTTCAAGGGCTATAATGGTATTTTCTTGAAACTTAAGAACCAATCTTGTAATAATAGAGATTTACAAGGGTCAAAAGTGACAAGTCTTCAAAATTTGAGGGACCATTCTTGCCAATCTTCAAAACTTCAAGGACATTTATGGAAATTCATTTCTCGGGCCCGGTTCTTTGTGCGGCTTCGTTTCCCGTGTTCGTTTTTGCTTGATTCCTTTGATCTTTTGGTGAATTCACGATATCCGTACCTAAAATACACAATGAACAAACACAAGCACATATATGGGTATTTTGATGATATTTTAAGCGTTTTAAGCCCGATTTGGACGATGAGACTATGTATAAATACAGTCTCATCACTCCCCCATACTAAACCATTGCCGTGTCCCCACGCAATGCTAGAATTAAGTATCGTAGCACTTCCAAAATTCATTTTATGATGACTTTTATTCAAGACATAAATTTAAATAAACTACTACACGCGTTTTAGACATAATGTATTGTTTTCATCACAATTAAGTGACTTTTGGGATCATAGAACAAGAACACGTGAATGCTTCGTTAGAAATAATTTCGTCGTCCTTGATTTTCACCCAATTCCATGCTAAGCGTGTAACGAGATCATTGTTATTATAAGTTAGCAACACGATCATATCTCATGAGTGTTAATTACGAACCTAAACTCCCTTATTCCTACTTGGTATCTCTTATATTTTATTTTGTCTTAATGATCACGAGGATACATCATTAACTTATGCGTGAATAGAGATTAAGTCTAAAAATAGAAACTTAACGGTGTAACCAAAATCTATAAATTAATAATTAACCCCAATAGACAACGATGTCAAAAAATTAAGTCAACAAGAAGGATCGATAAACACGGTTTTATAACGGTTTTGAACATGAGACTTATTACCAAGACTTTTATACGCCCCCTAACGGAAGGCCTTATTATCTTTGGTTTACCTCCATCTTTTATTCAACTTCGCCATGAAGCTTTTATTATGACTTCGGTCTTGCCTTGCCTTTTATTATCCGCCTCATCGGTGGTTTTATTAGCCAAAGACGTATATCCTCACGCTAAAGCGAATTTTGGATCTTTAAAGCTTCGAAGATTAAGGCTTGATTCACTTTCAATTTGGGCATAGATTTTTCGGCCTTGTGAGCTTCAAATTTTTGCTTAATTTAGGTGAGCACTTGAAATCTTATTATTAGGTGAAGCTTTCGATTATTCGGGTGCCAATACTTCAAAACCGTGACGCTGGCGATACCTTAATGTTTTCCCAATTTAATTACATGGAAGCTACCAAAACAAATTAGAAACCAACAATAGTGACTAAACCGCCAAATCAATATTTATTAACAATTTATTATGCAAAAGCGTTGGGAGAATAAGCTAATAATTACTACACATGAGATCGTGACGATTACGAGACTTATAAATAACTTTATCATTTCTCGTCTTCATTTAAGAGACTTAGCCTAAAAAGTTAAGGAATCGAAGCTAAGTGCTCAACACGCACGGTCGAGTCAAAAATTACTCTCGTTCTCACCATCGGAAAACCTACATTCGTGTCTTAAACACTTATGAAAAACTAGAAAAATTTTAAAATTTGGCCATTTTTAGCCTTATTTACAACAAAACAATAGCAAAAAGATGAATATTGGATTGCGTGTTGACGTAAGCAAGGTGAAGTATCTACTCACCCCCCCCCCCCCATACTAAAACTAAACATTGTCCTCAATGTTTCGAGTCTAGGGGTGAAAACACCCCCATACTAGAGACGAAGTCGAATGCTTAATCTCGAGCATGGAAAGGGTAAAACGAATAACCTATAGCCGTTTATGAATTATGCTAATAAGATAAACGTTAGAACATAAAAGGATATCATCGGATATCGGAATCTCCAAAGGCAACGATCGAAGCTCGAGTGATCCATAAAACGAACACGAGAGGCTTCAATGATGACGATGAACCTAATAAATCACAATCACAAACAACCACGGAACAAAGGTTGGAAGAGCACAAGTCCCCTCGTTACATTAAACTAGGAAAGTGATAATATGTACAAGGATAAGCATGAGAATCCCCCACGAGGCACCTTGTTTTTGATAACCGAGTCAAAAGCTCGACTCGAATCCCCATAAATGTGATCATTTAGGGATAATCTTGGTATGGTCATTTTTGGTGGGGCTTACATGATAAACAAGGCCCAAAAGTACATGGAGTATTTTAAAAACCCGATAAACGTATACCGGGGTCAAAGATAGCGTCCTCGTTTTCGGATGAAAGACGAAACAACGCTACTCCAACATGAACCCCAATGGGGTAGAAGAAAAGAGATGAGAAATAGAAAGGTGGGGCAATGGGTAAGTCAACATAATGAGCTACTCGAGGTAGACTCACACCAAGCAAACGAAAAGATTTTCCATTTATTGCATCGGTGGAAGACCGAGATTTCCCTTTACAAGCAATTCCGGGATCGTAAATCTCGTCCTCGGTGGAGAAATGTGAGGGAACATAAGGGGCTTCCTCCACACTAAAACCACACCAACCGTCGTCAAAAGGAGTAGACGAGGTGGTAGCACTCATAAAACGATGTGATGACGGAGTTAAACATGTAGAAAAATCTTTTAAAACATTTTTAAAATCTTTTCCTTTTTCATCGTTTAAAAACTCTTTATGAAAACCCGATTGAATAATGTCGAAAATATTTGGCGTGTCAAATTTAAAATTAGTCGCGCTAAAAATCCTCACATTTAATTCTTGGTGGGAGGGGGTGGCGGATTACATAAGTTCTCAAAACGTTTGTCAATAAAGAACACCGCCCCCTCGGGGTCTACATACTCGTCATCCTCATGAACGTCGATCTCATTGATTTCTTCATCAAAGATAGGCTTGTCAAACCAAGGTTTGTCATTCCCCTCCTTGAGTATCTTAGAAACTCTCTCGAAAAGATCACGATCAAGCACGAAACCATCATTCTTTTGTGGGGATCGTTGATAAGTTAGATCCTCACGAATGTGGTAAACGTCATTCTCAAATGAGGAGTGTTGATTAGGTAACTCCTCGAGAATTGGATTCTTAGTGGTCACATGAGTTGGTTCGTCATCGAAAATAAGACGTTCCAACTCATTAAGTTCATCCTCGATTTTGGAAAGATCAACCTCACTCGTAGGTGGAAGTGAAGGCATAAGAGCTAGCTCTCGTTCAATGATTTCCTCAATCTCGGGATCAAACTCATAATCATCGTACTTCACATGTTTCTTCTTAGGAGAGTCAAAAATTGCATGTGGATTTCGAAGTACGTGATCAATCTCGGCAAAATCGCCATCGTCATCGTCAAAGAAAGAGTCGATGTGAGCACTCACAACCATGGACTTACAAGTCGAATGACTATGCTTAGGTGACTTTCCTAGGACGAGAGGATCGATGTCGATAAACCCTTTAGCCTCAACGGGTGTTGGGCTAGGCAAAGGAGGCACTTCGATGGAGTTAGAAGTTGAAGCCTCAAAGACGTGGTCCTTCGAAGGTGGTGAAGACGAGCCCATATTGGTCTTTGTCGTGATGGCACTAACGTCGCCCTTCGGAATTGGTGGTTCACTTGTTTCGCTAAAAACATCCCAAAGTGAGTTTTCATCCATAAATTTACACATACCCTTTTGAATTAGGTACACGTATTCTTTATCATTAAAATCGTCATCTTTAAAACCGTTTTTCTTAATTCTTTCAAAACATGCATCAAGCTTCATTCTTTCCGCTAAAGTGAACATTTTGAAATCATTAGGATTTGAATCATTAGGTTTTGAAACCTCGGTTTTTTCATTCTCATTAAATCCTTGGGATTTTCTAGCGAAAAAGTCTATTTTCTCATCCCCATATCTCATAGTAAGTCTCCCCTCGTGAACGTCGATTACGGTTCGAGCCGTCGATAAGAATGGTCGGCCTAAAATAATGGGACATTTAGGGTCACACTCGTAATCGGCTATAACGAAATCCACGGGAAAAACAAACTTTCCAATCCTAACATAGACATCCTCGGCTATTCCAATTGGTATTAATGGTGTACAATTTGCAAGCTCGATAGTCATGTTTGTGGGGGTAAGCGAAGGCAATCTCATCAATTTGCAAAGAGAATGAGGCATGAGATTGATGCTAGCACCTAAATCGGCAAGGGCTAAACATCCCTCAATCTCGGAAAAATCACAAGGTAGTAGAAATTGGCCCGGATCCTTTTCTTTTCTCGGCATACGCCTTTTTGGTTTTTTAAGAAGGATCGATGCACAAGTTTCTTCAAGGGTTACTTTGGTAAGGTCGACAAAGCTCTCTTTTTGAACCGTGGATGGAATTTGAGGTACACGAGGGTGTGCACTCTTTTCCTTGGTCGCCACGTTCACCCCATCGACTTTAGAACAAGAAGACGTCTTAGAAGTCGAGGGTTGAGAGGGATAAACAACACGGAATCCTTCAAGGTTAGGGGTAATCACACGACCTTTCTCACGAGACGAGGCGGCTTTACATTGTTCTTTCGGATTAGCAACGGTGTCACTAGGTAACGAACTCGATGACGCATGATGAGATGGCATTTATACATGATCTCATCGTTCTTTTCGGGCTTTAAATGCATAAAAATGTCATAAAATACCATATATATGCTTGTGTTTGTTTACTTGTGTATTTTAGGTATGGATATCGTGAAAAAGGCAAAATATCACAAGTTACAAGGAAAAACGGACACGAGAAACGAAGCCGTACAAAGAACCGGGCCCTAATCATGGAAATCTCAACAAATACCCTTGAAGACTTGAAGACAAACAAGATTGATCCTCAATTATTGAAGAAATGACACTTAAAACCCTTGTATATTAATAATTACAAGTTTGGTCCCTTAAGTTTGTCAAAATTACACAAAAGGTCCTTCAACTTTGAAGAAAAGGCAAGATTAGTCCCTCAACAAATCAAAATTGCCAACAATGGTCCCTCATAAAGATTAATATACAATGAAGACCTTTGAAGATCAACAATGTCCAAGATCATCCCTTGAAATATGCAAAAGTGCCAAAAACAACCCTTGAAAGACTTTTTGGAAAGTTTGTGCCAAAAATGACAAGTTATGAAACGTTGATACAAAGGAAATGGGCGCTGATAGAAGTTTACTTGCAATTGACAAAAGAAAGGAAAAAGAAGGACTAAAAGTGTGCATATGAAACATTTAAACACAAAATTGCGCCAAACACTTCTCCAATCCACCAAAAACGGATCAAAAAGGTTACTGTTCACCTTTTACCACCCAGAATTACATCACTTAAAACAAAGGATAATTTGCAATTACCTTGGCACATGTTTGATTCACCTCACGTTAAACACATCCCACACACAAAACCCTCACTCCCACTCACAAAGGACCCCACCCCCAATTCCCTTTCCACCAATCAGAATACAACTTACTCTCCAAGTTATGTGACGTGTCAAATTCAACAGCTATGATTCATTGCTTCATTCCAAAGCTAAAATGAACAGCCTTGATCACTTTGGACAGCTCACACCAAGGATTCGTCTAGAAGAACCAAGGGCATTATAGGGAATTCAGTTCTAGGGTTTGTGAATAGTGTTTAGCCAGGAATTTGCCTATAAAAGGAGACCTCAACATGTGAGAGTCCCTTTGTTCCAGTTTTAGGCTATCAATCTTTGTAATTCCTTTTTAAGTAATAAAATTTGATTTTCTGAATTTTGAGAAAACTTGTTCTTGTTTATTAAAAGTTGGTGTTAGAATAGCCTAATTCTGAGTTCCATTTATATGTTTGAAGGTTTTTGAGGCAAGGTTTTAGTTGATAAAGCTTGGGTTTCAAAAATCAGAAAGTGCTTGTTTATTTGATCTCACCTTATTGTTTGTTCATCTTAGCAGCATTGGAAGCTGGTACTTGTTTTGCTAGTACCTCAGCTCAAACAATCCAGGGCCTGGATGTAGGTCTTGGAGGTTTGCACCTTCTTCCCTTTTCATTTTCTCTTTAAGTTTCTGAATATTTGTGATTTTTGTGGATTTATGCTTGAATCTGTGTTATTGTGGTTGATTATTGTTGATTTGGTTTGGTTTGATGTTATTGAGGTGTTAGTGATCTGATTTATGGGTTGAATCTTCATAAGCCTTTGAAAATTTGTGAAAATAGGTTTTAAAAGGGTGTTTGGGATTACTGCATAAGTTAGATTTGTGGCTTGTTAAGTGTTTGTTTGTTGTGAGCAAGTATTGGTATCTTTTATTTGGGTGCATATGTTCATCTGTTTGCAGGTTTTGTGGGTTTGAACACATTGATTCTTGAATTGGCTATAAAATCTTAATAACTTGGTAAAATTGGCTAGGATTTTGAGGACACCTAGATCTAGGCTTAGGCTAGGGCTAACAAGTGCTAAATCATAGTTAATCACACCAGGGTAGAAGGATTTGAGGCTTGAAATTGGATCAAGTGTCAAGTATATCAGCAAACTGTTTCTGCATATTGTTCATTGTTCATCAGTAACTTCTAGTGCTTTGATCTTGTTGATTTCTTTGATTCAGTGGTTGATTCTTGTTGCTTTGTGTTTATTGTTAGTTTATATAGCTTTTGTATGCATCTGGTTAAGTTTGGTTGGCTTATTTTGCTTAAATCTGCTTATTAAGTGCTTAACTGCTTATTTGCATATCTGGAGCATATCTGTGGACTGTTTGGCTTATTGTGGCTTATTGTGTGGATCATTTTGTGATTTTATTGTTGCTATTGACTCCTTGTGGTTCACTGATCACAAGGGTGCCTTTGTTTCCAATTAAATCAAACCAGAACTCTCAAATAAGCTTGGTCAATTAGTCAAAGCAGTGGGAACTCCTTTCCCCTGCTGGTTACCACTGCTAGTGCAAATTTGGTGTCAGCTTATTAATAAGCTATAAAAGCTTATTCCAACCAGCAACAACTTTGTTTTTGTAATAGGTGCTCATATTTTGACCCATTTGTTCATCCTGGAGCATTTGGGTGGTTGACTTTTAGGTTTGACTAGAAAACCAAGTCCTTTGACTTTTACATAAGTTCATTTGTGCTTATCCTGGCTTATTGGTTGTGCTTATTGGATTTTTCTTTATTGATATTGCTTATTTAGTCCATTTGAAAGCTTTTGCAAGTTGAATCAGCTTCTGAGGTGCATTATTTCTCAAAAACGACTATTTTGTCGTTTTGTGGATTTTTGCTTTTCTATTTTCTGGCTTATTGCGTGTGCTTATTGGAATTTTCTTTTGACAGATCTCTTAAGCATCCTAAAAGAGGGTTGTGTGTCAAATTAGAGCTTATGGAATTAGCTTATGGCTTAATGGGCTGAAAAGCCCAATAAGAATAAGCTTTGTGTTCAATAAGCTGTGATAAGCATATTTTCAGCTTTTGGGCCTTTAGAGTTTTGTTCTTAGAATTAAATTTTAAGTCGAATAGGGCTTTTCCAAGTCAATTGGGCCAAGTTTGACTCTTTGGGCCCAAAAGCCCATTTAGGTTGACTGTTTTTGGATTTCGCCCATTTGAGGGCCCATTAGGGGTATTTTGGTAATTTCACTTTCATTTTCTGATTATTTAGGTTAAAATAAACTAGTTTGCAAGTTTTTAGAATTTTTTATAATTTTTTGATTTTTAATATTATTTTATTATTATTTTATTATTATTTTTAAAATTTCACATTTTCCAACTTTTTACATTTTCTTAGGTTTAATACATTAAAATAGGAATTTATCAACTTTTAGAATAATTTTATCTCTTTTAGATTAATTTTTATAATTATTTTAAGTTTTAATAGTTTTTAAATCATTTTAAATAGTTTTTATTAGTTTTAAAAATTTCTAAAAATAGTTTTTAATCATTTTAGGTCATTTTATAGTTTTACCAATTGAAAAATCTTTATTTGGGCTTTTTGGTAATTTATTTGATTTTTAGGGCTTTAATTAGCATTTAAAAATTGAATATTTAATTATTTAAAAGGTTTGAAAAAGTTTTGATCATTGGTAAACTCTTAATTTATTATTTTTGATTTTTGGTGAATTTTTGGTAATTTTTAGAATTCATTTTTATTTTTGTGATTTTTAAGGTTCTACGTCTTAACTTTCTAATAGTGATTTTTCTTGGTAATTTTTATTTTTACGTCTTCGTCATTTTCTCTTCTAATCCCCTTCTAAACCAATCATTAATCTCAAATCTTATACATCTTAGTCACACACATATACCTCCTTGGGAAACGAACTTGGAATCACACCATTAAGGGTCATTAACACTTGATTTTTCCTAAAGTCATTTGTTTGATACTTACCCTATTTACGCTCTTTTCCTAAAGAGTAGTAAAACTCTACAATCACTTTGGCGCCGCTGCCGGGGAGGTGTGTCGTGATTAATTTGTATTGTTGTTTTTAATATTAACCAAATAGTATTTGTATTAGTAGAACTCTACTAATACGTATTATCGGTTTTCTTGGTTTTTCTTGTATAAATATTACTATATTGTATTAAGTATCACAATAAATTTACAATATCTCCAAAAGTGTGAAAACACAACCTTAATTGGGATTTGATCTCCTAATTATTGTATTCGAATCTCAAACAAAAAGAAAAAGGCAAAAATAGATAAATACTTTCGTGAAGCTCGATTTTGAAAAATACAAACTATAAGGTGGGTATAAGGCGGGTATTATAAAATATACCCTAAGGAAAAAGTCTCTTAAGTGCTTCGCGCCGCCTCGTTTCCCCGCTTGCTTGTGAGTATTTTGAGATTGAAGGCTAATCGAGGGTTTTGCCGCCCAAAGTATTATTACGTATAGTATATTTGCTTGGTTTCTTTGTGATTAAACCCTCTTGAACAATTTGGTTTTCACCAAAGTTCTAAAGTCATTCGGAGGCGTTCACTCCACGTGATCGTTTTCATTCCTTTGAGGCTTCTTTAATCAAGAGTTTGATTCGAGGAGAGATTTTGTAGATTGTTGTCTACGAAGATATACCAAAATCCAAAAAAATTAAATATCATCAAAAACACAAAAAAATTGAAAATTCACAAAACACCCAAAAGAATCTTCTTTGCTCACCTCCCATTCTTCGTGAAGTTTATGATCACTCGTAATCAAGCAAAACGAGCTCGTATACGACTTCAAAAGCAAGCCAATCAAGAGACGTTGATTGTTGAAGAACCTCCAATTGTTGAACCTATTGTAGAACAAGAAGTCGTCATGGCTAATCGTACTATGATGGAGTTGCTACAAGCACCCACCGAGGGTTTTGGAGAGGCTATTGTAATTCCCGCCATCCTTGCGGAGAATTTCGAGATTAAGACGGGTTTAATGTCGATGTTGCAAGCAAATAAGTTTACAGGTCACGAGAAAGACAACCCGCATTACCATATTAGGAATTTTAACCGTCTCACCGCCACTAGCAAGTTTAAGGATGTTCCACATGACGCCATTAAGATGATGTTGTTTCCATACTCGTTGGATGGACCCGCAAAAATTTGGCTCGAGAAAGAACCGCCAAATTCGATTTTGACATGGGCCGATCTCGTTTCTAAGTTTGTGAACAAGTTTTTTCCACCATCTAAAACAACACACTTGAAAAATGAGATTTCACGATTTGTGCAAAGAAATAATGAGAGTTTTTCAATGGCATGGGAACGCTTTAAAGAGATGTTACATGAATGTCCACACCATGATTTTACGGAATTGCATCAAGTGGATACTTTTTATAATGGGCTTAATGATCATGAACGAGATTATTTGAATGCCGCCGCGGGTGGTAATTTTTTGTGCAAGACGACAAATGAGGCTTTACAAATCATTGAAAATAGATCTAAGGTTTATAACCCTCGTAACACACCGAGTGTTGCCAATATGGGTTCGTCATCTTCGTCACAATCGTCTCGTAGCATTAATGCCTTACATGATGAAGCTAATGAGGAAAATCGGTTTTTTGATAGATTTGCTAATCTTATGTCCCATTGGAAGGCTCAAGAAGCTTCCAATTCCGCTTCGGTTAAAGCGGTTGCTAAGAGTTGTTTATCTTGTGGGGGAGCTCATGATCTTTCCGAGTGCATTACCGCGGATGGTAACACTTCGAGTGCTTATGTAGCAACGGGAACTTACAACCAAAACGGTCAAGGTTCCCGCCAAAATCAAGCTCCACCAAACCAAAATGTTAACAATTATCGAAACAACAACCAAGGTAATTACCAAGGCAATACACGCAATTACAACAAGGGGAATTATCAAAGTGGGAATGGACAAATTTCTAATCAAAATCAAAACCGTGATTTTCAAAGCACTACACAAGGTTTTCAAAATTCTCACACTAAAAATTTGCAAGGAGAATTTTTGGATTATGCAAAAGCAAATGATGCTAAATTTGATAATATGCAACGTGAGATGATTAGCTTAAGGTCCGAGTTGAAAAACGAGCTTAAAAATGAACTTGCTAATGAACTTAAAACTCATACAAACAAAATGGAAGGAAATGTCCAACGTCTTCAACAAAATCAACAAAAGATGGAATTAGGACAACATGAGATTAAGCAAGAATTATTAAAAGTGGATGCTAGGCAATCAAAATTTGAGGACCGAATGGCTAAAATGTTTGAAGCAATCATGTGTAAACCCTCTTCCTCGGGTGGTCTTCCTAGTGATACCATTGCAAACCCGAAGGGAGAAATGAAGGTTATTACTACACTAAGTGGTAAAACTTTCAAGGAACCAATCTCTCGTCCAAGTACTTCTAAGGAGAAGGAAATCGAGAAAGAACCCAAGGTGATGGTCGAAAAGGAGCACATTACAATCCCACGAAGTACCGCTCATACCACACCTACGGTTGAACCAATACCAATCATGGAACCCGAGTTTCCAAGGCCGTTGCCTAATGACCAACCCACACCACCTTTACCCTACCCTTCGAGACGAAACAAAGAGAAAGCACAAGAACGGAACAATTATCAATTTGAGCTATTTATGAAAATGTTTCGTGATATGCATTTTAACATAAGTTTTGCCGACGCTCTTATCATGATGCCTCGATTCGCCGCAAACTTCAAAAGTATGCTAAACAACAAAGAGAAGTTACAACAATCGTCTAGTTTTTCATCGGTTTTTCTTAGCCGCATACCACAAAAAGTCGGTGATCCCGGTAAATTTTTGATTCCGTGTGCAATTCAAGATATGGAGGAATGCTACGCCTTGGCCGATCTTGGCGCTAGTATTAATTTAATGCCTCTTGAGATTTTCAAATCGCTTTCACTTCCGGCTCTTGCTCCTTCGAACATGTCTATCGAGATGGCCGATCATTCTACGATTTTAGCATGTGGAGTAGCCGAGGACGTTTTCGTTAAAGTCGGAAAGTTTTACTATCCCGTTGACTTTATCGTTGTAGACATTCCTATCGATCGAAAAGTTCCTCTCATTTTGGGTCGTTCATTTTTGGATACATCAAGAGCACTTATCGATGTTCATGCTCGAAAAATCACCCTTCGTTTCAATGAGGAAGAACTTGTCATCAATGCAACACAAAACTCCAATCCACCAAAAACGGATCAAAAAGGTTACTGTTCACCTTTTACCACCCAGAATTACATCACTTAAAACAAAGGATAATTTGCAATTACCTTGGCACATGTTTGATTCACCTCACGTTAAACACATCCCACACACAAAACCCTCACTCCCACTCACAAAGGACCCCACCCCCAATTCCCTTTCCACCAATCAGAATACAACTTACTCTCCAAGTTATGTGACGTGTCAAATTCAACAGCTATGATTCATTGCTTCATTCCAAAGCTAAAATGAACAGCCTTGATCACTTTGGACAGCTCACACCAAGGATTCGTCTAGAAGAACCAAGGGCATTATAGGGAATTCAGTTCTAGGGTTTGTGAATAGTGTTTAGCCAGGAATTTGCCTATAAAAGGAGACCTCAACATGTGAGAGTCCCTTTGTTCCAGTTTTAGGCTATCAATCTTTGTAATTCCTTTTTAAGTAATAAAATTTGATTTTCTGAATTTTGAGAAAACTTGTTCTTGTTTATTAAAAGTTGGTGTTAGAATAGCCTAATTCTGAGTTCCATTTATATGTTTGAAGGTTTTTGAGGCAAGGTTTTAGTTGATAAAGCTTGGGTTTCAAAAATCAGAAAGTGCTTGTTTATTTGATCTCACCTTATTGTTTGTTCATCTTAGCAGCATTGGAAGCTGGTACTTGTTTTGCTAGTACCTCAGCTCAAACAATCCAGGGCCTGGATATAGGTCTTGGAGGTTTGCACCTTCTTCCCTTTTCATTTTCTCTTTAAGTTTCTGAATATTTGTGATTTTTGTGGATTTATGCTTGAATCTGTGTTATTGTGGTTGATTATTGTTGATTTGGTTTGGTTTGATGTTATTGAGGTGTTAGTGATCTGATTTATGGGTTGAATCTTCATAAGCCTTTGAAAATTTGTGAAAATAGGTTTTAAAAGGGTGTTTGGGATTACTGCATAAGTTAGATTTGTGGCTTGTTAAGTGTTTGTTTGTTGTGAGCAAGTATTGGTATCTGTTATTTGGGTGCATATGTTCATCTGTTTGCAGGTTTTGTGGGTTTGAACACATTGATTCTTGAATTGGCTATAAAATCTTAATAACTTGGTAAAATTGGCTAGGATTTTGAGGACACCTAGATCTAGGCTTAGGCTAGGGCTAACAAGTGCTAAATCATAGTTAATCACACCAGGGTAGAAGGATTTGAGGCTTGAAATTGGATCAAGTGTCAAGTATATCAGCAAACTGTTTCTGCATATTGTTCATTGTTCATCAGTAACTTCTAGTGCTTTGATCTTGTTGATTTCTTTGATTCAGTGGTTGATTCTTGTTGCTTTGTGTTTATTGTTAGTTTATATAGCTTTTGTATGCATCTGGTTAAGTTTGGTTGGCTTATTTTGCTTAAATCTGCTTATTAAGTGCTTAACTGCTTATTTGCATATCTGGAGCATATCTGTGGACTGTTTGGCTTATTGTGGCTTATTGTGTGGATCATTTTGTGATTTTATTGTTGCTATTGACTCCTTGTGGTTCACTGATCACAAGGGTGCCTTTGTTTCCAATTAAATCAAACCAGAACTCTCAAATAAGCTTGGTCAATTAGTCAAAGCAGTGGGAACTCCTTTCCCCTGCTGGTTACCACTGCTAGTGCAAATTTGGTGTCAGCTTATTAATAAGCTATAAAAGCTTATTCCAACCAGCAACAACTTTGTTTTTGTAATATGTGCTCATATTTTGACCCATTTGTTCATCCTGGAGCATTTGGGTGGTTGACTTTTAGGTTTGACTAGAAAACCAAGTCCTTTGACTTTTACATAAGTTCATTTGTGCTTATCCTGGCTTATTGGTTGTGCTTATTGGATTTTTCTTTATTGATATTGCTTATTTAGTCCATTTGAAAGCTTTTGCAAGTTGAATCAGCTTCTGAGGTGCATTATTTCTCAAAAACGACTATTTTGTCGTTTTGTGGATTTTTGCTTTTCTATTTTCTGGCTTATTGCGTGTGCTTATTGGAATTTTCTTTTGACAGATCTCTTAAGCATCCTAAAAGAGGGTTGTGTGTCAAATTAGAGCTTATGGAATTAGCTTATGGCTTAATGGGCTGAAAAGCCCAATAAGAATAAGCTTTGTGTTCAATAAGCTGTGATAAGCACATTTTCAGCTTTTGGGCCTTTAGAGTTTTGTTCTTAGAATTAAATTTTAAGTCGAATAGGGCTTTTCCAAGTCAATTGGGCCAAGTTTGACTCTTTGGGCCCAAAAGCCCATTTAGGTTGACTGTTTTTGGATTTCGCCCATTTGAGGGCCCATTAGGGGTATTTTGGTAATTTTACTTTCATTTTCTGATTATTTAGGTTAAAATAAACTAGTTTGCAAGTTTTTAGAATTTTTTATAATTTTTTGATTTTTAATATTATTTTATTATTATTTTATTATTATTTTTAAAATTTCACATTTTCCAACTTTTTACATTTTCTTAGGTTTAATACATTAAAATAGGAATTTATCAACTTTTAGAATAATTTTATCTCTTTTAGATTAATTTTTATAATTATTTTAAGTTTTAATAGTTTTTAAATCATTTTAAATAGTTTTTATTAGTTTTAAAAATTTCTAAAAATAGTTTTTAATCTTTTTAGGTCATTTTATAGTTTTACCAATTGAAAAATCTTTATTTGGGCTTTTTGGTAATTTATTTGATTTTTAGGGCTTTAATTAGCATTTAAAAATTGAATATTTAATTATTTAAAAGGTTTGAAAAAGTTTTGATCATTGGTAAACTCTTAATTTATTATTTTTGATTTTTGGTGAATTTTTGGTAATTTTTAGAATTCATTTTTATTTTTGTGATTTTTAAGGTTCTACGTCTTAACTTTCTAATAGTGATTTTTCTTGGTAATTTTTATTTTTACGTCTTCGTTATTTTCTCTTCTAATCCCCTTCTAAACCAATCATTAATCTCAAATCTTATACATCTTAGTCACACACATATACCTCCTTGGGAAACGAACTTGGAATCACACCATTAAGGGTCATTAACACTTGATTTTTCCTAAAGTCATTTGTTTGATACTTACCCTATTTACGCTCTTTTCCTAAAGAGTAGTAAAACTCTACAATCACTTTGGCGCCGCTGCCGGGGAGGTGTGTCGTGATTAATTTGTATTGTTGTTTTTAATATTAACCAAATAGTATTTGTATTAGTAGAACTCTACTAATACGTATTATCGGTTTTCTTGGTTTTTCTTGTATAAATATTACTATATTGTATTAAGTATCACAATAAATTTACAATATCTCCAAAAGTGTGAAAACACAACCTTAATTGGGATTTGATCTCCTAATTATTGTATTCGAATCTCAAACAAAAAGAAAAAGGCAAAAATAGATAAATACTTTCGTGAAGCTCGATTTTGAAAAATACAAACTATAAGGTGGGTATAAGGCGGGTATTATAAAATATACCCTAAGGAAAAAGTCTCTTAAGTGCTTCGCGCCGCCTCGTTTCCCCGCTTGCTTGTGAGTATTTTGAGATTGAAGGCTAATCGAGGGTTTTGCCGCCCAAAGTATTATTATGTATAGTATATTTGCTTGGTTTCTTTGTGATTAAACCCTCTTGAACAATTTGGTTTTCACCAAAGTTCTAAAGTCATTCGGAGGCGTTCACTCCACGTGATCGTTTTCATTCCTTTGAGGCTTCTTTAATCAAGAGTTTGATTCGAGGAGAGATTTTGTAGATTGTTGTCTACGAAGATATACCAAAATCCAAAAAAATTAAATATCATCAAAAACACAAAAAAATTGAAAATTCACAAAACACCCAAAAGAATCTTCTTTGCTCACCTCCCATTCTTCGTGAAGTTTATGATCACTCGTAATCAAGCAAAACGAGCTCGTATACGACTTCAAAAGCAAGCCAATCAAGAGACGTTGATTGTTGAAGAACCTCCAATTGTTGAACCTATTGTAGAACAAGAAGTCGTCATGGCTAATCGTACTATGATGGAGTTGCTACAAGCACCCACCGAGGGTTTTGGAGAGGCTATTGTAATTCCCGCCATCCTTGCGGAGAATTTCGAGATTAAGACGGGTTTAATGTCGATGTTGCAAGCAAATAAGTTTACAGGTCACGAGAAAGACAACCCGCATTACCATATTAGGAATTTTAACCGTCTCACCGCCACTAGCAAGTTTAAGGATGTTCCACATGACGCCATTAAGATGATGTTGTTTCCATACTCGTTGGATGGACCCGCAAAAATTTGGCTCGAGAAAGAACCGCCAAATTCGATTTTGACATGGGCCGATCTCGTTTCTAAGTTTGTGAACAAGTTTTTTCCACCATCTAAAACAACACACTTGAAAAATGAGATTTCACGATTTGTGCAAAGAAATAATGAGTTTTTCAATGGCATGGGAACGCTTTAAAGAGATGTTACATGAATGTCCACACCATGATTTTACGGAATTGCATCAAGTGGATACTTTTTATAATGGGCTTAATGATCATGAACGAGATTATTTGAATGCCGCCGCGGGTGGTAATTTTTTGTGCAAGACGACAAATGAGGCTTTACAAATCATTGAAAATAGATCTAAGGTTTATAACCCTCGTAACACACCGAGTGTTGCCAATATGGGTTCGTCATCTTCGTCACAATCGTCTCGTAGCATTAATGCCTTACATGATGAAGCTAATGAGGAAAATCGGTTTTTTGATAGATTTGCTAATCTTATGTCCCATTGGAAGGCTCAAGAAGCTTCCAATTCCGCTTCGGTTAAAGCGGTTGCTAAGAGTTGTTTATCTTGTGGGGGAGCTCATGATCTTTCCGAGTGCATTACCGCGGATGGTAACACTTCGAGTGCTTATGTAGCAACGGGAACTTACAACCAAAACGGTCAAGGTTCCCGCCAAAATCAAGCTCCACCAAACCAAAATGTTAACAATTATCGAAACAACAACCAAGGTAATTACCAAGGCAATACACGCAATTACAACAAGGGGAATTATCAAAGTGGGAATGGACAAATTTCTAATCAAAATCAAAACCGTGATTTTCAAAGCACTACACAAGGTTTTCAAAATGCTCACACTAAAAATTTGCAAGGAGAATTTTTGGATTATGCAAAAGCAAATGATGCTAAATTTGATAATATGCAACGTGAGATGATTAGCTTAAGGTCCGAGTTGAAAAACGAGCTTAAAAATGAACTTGCTAATGAACTTAAAACTCATACAAACAAAATGGAAGGAAATGTCCAACGTCTTCAACAAAATCAACAAAAGATGGAATTAGGACAACATGAGATTAAGCAAGAGTTATTAAAAGCGGATGCTAGGCAATCAAAATTTGAGGACCGAATGGCTAAAATGTTTGAAGCAATCATGTGTAAACCCTCTTCCTCGGGTGGTCTTCCTAGTGATACCATTGCAAACCCGAAGGGAGAAATGAAGGTTATTACTACACTAAGTGGTAAAACTTTCAAGGAACCAATCTCTCGTCCAAGTACTTCTAAGGAGAAGGAAATCGAGAAAGAACCCAAGGTGATGGTCGAAAAGGAGCACATTACAATCCCACGAAGTACCGCTCATACCACACCTACGGTTGAACCAATACCAATCATGGAACCCGAGTTTCCAAGGCCGTTGCCTAATGACCAACCCACACCACCTTTACCCTACCCTTCGAGACGAAACAAAGAGAAAGCACAAGAACGGAACAATTATCAATTTGAGCTATTTATGAAAATGTTTCGTGATATGCATTTTAACATAAGTTTTGCCTACGCTCTTATCATGATGCCTCGATTCGCCGCAAACTTCAAAAGTATGCTAAACAACAAAGAGAAGTTACAACAATCGTCTAGTTTTTCATCGGTTTTTCTTAGCCGCATACCACAAAAAGTCGGTGATCCCGGTAAATTTTTGATTCCGTGTGCAATTCAAGATATGGAGGAATGCTACGCCTTGGCCGATCTTGGCGCTAGTATTAATTTAATGCCTCTTGAGATTTTCAAATCGCTTTCACTTCCGGCTCTTGCTCCTTCGAACATGTCTATCGAGATGGCCGATCATTCTACGATTTTAGCATGTGGAGTAGCCGAGGACGTTTTCGTTAAAGTCGGAAAGTTTTACTATCCCGTTGACTTTATCGTTGTAGACATTCCTATCGATCGAAAAGTTCCTCTCATTTTGGGTCGTTCATTTTTGGATACATCAAGAGCACTTATCGATGTTCATGCTCGAAAAATCACCCTTCGTTTCAATGAGGAAGAACTTGTCATCAATGCAACACAAAACTCCAATCTTTCTCATGTCTATTCTATTGCAACTTTAAACCATGGTGATTCAACCAATGTCGTTTGCAAAGAATTTTCACCAAGAGTTTTAGGAAATGTCGCCAAAAACAATTTACCATTTCCTCCGCCGGTGGAGGTTATGAGTGTAAAGCCTACAAAGAAGAAACCGTCAATACTTGAATCAAAAAATTCTTCGCCTCACCTCGAACATTCATTCTTGAAAAGTGTTGATAAGTTGCCGGTTTCTACGGAAGATCTTTCGGATGATGAATATGTAGACCCCGATGGGGAGGTTTTCTTCGTCGATAAACGTTTTGAGAACTTGCCACCACCAAAACCAAAACGGTTTCAAAATGTGAGAATTTTTAGTGTGACTAACATCGTCTTAGAAACACCAAATATTTTCGACATAATCAAAAAGGGTTTTCGTAAGGAGAGTTCAAAAGATAAAAAAGGAAAAGATCTTAAATGTGATTTAACTGATTTTTCTACAAATCTAACTCCGTCATCACCACGTGTTTTGAGTGCTACAAGCTCGTCTACTCCTTTTGACGATGCTTTGTGTGGTTCTAGTATGGGGGAAGCCCCTTATGTTCCCTCATCCTTGTCCACCGAGGACGAGATATTCGATCCCGGAATTTCATGTAAAGGGAAATCTCGGTCTTCCACCGATGCAATAAATGGAAATAATATCTATTTGCTTGGTGCGAGTCTACCTCGAGTAGCTCAAAAGTTTGTCTTACCAATTGTCCCACCCTTCTACTTCTCATCTCTTTTCTTCAAACTCTTTGAGTTTATGGCACATGTTGAAGTGGCGTTAATTTGTTTTTCCAATGAAAACGAGAACGCCATTTTCGATCCCGGTATTTTGCATCATTTAAGGACTTAGTCCTTTATACCGGTTGCTTTTTGGGCCTTGTTTATCATATAAGCCCCATCAAAAATTGACCATACCATGTTTTTCCCTAAATGTTCACATTTTGAGGGGATCGAGTCGAGCTCATGACTCGGTAATTAAAAACGAGGTGCCTCGTGGGGGAGATCCCATGCTTATCTTTTATGCTCACTATTCACTAATAAGGGGACTTGTACCCTTTCAACTCGTTGTCTCGTGGTTGTTTGTGATTGTGTTATCTAGATCATCATCATCTACGATTGAAGACTCTCGTGTTCGTTTACGTGAGCCTCCATCGTTCATTTGAAGAAGTTTTTCACGATTCCATGACATATCCTTTATTTTTCTAACAATTATCTTTTAGCATACTTAATAAACGGCATTAGATATATTGTTGATCACCCTTTCCATACTAGATCCTAAGCATTCGACTCTTCGTCTCTAGTATGGGGGTGCTCCACCTTTAGACTCGAAACATTGAGGACAATGTTTACTTTTAGTATGGGGGGTGAATAGATACTTGCTTTGCTACGCCCTCACGTTTTCCAACTTTCAATGTTTTGTTTTGCTAATAAGGCTAAAAATGGCCAAATTTTAAAATTTTTCTTAGTTTTCGTAAGTGTTTTTTTTAAGACACGAATGTATATTTTCCGTTGGGTAGAATAAGAGTTAATTTTTGACTTGATGGGCATTTGGAGCCATTTACATTCCTTAACCCGCTCAATTCAAGTTTTGCTAGACTTTTATATAGGGAGCTTTAAAACGCGAAAGTCTTAATTCATACGGGTTAAGAACAAGAACTTTTCGCAAGTTCCTATAATTGATTCTAGAAAGTCACTTATCAAGGGAACTATAAAACGCATTCTCTAAGCTTGAAAAAGTCCAAGAAAGTGCAAGATCCTATAGGTGGCTTGAAAACCCAAAACTTTGATTTGATATAGTCTTAATGAAAGCTAATCCAAATTTGGCTTAATTTTGACTTGCATGGCTAAGTATTCACGAGTCTCTTTAATTAGAGTTCTTTATATAGTGAAGAACGAGAAATGATAGAGTTAGACAAGTGATCATGCTAAACGTAGAACATGAAAATGTTCTTTCAAAAACTCATATGTTTTTAATTGTGGCTTTTTCTCCCCATAAGATCAATGCATTAGGAATAAATCATATTTGCAATAAGTAAGGTCGTACGATTTGAAAGGTTACTTAGCCTCTAGCGCAAGATCGTTTAAAAGTTGCTCGGGGTTGAATAGAGTTCATAGCCAAGGCATAACTTATTGAAGCGGGACGCGAAGATTGGCGAGTATCCAAAAAGGCCCTAACAAGGCATGAGGAGCTCTATTTTTGCTAAAGATCCAAAGATGATGTGAGGTATCATTATTCCTAAATCAATATGAAGGATCGAGACACACGACGAGAAGCAATTACTCCCCTAAAGATCATGGAGAAAGTCTATCCAAAAAGACCCTAACAAGGTATGAGGATAAATATATTCAAGTCTGAAAAGGAGGCGGATCGTTGTATATCAAAATCCAAAGTAAAGATTGAAGAAAAATGATGAAGTCGTGGTCCAATATGAAGAATCTCTCAAAAACGTCAAGTGAAGAAATTCCAAATATATGAAGAGAAGACCATAATTTCAAGAACGTCTTCCCAAGATTTGAAGTATGAAGTACATGCCAAATATCGGTCCGAGAAAGGTCTCAAATCGTGAAACGAGTTATGCCAAGATATGAACTTAAGGAGATACACGAGAAGCCGTTTTAAAAGATTTTGTCCTTCGGCTAACTATTGATCAAATCGTGCTACTTTGCTTTCGGACTAATAACTACTCAAATAAGTCAATATGAATCACTTGTGATCCATGACAAATAGATAAAAAATGCTAGTAACCAATTTACTTTTATAATAACTAGGATTGCGGGGAGAAAAAGTATTACACAATTTGGACGTATGAGTAGTGTTAGCATTGTGACTTGTACCAACAATGATCTCGTTTTTGCACTTAGCATGGAATGTATGACAATCAAGGATGACGAAGTTTACTCTAAGGGACATTTACTTGTTTCTATTCTTTGACCCTAAAAGTCACTTTTTGTGATGAAAATCATACATTATGTCTTTACACATCATCGTAGTATGTTGAAAGTCTTTTACTCTTCAATAAAGGTTAATAAAATTTGAACTTTGGTGATGCTTAGATACTTTATTCTAGCATTGCGTGAGGGCACGGCAATGGCTTAGTATGGGGAGTGATGAGATGGCATTTATACATAATCTCATCGTTCTTTTCGGGCTTTAAATGCATAAAAATGTCATAAAATACCATATATATGCTTGTGTTTATTTACTTGTGTATTTTAGGTATGGATATCGTGAAAAAAGGCAAAAGATCACAAGTTACAAGGAAAAACGGACACGAGAAACGAAGCCGTACAAAGAACCGGGCCCTAATCATGGAAATCTCAACAAATACCCTTGAAGACTTGAAGACAAACAAGATTGATCCTCAATTATTGAAGAAATGAAACTTAAAACCCTTGTATATTAATAATTACAATTTTGGTCCCTTAAGTTTGTCAAAATTACACAAAAGGTCCTTCAACTTTGAAGAAAAGGCAAGATTAGTCCCTCAACAAATCAAAATTTCCAACAATGGTCCCTCATAAAGATTAATATACAATGAAGACCTTTGAAGATCAACAATGTCCAAGATCAGCCCTTGAAATATGCAAAAGTGCCAAAAACAACCCTTGAAACACTTTTTGGAAAGTTTGTGCCAAAAATGACAAGTTATGAAACGTTGATACAAAGGAAATGGGCGCTGATATAAGTTTACTTGCAATTGACAAAAGAAAGGAAAAAGAAGGACTGAAAGTGTGCATATGAAACATTTAAACACAAAATTGCGCCAAACACTTCTCCAATCCACCAAAAACGGATCAAAAAGGTTACTGTTCACCTTTTACCACCCAGAATTACATCACTTAAAACAAAGGGTAATTTGCAATTACCTTGGCACACGTTTGATTCACCTCACCTTAAACACATCCCACACACAAAACCCTCACTCCCACTCACAAAGGACCCCACCCCCAATTCCCTTTCCACCAATCAGAATACAACTTACTCTCCAAGTTATGTGACGTGTCAAATTCAATAGCTATGATTCATTGCTTCATTCCAAAGCTAAAATGAACAGCCTTGATCACTTTGGACAGCTCACACCAAGGATTCGTCTAGAAGAACCAAGGGCATTATAGGGAATTCAGTTCTAGGGTTTGCGAATAGTGTTTAGCCAGGCATTTGCCTATAAAAGGAGACCTCAACATGTGAGAGTCCCTTTGTTCCAGTTTTAGGCTATCAATCTTTGTAATTCCTTTTTAAGTAATAAAACTTGATTTTCTGAATTTTGAGAAAACTTGTTCTTGTTTATTAAAAGTTGGTGTTAGAATAGCCTAATTCTGAGTTCCATTTATATGTTTGAAGGTTTTTGAGGCAAGGTTTTAGTTGATAAAGCTTGGGTTTTAAAAATCAGAAAGTGCTTGTTTATTTGATCTCACCTTATTGTTTGTTCATCTTAGCAGCATTGGAAGCTGGTACTTGTTTTGCTAGTACCTCAGCTCAAACAATCCAGGGCCTGGATGTAGGTCTTGGAGGTTTGCACCTTCTTCCCTTTTCATTTTCTCTTTAAGTTTCTGAATATTTGTGATTTTTGTGGATTTATGCTTGAATCTGTGTTATTGTGGTTGATTATTGTTGATTTGGTTTGGTTTGATGTTATTGAGGTGTTAGTGATCTGATTTGTGGGTTGAATCTTCATAAGCCTTTGAAAATTTATGAAAATAGGTTTTAAAAGGGTATTTGGGATTACTGCATAAGTTAGATTTGTGGCTTGTTAAGTGTTTGTTTGTTGTTGGCAAGTATTGGTATCTGTTATTTGGGTGCATATGTTCATCTGTTTGCAGGTTTTGTGGGTTTGAACACATTGATTCTTGAATTGGCTATAAAATCTTAATAACTTGGTAAAATTGGCTAGGATTTTGAGGACACCTAGATCTAGGCTTAGGCTAGGGCTAACAAGTGCTAAATCATAGTTAATCACACCAGGGTAGAAGGATTTGAGGCTTGAAATTGGATCAAGTGTCAAGTATACAGGCAAACTGTTTCTGCATATTGTTCATTGTTCATCAGTAACTTCTAGTGCTTTGATCTTGTTGATTTCTTTGATTCAGTGGTTTATTCTTGTTGCTTTGTGTTTATTGTTAGTTTATATAGCTTTTGTATGCATCTGGTTAAGTTTGGTTGGCTTATTTTGCTTAAATCTGCTTATTAAGTGCTTAACTGCTTATTTGCATATCTGGAGCATATCTGTGGACTGTTTGGCTTATTGTGGCTTTTTGTGTGGATCATTTTGTGATTTTATTGTTGCTATTGACTCTTTGTGGTTCACTGATCATAAGGGTGCCTTTGTTTCCAATTGAATCAAACCAGAACTCTCAAATAAGCTTGGTCAATTAGTCAAAGCAGTGGGAACTCCTTTCCCCTGCTGGCTACCACTGCTAGTGCAAATTTGGTGTCAGCTTATTAATAAGCTATAAAAGCTTATTCCAACCAGCAAGAACTTTGTTTTTGTAATAGGTGCTCATATTTTGACCCATTTGTTCATCCTGGAGCATTTGGGTGGTTGACTTTTAGGTTTGACTAGAAAACCAAGTCCTTTGAGTTTTACATAAGTTCATTTGTGCTTATCCTGGCTTATTGGTTGTGCTTATTGGATTTTTCTTTATTGATATTGCTTATTTAGTCCATTTGAAAGCTTTTGCAAGTTGAATCAGCTTCTGAGGTGCATTATTTCTCAAAAACGACTATTTTGTCGTTTTGTGGATTTTTGCTTTTCTATTTTCTAGCTTATTGCGTGTGCTTATTGGAAATTTCTTTTGACAGATCTCTTAAGCATCCTAAAAGAGGGTTGTGTGTCAAATTAGAGCTTATGGAATTAGCTTATGGCTTAATGGGCTGAAAAGCCCAATAAGAATAATCTTTGTGTTCAATAAGCTGTGATAAGTATATTTTCAGCTTTTGGGCCTTTAGAGTTTTGTTCTTAGAATTAAATTTTAAGTCAGATAGGGCTTTTCCAAGTCAATTGAGCCAAGTTTGACTTTTTGGGCCCAAAAGCCCATTTAGGTTGACTGTTTTTGGATTTGACCCATTTGAGGGCCCATTAGGGGTATTTTAGTAATTTCACTTTCATTTTCTGATTATTTATGTTAAAATAAACTAGTTTGCAAGTTTTTAGAATTTTTTATAATTTTTTGATTTTTAATATTATTTTATTATTTTTTTATTATTATTTTTAAAATTTCACATTTTCCAACTTTTTACATTTTTCTTAGGTTTAATACATTAAAATAGGAATTTAGCAACTTTTAGAATAATTTTATCTCTTTTAGATTAATTTTTATAATTATTTTAAGTTTTAATAGTTTTTAAATCATTTTAAATAGTTTTTATTAGTTTTAAAAATTTCTAAACATAGTTTTTAATCTTTTTAGGTCATTTTAGAGTTTTACCACTTGAAAAATCTTTATTTGGGCTTTTTGGTAATTTATTTGATTTTTAGGGCTTTAATTAGCATTTAAAAATTGAATATTTAATTATTTAAAAGGTTTGAAAAAGTTTTGATCATTGGTAAACTCTTAGTTTATTATTTTTGATTTTTGGTGAATTTTTGGTAATTTTTAGAATTCATTTTTATTTTTGTGATTTTTAAGGTTCTACGTCTTAACTTTCTAATAGTGATTTTTCTTGGTAATTTTTATTTTTACGTCTTCGTCATTTTCTCTTCTAATCCCCTTCTAAACCAATCATTAATCTCAAATCTTATACATCTTAGTCACACACATATACCTCCTTGGGAAACGAACTTGGAATCACACCATTAAGGGTCATTAACACTTGATTTTTCCTAAAGTCATTTGTTTGATACTTACCCTATTTACGCTCTTTTCCTAAAGAGTAGTAAAACTCTACAATCAACGCACCCGAGGACTTGTTCATTATGGCCGAAAACATCTTTTTTATGTCAATTTGCCCTTGCTCAATCTTCGTGTTTTGCAATTTCAATGTATTAGAAAAGTCGTTTTTCAAAGTACCAATTTCTCCCTCTAATCGTCTCATATTAGCCTCATTCGTTTTCATGTAGTTTTGAAAATCGTTTGACGAACTATTTTGATTTGAATTAAAGTTCCCTTGGTTTTGATTACTTCTTTGAAAATTTCCTTGATTACCACTTGAAAAATTGTTGCCTTGATTGTTGTTGTTTGAAAAATTCGAGTTTTGGTTATTGTCTCGATTTTGCCAAGTTATATTACGACCTAGATTATAACCTCCTTGATTTTGATTCGAAAAATTTCCTTGTTGATTATTTCCTTGAAAATTGTTTCGATTTTGAAAATTGTTGCCTTGGTTATAATTACCTTGTTGTGATGGACCCGCGTTATTTTGATTAGAAAAATTGTTGTTCCCATTTAACGCACTCACATTCGACGTTTGGCCATCCGTAGCCGCACACTCGTAATAATTATGAGGTCCACCACAAAACGTACACGAAACCTCAACCGCTTTCACCGTAGCGGGAGCGTCTTTCTTTTGCATCTCAACGAGAAAAGACGTGAACACATTCGTAAGCTTGTCGACTTTCGCATCAACTCTCTCAATGTCGCGATTAGAACTACTAACATTGGCGACATTGGCAACACTCGGTGCATTGCGGAGTTGGTAAACCTTGGATCGGTTCTCGATAATTATCAAAGCGTCTTTCGGAGTTTTACACAAAAAGTTGCCACCGGCGGCGGAATTCAACGAATCTTGTTCTTGAAAATTAAGACCGTTGTAAAACGTATCGATTTGGTGCAACTCGGAAAAACCATGGTGAGGACATTGCCTAAGCAATTCCTTAAAACGATCCCACGCGTCTCTAAAAGATTCATGCGGTTTTTGCTCAAATTTCGTAATTTCATTTTTGAAAAACGTTGTCTTAGACGGTGGGAAAAAATAATTAACGAACTTGGAAACGAGATCCTTCCACGTAACTATCGAATTAGGTGGCTCTTTCTCGTACCAATCCTTGGCGGCACCATCGAGCGAGTACGGAAAAAGCATAAGCTTGACGACATCGGTGTCGACGTTCTTAAACTTGCTCGTGGCCAAAAGACGATCAAAATTCCGAATATGGTCGTGAGGATTATCGGCTTCACGACCTCGAAACTTCGTAGCTTGGATTAACGAAAGCATTCCGCTCTTAATCTCAAAATTCTCCGCTTCGATAGCGGGAATTACGATCGCGTCTCCATAACCCTCGGTGGGCGCTTGGAGCAATTCCATCATCGAACGATTGTCGGCCATCTCGTCTAAGGTTTCTTCAACAACGATATTAGGAACGTCGGTTTCTAATTCTCGTCTACGTCGTCGATTCCTTCGATTACGATTGCGTCGATTCGAAGCGTCGCTAGAATTGGAATAATCCTTCGATCGAGTGCGCATGCACTAAGCGTAGAATGGGTGGTAGCAAAGAAGATTCTTTTTGCGGTTTTTCGATTTTTTCAATTTTATTTTTTTTTGGTTTTTGATTGTTTTTTAATTTTTTTGGATTTTTGTTGTATTACGTAGATACAAATCTACAAATCTCCCCTCGAATCGACTTTCTCGATTAAAGGAGCCTCAAAGAATGAAAACGATCACGTGGAGTGAACCTTCTCGATGACTTTAGAACGTTGGTGGAATACCAAAACGTTCAAGAGGGTTTAATCTTGAAAACACAAGCAAATATAATATACGTAGATAATACTTGGGCGGCAAACCCTCGATTAGCTCTCTTTCTCAAAACACGTACAAGCAAGCGGGGGAAACGAGGCGGCGCTAAGCACTTAAGAGCCTTTTTCCCTTAGGTCGTGAAATACAACCGCCTTATACCCACCTTATAGTTTGTGTTAATTGAAATTAAGCCTCACAAAAGTATTTATCTATTTTGCCTTTAAACTTTTGCTTTGGATTCGAATACAATGATCGAGTGATGAAATCCCGAATCAAGGTTGCGTTTTCACGCTTTTGGAGTACTTGTATATTTATTGTTCTTACGTAGATACAATATAGTAATAATATTCACAATAAAAACGAAAACTAATATATCTACAATATAGTAAAAGATTGTTGTGTGTTTAATTTAGGAAAATTAAACACGTTTTATTTGGATATTATAATATATTAGAGAAAAATAACAAAAATGAGTATGTACGATATTCACGCTTTCCAAAAAATGAAAAGCTAAAACGCACTACTCACACAAACACGATACTAATAATGGCACACTAAACACCTCCCCGGCAGCGGCGCCAAAAATTTGATGTAGGTTTTTATATACAAGTCTTAGGAAAGACGAGTATAAATGCGGTAAGTATTAATCGACACGATTTAGGAAAACCGTGAAGACGAATAAATTCCAAGTTCGTTCTTGAAGGAGGTGTGTGTATTAATGTGCCAAAATAAAATAACAATGTTTGGATTAGTGACGTTTTTGGTTTAGAAGAGAAAAAAAGTAAAGACGAGCTACGACTACGATTACACTACGACGTAATGACGTAAAACGCGAACGTAAATACGTAAAACGCGACGAAATTAAAAATTAAGCCTAAAAATTAATTAAAAGATAAAACTAAGTCCAAAATAATATAAATAAGAATAAAAATCCAACAAATATATTTTTAAACCTTTTATTAATTAAATATTCAATTTTAAATGCTAATTAAAGCCATAAAATTAAATATAATTAACAAAATGTCCAAAATATTAATTTATTGAACTAATAACTAACTTATATTATTTAAAGACTAAAAAGTATTTTTCCTAGATTTTCAAAACTATTTTTCTATTTTTAAATGACTAAAAACTATTTTTAAACTAAAATAATCATAAAAAATAATAAAATAATGCCAAAAATAATTTGACAATTTTAAAAATCCTAAATTACACTAATGAACAGTAGAAAATTGAAAAAGTTTGAAAAAAAGTAAAAATTTTCACTAAAAGACAAAACAGTTTAATAATTAAACCCTAATTAAACTAATTTAATTATAAAAATAATTAAAAAGTGAACAGTGAAATATTCTAAAAATCTTAAATTAATTTTCTAAATCTAAGAAAAATTTTAAAACTGAAATTTACTGACTTTTACCACTAAAAGACAAAAACAGAATAGTTAAAAAGTTAATTAAAATAACTAATTAATGTAAAAAATATCAAATGAACAGTAAATGGAAAATAAATTAAACTGAAAAATCCAAAATTAAATAAGAAAAATATTGAAACAAAAATGAAGTCCTAAATCCTAAATAAGTCCACTAGAGACAAAAAATTTTAGTTTCTGAAAGTGACACCTTGGTCACTTTGTCTTTATGTGCAGCAGTACAAACAAATACACTAGCAGGGGTAATGAAGTTCCCACTGGTAGTGCAAAATCAATGTCTGGTGGGTTTTAGCTTGATTGCAAGCTTGTTTCTTGGATTTGATGGACAAGAGGGGCACCCCCACACTCAGTGAAGTGTGGGGAGTCACAATAAACAAGAAAACAGGCAAGCTCTTCACAAATTTCACAAACTAAAGCCCTAAAATCAGTCACTGAAATAGGGGTAAGTTACTGATGAACAGTACACTGAATCAAATGGCACAAAGATGGATTTAACTTGGCCTAAATTTTTTTTACACAAGCTACCCAAATGATTTGTAAGTTATATAGAAACCTAACTTACACTATTATCTAGCAAGCAACAAAATTTCAAAGCAAACTTATACTAAATCATGCTTAAAAAGGAGTTTCTGATTATCTAGGTAGTTTCATGCAAATAAGTACCAATTCACTTCTTTCTTCTACCAAACTCAAAGGCAAATAATGAAAACTCCTAATACTAACATATAAGGCATGTTTAAACAGGTTTCAACCAAAAATGTGTCACCAATCTCAGTTTAAACCCTAGTCCCAAACACTCCCTTAATTCTGAAAATGAAATTTTTGCAAACCAAATGCTAACAATACTTATCTAAACTGATCTATCACTTAACTAACATGCATAAAGAACAAAAATGAGCAGAATCAAGCAGGAAAATGAACAATGAAGCAAGTCAAACTCAAAATCATGCACAATCACAAAATATCACATAAAATCCTATTTCTAGGAGGGTTCAAGCCTGTACCTGGTGTGGTTAACATCCAACCACACAAAGGCCTAGCTGAGGCCTTCTCCTATAAGATGGAGGCTTATGCTGGCTTTTGTGGTGAGCTGATGTAGAGAGAGGAGACAATATCTTCAAAAAATTGGAAAATGTGAAAGATGAAAAGAGGAGGCTTCCTTCTTGTTCCTGCACATCACAACCAAACAAGAACAAACTTCAAGTAGCAAAAGACTACAAGCTGTGGGCTTGTAGCTTTTGCTACAGTAAAAGATTAAATAATAAAAAAAATTGAAAAAACAGATTTTTCCTTTCTTGAAACTTTGAAACCTTTGAAACCAATGAACTGAAAATCTTTGATAACACTTAAACAAAACCTTGGATTAATCTTTTTAGTTCCACTTTCACTTCCCCAAAAAGATTTATCCAAGTTTTTAAAATAATTTCTCAAAAAAAACTTAAAACTGAATTTCTGAAAACGTGTTTATAAACTAAAAACTTGGAGACTTTTTAAACTAATTTGCAATTAAACTAGAAAACAAATAAAAGGAACTCAGTATTATGCAATATTAAAAACATTTCATTGTCATTAATAAGTTTTGAAAATTACATAAAAACTGGAACAAAGAAAAAAGGGGTACAAGCCACCCCTTTTTATACTGCTTAATAGAATACTCTAGAACATAAAGCTAACATAAACCCTAATGAGCTAAAAATACGAATATGCCCTTTGATTTTTGACTGAAAATTGGTCAAAAGTGGCTCCATGTGATTGACAGCTATGTAGAATGATCTTGAACGTTCATTTGGTCCTTTGGGACCAAGGAATGCGACTTGGAGCGTTGGATGCCTGAAAGATGCTGAAGTTGCTATTTTGGGTTGAGCAGGGGAACCATGGTGGGGCCTATTTGGTCACGGGGTGGGTGTGTTTGTTAGTGGGATTTGATGACAATGTTGTTAATCATCAATCTGGAGTTAATCCGCCCAAAACCCTTTGATTAGAGGGAATTAGGTTTCTAAGGTTTATGGTGATTAAGGTGATGAACAGTTGGGTTTGATTCAGTCTTGGGTAATTAGTTTTTAAAAAACAAGTTTACCTCCAAGATTAATAACTGATTAAAAATCAGTTATATAAACATGATAGTGGGGAATGACGTGGTGTGGGGGTATGAGGTGGAGGGAAAGTATTGGCTGGTGGGAGTGACATGGTAAAATGGTTGGCTGGGAAGAAATTGGATGTTTGACAAGTATAGTCCCCCTGATTCCAACATGTGTTCACTTTGTAATAAAACAGTCAAAAACCAATTCCCTTTGTTAACAAACTTTGCTTTTTCACATATTGGCCACAAAAGTTTTGCCAAAACTATTCCAAGGACTTTTTATGCATTTAATGCATTCTTCAAGGGCTATAATGGTATTTTCTTGAAACTTAAGGACCAATCTTGTAATAATAGAGATTTACAAGGGTCAAAAGTGACAAGTCTTCAAAATTTGAGGGACCATTCTTGCCAATGTTCAAAACTTCAAGGACATTTATAGAAATTCATTTCTCGGGCCCGGTTCTTTGTGCGGCTTCGTTTCCCGTGTTCGTTTTTGCTTGATTCCTTTGATCTTTTGGTGAATTCACGATATCCGTACCTAAAATACACAATGAACAAACACAAGCACATATATGGGTATTTTGATGATATTTTAAGCGTTTTAAGCCCGATTTGGACGATGAGACTATGTATAAATACAGTCTCATCAATGTCAATTATATTTAAAATGAAAGTTTCGCATCAATTGAAAATATTTGACAACGAAGACATTGTATGATTAGGTGGGGAATACGATTGGCTGTTTCACTAAACCAAGATGAGAATGTTTCGAGAAAAAAGATGGAGACAACTAAAGCAATAATCTTATGAGGTTAGTCAATTTGGGAGTAGTCATAGGCGAAATGAAGTCAATTTTATTTTGTTTTTTTTATTAATTCTTTCTTTATCTTTATTTATTTCATTATTGTCAATGTATTTTGCAATAATTTTTTTTGTTGATTCCATACAAAGTTCTAGAGAAATTCTGCGCATATTAATGATACATAAAAAGATATCTACGTATATTTTTTCAATGCAAAATTGAAATATTAATCCAATATTTTTTCTTTTTAATATTTTCCAAATTTTTGGGGGTGATTCTCGATTATTCTTTTTATTTTTTTTCATTCTTTCTATTTGATTTATGATTGTGTTTCTCCTATCAATTCTCTGTTTAATCTCTTCTTTTGCCTGTGAATAATCTCTAGATTTATTTTGACTAAATGATTCATGAATTATCTGAGTGCTGATTATCGAATCCTTTTCTGTTTGAGTTTCACTTGATTCATATATTTCTCTCGGTATAAATAATGGAATTTTCTTTCCTTTTAAAAGTTCTTTTATTATTTGTTTAAAAAAAATGCTTTTTCTTGTTTCTTTGTTATTTTTTTCTTTTTTTCAGGTTTTGCATAGCTTCCCAAGCGCCCGGCTTTCTTTTTGGGTTCTGAAAGGCAGAGTAGCTTTTCAGCATCGAGTAGCGTATGGGATAGAGTTCGAGTGAGGTATGAACCATAGATTGCGGAACTTTCGAGATGCTTCCTTGCGAAAGTTTCGTCCAGTCATTAAGAACTTTATTATTTTTAGAAAATAGTAGATAGAAACAACGCTTGTAAGGAGTCCTATTAAAACCAAGAAATATAGGCCTGCCTGCCATCCACACCAGAATAAATAGAGTTTTCCGAAAAAACGTGCTAGTGGAGGAAGACCTCCTAGGGATAAGAGACATAGGGCTAAAGAGAGAGCCAAAAAAGGATCTTTCGTGTATAATCCTGCATAATCCCGAATGTTCTCAGTTCCGGTACGTAGACCAAATAAGACAATGCAAGCAAAAGTTCCTAGATTCATGGAGATATACGACTTAATGAAGCTTTTTTTTAATATTAGGGATTGGTTGGGTAAAAAGTCAGAATTTGAAATTTTAGATCAACAATTCAAAATAAAAAAAAACAACCAGGAAGACGTAATGGAATTCTGGGAAAACATTCCATATGCACAAAAAACAAGAAGTATTCTGTTACTAGGGCAATCCATTTATTTGAGTCTTTGGAGTACTTTGGGATTATATTCCGCGCCAAGGATTTGTGCTTGTGGGCCGGGGTGAATATTGCAGACCAGCGGATAAAGGTTGTTGAAAACTTACGTATGATTGTGTTGCTATATCTTTTTGTTGTTGTAGGAAATGGAAGGAATTGGTGGTTTAAGACCACTAATGTAGTCCAGTTCTTAGCTGAAACTAAGTGTGCTTTGGGGAGGGATTTTTGGAGAGGTTTTGAGTTCGAGTCTTACTAAAGACCTTCAGGGGTTCGAATTAAATAGAAACGGGGGTGGGTTTATCCCCTAAAGAGTAGGTTCGAGGCTTGCATACTACCCACTTGGATGTCACTGCAAGCTCGAATAACTAACTACTAACTTTTAATAGGATTTACAACATCAACAGTAATATCTGAATATATTAATGTGAGTATAGGAAAGTTGTGAGTAATATAAAATATTGTATATTTTTTTCGCAAAGTGGTAACTATGGATCATAAAAGTAACCGATTATGATGCAACAGTTGGTATTGAATTTTTTATTTGATACATCAGTTTATAGTCTCAACAAGGAGATCATTATTAAAATTTATTGCGGGTATATATAAACCCCATTGTTTAGGTTAATACTTAATAGTAATGCATGTCCTCTTAGCAGGTGAGAGGAAGATGACAATCATACATTAAAAAAAGGTCACAAACTTGCGGCTCGGGTGAAAACCTTCTAACAAAGGTATGTGTCTATCTCCAAGTGTGTATTTCTAAAACTAGGAATTTTGCTATACCGTTTGTGTACGTTTGGTATGCGTAGCGATTTTGATTGTTCTATGCTTCTCATTTGTAGCAAGAATTTTATGTGTTTTGCGAATCGAATTGTTTTTAGAGCCAACAAGAGAGGATGCACATTTGTAGATTTTGTTTGATGTAAGTGTAAATATGGCATTGCAACTAATGACAATCCATCGGTAACTCTTATTGTGACTATGTACATAATGATGAATGGGTTGACGTGGGTTTTACTTTAGATTTTTAACAAATCAAATAGATTTTACTTTAGATTTTTAACGAATCAAATAGACAAAATAATTAGAATAGCATAGCGTTGCGGGTCATAAATCGTCAAATGCTGATTTTTAATGCTTACATCTTATCTGAAAGTAGCAATTCTTTCAAACTCATGGTTTTAATAACACATCATCTTTTTACAATTTCTGAGTGAATCAATGTAAGAATTTGGTGTAATAGGCTGTTTGGATATGGGTTTTTGGATAAGTCATTTGGTTATTTAGGTGTAATTTAAACAGATTAAAGATATAAGAATTATTATTAATTACATGTTTAGTCACATCTTTTTTAATATTTCGTAAAAAGTTAGATGTGTACCAATTTGAACGAAAGTTAGGTCAATTAAGGGTTGTTTGGATATGCTTTTTGGTATTGTTTAAGAAGTTCTACTTCTGATCACAACAATTTTTACCTACTTTTGTGTTTTTTTGTTTGTGTAAGAAGACTCCTAATATCTAAACATGGACGATCCATTGATGGCATTTCAAATAGCAATCCAATTTATATTGTTTATATTTTAAAGATATTTTTTTATGCTTATTTGTTTCATGTATTAACGAAACTGTTGTATGTTGTTTATATTTTATCAGTGAATACAAGATACCGGAGCGAGGAACATCCAATGTCTATTTCCATCAAAAAGCTACTCGGTAACCTGTTTTTCTAATCGGTCATTAATTCCTACCACCTGGAGTCAAGAGGAAGAATTAGCATGAGTCACACACATCAAGTTTATGGAAACAAATGGCGGAGTTAACAAAATTCTTACTTGGACGGTATGTCACTTAATAATAGATTGCATGTATTTAGATTACAATTTAAGCCCGTTGGACATGTTTCCATTTTAGCTAAATGGGTTGGAACAACCAAGTTGATGGATATTCAGAATTAGTTCCCACTAATGGTACTTCTTTTAAGTTTGTGCGTTGTGAGATATTGCCTTAAGTTTATTTCGACACTGTTTACAATCCACTCACCTCTTTGTTCTATTTTATTTTGTTTTGTTGATACCTTGAAATTTTAACTGATTTTGGTATGATGCTTAAAGACTTTGATTGATGATAGTTTACATGTTTAATATTGCAGAAATGCACGAAAAGAAAAGGACTTGATGACGTTTACACAATTAGTTGAATAAATGGTTCAAAGAGACATGTACCAAAGGTGTCATATAGGGACCAATTCTTAATAAATTGAAGTGAATGTTTTCTGAAATTGTTATCTCTCCCGTATATTTGGTTTAAATGTGAAATTTGTACACAATGCATTGATTGATACTCAATTTTATATATGTTTCTCTCTCTCCTTCTCTCTTTTAAAGTCATGTTCAACGCATATATGTTTCCTTCATTGAAATATCTATTCCCAATCAACCAAAAACAACATTTCCTTTGGGTTTTGCAAGATAAGAGGGTAAGGTATCGTAGCTTGGTGGTCTCGCCATTCATATATGGCAGCTCGCCATAGCTAGCCATGACACCATCACCATTCGTCAAAGGCTAGCCAAAGGTTTCTTCGCCAGCCAAGTGAGGAGAAAAAAACCAAATGGGGTCCACTATTTCCAATGTAAGGAGGGAAAGGAAATAAGGAAAACGAAAATAAGGGAAAATAAATAAAATATATAGTAGTGGGGCCAAAGTGAGGAGGGATGTTATGTCATGGTAACATGGGTTTTGTGTGTCAAACGACGTGGCACCCCGTGGGGCCAAGTGAAGAGCAAATAGCATGCCATGATACCTAGCCCTCTAATTCGATGAACCTAAAATAAATGTTTGTAGGTAGTATTTGATTTGCTATAATTGATGTTTTAGTTTTCTGACATGCATCTTCATATATTGAAGCAAGATTTTATGACCATATAATGTAAACTTTCAGGCTATTTGTTTGCATCTATAAAATCATATGAGCGTTATGTGTCCGTCCTTTCAAGAGAATTGTGACATATCAAACCATTTTAAACATGGATAGTTCATATTTATATTGAAAAGTGACACCCACTAAAACTAGGGGCCAAATCCAAAAACAAAAATAGTTTTAACCTAAATAATGCCCAAAAGAGAGGATAAATAGAATAAAAGTTGTATTATGGTTTAATGGATATAGTCAAATTTAAAAAAATTGAGATCCCTAAAATACCTTTGATGATGTAAAACTTACTTTTATATTTATTTTAATTAGAAAGGACACGTGTCATATTATTGTTGGTTCTTATAGTTTTTATTTTAAGACTGGTTTTTATAAGAACGCATATCTATATATATATATATATATATATATATATATATATATATATATATATATATATATATATATATATATATATATATATATATATATATATATATATATAGGGGGACTTTCTTTTCAGAACCATTTTAAGTGACAGAACTATCAGAACCATAATCAGCCAATAAGAATTTAGTATTATTAAAGAATTTCATTTAAATCAAAGGGCATAATAAGAAAACTTATAGTTTACTTTTATTTGTAATTAGATTTTTATTTAATTTCTTAATTTTCCCGAAATTAAAAATAAGTTTTTTTCCTTAATTTTCGAAATTATTTTTTTTTGTTTATTTTTTTTCGAAATTGTTTTTTTTAATAATTTTTTCTTTTCTTTTAAATTATTTTATTTTTCAAAATTCAAAAACATTAGTGTTTTAAAAAACAACTTTACATGTATAAACATACATGTTTTTGTACTTTACAAATTTTTTAATTTTTCTATAAACATACATGTTTTTTTGTTAGAGTTGTCATGTGTGCATATATATTTTTGAATAATGTAAATTTATAACAAACTAAAAACATACACATTTGATATCCATTAAAATAGAAATTATTAATTATACCAAAAGTACACATGCACTAATATTTATTTGAAGTCTTAAAAAACATACATGTCTGTCTCTAAAAACATACATGTCCGTCTCTAAAAACATACATGTCCGCCTCTAAAACATACATGTCCATCTCAAAAAATTATACATGTCCGCCTCCAAAAATATACTTGTACTCAAAACATATATGTTCGCCTGCTAAAAAACATACACGTCCGCCTCCGAAAAAACATACATGACCGCCTCTAAAAACATACATGTTCGCCTCAAAAAACATATATGTCCGCCTAAAAAACGTACACGTCCACCTCTAATAACATACATGCTCGAAGAACATGCTTGCACGCTTCCCAAGAACATGTTTGTACGCCTTAAAAAAACATGTATTAGTGACATACATGTACGCTTCCTTGTATATCTGCGTTAACAAAAGCACTGTCAATATTAAGAAGACAAAATCTACCAACAAGCTGCTATTTATTCAAACATATGTTTGTATGATATCTTTAAATGACAACTTCAACATATGATTATTTAATAATATGTACCATCTTATAAACTACTTTGTTTTTTTAACAGATAAACGACTTTGTTGGCTAAATGCAAGTTCTCGTAAATGAATTGTACATACTACATGATCCATTATTTATGGATAAATTATTCATGCTTTTTATATTATTCACAATGACACCTTAATCATCATAACAGTTACACCTTAACAGTTTATACTTACACATTATATTTACAAAAAAGTGATTCTAGAGTAAATCAATGAATAATCATCATTATAGGTGCAAACATCATATGAAATAAATATGACTATTACATCAAAGTTACCTTTTCTATTACCATGGCTATTGTCATCAGTTCTACATCACAATCATATGCACATGATTACGGATCTCTGCTCGACTCTCCACCAACAAATCTGGCTATTGTCATCAGTTCTACATCACATCGTAAATGATCGGTTTGAACTTTTTTTAATCTTGTAAAGAAACATATAGATTTACTACGTATTGTTTAACAAAAAATTGTAAAACACCAGCCATACATATTTGACTATTATCTTGTTTTTTTCCTTTGAAAGAGACTATTAACCCATACTTGTTCTAATTAAAGAAAATACTAATATAAATTTGACAAATCAAGAAAACAACATACCTGCTCTGCCGTATATATAATCTTCTATGTCGGAATCTTGAAACGGACTCGACACGACCATTTTACATAAATATAATGGATTCATTAAAATTTAAACACATCATCTCGTTCTACGGAAAAGACCATCAACAAAATATAAATGGAACATATAGATTTTATATGATTTAATACACAGAGCATCATTATTTTTATGAAATAATTTATTGGAGAACATCATCTCGTTCTACGAACAACACCATCAACAAAATATAAATGGATCCGTGGTTGGATTAGGGAAAAAGAGAAGGCGGCTGTGAGAAAAAAGAAGGATGGTTAGGGTTTTTATTGTTTCAAATAATCACCAAAATAAAGAGTCGAATATTTTGAGCAATTATAGGAAATTTTCTGTTTTTTAATCAACTAATATTAATTGTAACAAAAAATGTAATACCATATTTGCCCTTATCTATTAATTTCCAGCTAAATTTTTTTTACTTATTTACAATAATGCCATTATGCATTAAAACATGTATACCAAGCACTATATGTTGTAAAAATAATGGTTCTGACAGTTCTGTCACTAATAATGGTTCTGAAAAGAATGTTACACTATATATATATATATATATTATATATATATATATATATATATATATATATATATATATATATATATATATATATAACATACGATATGTACACGAAATCTTATAAAAACGATACTTGAACTTCCACGCAGTTTATTTCTGAATTCATTTTATTTCATTTCATTTCCAGTTTGTACCATGATTTACACATCATGTACTACACTTCATTCATTCTCAATCAACAGTTCACTCATAAAAACAAATAAAACATATTGATCACACAATTTAACACGTAAATAGTGCTTCACGAGTGACAACTAACTCGTCAAAACCCTAGTTATCACAATTTACCCACCTAATATACCAACCTCAACAACCCAACAATTTTATATAACAAATAGCTTCTATTAACTGCTACTTCTTACAACTTAATACTTTTGCTAACTGATACTACTTACTGTTAACTACTATTTTTCTACATGTATAAAATCATATCACGTAGTTGCAACACCACGTTACCGAGAATGAACATCCTAACACAACCAAAACCTAGCGATTTAAAGAGTGCGAAACAGTATAATGGCACCCACAAATAGGGGTGGGGATCGGGTCGGGTTAGTCGGGTTCGGGTTAGGTCGGGTCGATATTTTTTTTATTATTTTTTGGTAACCGTGATTTCCAACTCATTGGCCGACTAATCCACGGTGTTTGAGCCCACCGCCACACAGACTCAAACCAGGTAAAGCCTTCCCTTTTCAGGAGGTTGGACCTGACTCGAGTTCAAGTCGGGTTATTCGGGTTCGGGTCTAGTCGGGTCGGGTCTACTCGGGTCGGGTCTATTCGGGTTCGGGTCAACCCAAATACGGGTAAAATTAAAAAAAAAACTTTTTTTTATTTTTGTAAATAGAAATTAAATAAAATTTATTTATAAAAATTAAAAAAAAAATCTTATTCGAGTTGACCCGAACCTAAAATATGTATAATATATTTATCCGATGTCCGACTCAATTTCGAATTCAGGTTGACCCGATTTTGAATTCGGGTTAGTGAGGTTGACCCAATTAACCCAAATTCAAAATTGAACCTGACTAACCCAACCCGAGTATACTCGAGTCGGATTCAGATCGAATCAGGTTCGAGTCGATCGAATTAATTGACACCCCTGCCCACAAAGAAGAATTTAAATTAAACAAGCAATCTTGAAGATGGTCCCATAAAGAAATCTGTTTGTTGATTACATTGAAACCCATTAGAGTTTTGTGACCAAAATCATTTCACATACAAATGGATACATGCATTGGAACATTAACCTTTAATGAAAAAGAACAAGCCACCAACTATTTGATTAGTGTTTGCTTTTGATGGGCTCTAAATATTACAATAAGCAAGTAACAAGTGATGGGACCAAGTTATGGATATATCTCCTGAAAATGGACCTACAAAGGGAACACAACCAAAGAAGCTGGAATTTCCACGTGGTCCTCTAAAGTGTATCAACTTCATGTCTTTAAATTCATTTCTTCTTGGATAATGATATTAAGACCGTAACCATCCCATACCGACATCTTATTTGCATCCATCTTGTTTCAAAACACTATAAGATTAATAATACATGTTGTTGTACACAACTGCAGTTGAAATACTATTGGACAGTGCCGTTTTTAAAGGTGGACAAAGTGGATGTCAAAGGTCTCAAAACCTAAAGCTCCAACATTTTACTTACGTTCTACAATGTTGAAAATGCTTCTTGACTTAGTAGTGACATGGTTGGAAGAAATCGAAATTTTGGAACAAACTATCGACCAAGATCGGATTAGCATTTCTCTCACTCGAATAAATAGTATGGCATCGACGCGAGATCCTTTTCCAAATGGCTAAAAACACTTGGATTTGGATCTTTCTAAATTTAAGTTTGTTTCCATTTTCATCAACTTTTGTTTATAAATGTTACCAATTTTTACCAAAAAAATACACATTTTAGCAAGATTTTTGCGAGCTATAGCATTGATATTGATGTGTTACCAACACTCTTATTAATCCACCATTCCTATCGTTGAAAATTATATTTCAATATGATTAAGTGATTAACTATGTGGCCCTTTTCTCTTTTCTGAATAAAATAACAAAGAATATAATATTAGGAACAAAGAGACAAAGACAAGTATGTGCATATATATATAGAGAGAGCGACCAGATCGACACAAGTTGCAAATAAAACCTCTTGGTAAAATTTCAATATCGCACAAAGAATGAACATGGAGGGTTTTACATCAAGTTTCCATAGCTTAAAACCTTCATATTCTTTCATAGCTGACATTGATCAAAACATGGAACTATTCAACCAATTTTCAATCCAATATGACAACTCAAGCATGACTACTTCTCAAAGCTTCATGGGATTTTCAAATGATAATTTCATGTCTCAACAAGTATTACCATCACTTGATTATCAATTCGTGCAAAGCTTTCAACCAACGGTGTTTCAACATGAAAAGAAAAATGTTATGGTGATTCCAGAACCGGCTCCTATGGGACCGGTTCTAAACGGTAAGAGAAAATCAATGGATGTATCATCAAGCAGTTCCGGAAATTCGTCATCTCATCATGTCACTGATTGTGAGATTGATGACAAAAAATATCAGGTAACGTCTTTAAAAAAATTGGTACTTAGTTATGGGTATGTTAATATTAACACATTTTGTATACCCTAAAACAAGAACAAGGACAATGATCATGTATTTGTGCAAAAGACGGACTATATATATTATTATTGCCCCATGCATATTTGGGACTTGGTTAGTTGTACTGATAATTTATTTTCTTTAATTTTATATATATAGAGTTCAGTTAAGGGGAAAAAAGCTAAAGTGAGCGACAAAGGAGAAGCACCAAAAGAAGTGGTACACGTTAGAGCTAGAAGGGGCCAAGCAACTGATAGTCACAGTATAGCAGAAAGGGTAAGCTTAATAATATATACTACTAATTAACTTTTCAACGCAAAACTAAACATCTCTTGTATAAAAATAAGCAAGTAATCGACTCACAACAAGTAACTTACGAAAACGTATTCTTAACAGGTTAGAAGAGGGAAAATTAACGAGCGCTTGAGATGCTTACAAGACATCGTTCCCGGGTGCTACAAGGTATATGTCTGACCAAAAAAGACTTTCGCACGTACGTATTTTGGTTTTTTTTATACCTTTGATTGAATAATTTGGTATTCTATTCACAGTCAATGGGCATGGCCGTAATGTTGGATGAGATCATCAACTATGTACAATCCTTACAAAATCAGGTGGAGGTGAGTTACATGAACACATTATATTATTCTTCTTGTATAAATAAAACAAATGTTAAATTAATAGCTAATATAATTTTGTTGAATGTGGATATCAGTTTCTTTCGTCCAAACTCAGTGAAGCAAGCAGCTTTCACAACTTTGATTCAGAGTCTATGCATATCAACGCATTTCAGGTAACCTATCGAGACTTTCTAACGTGTTTCATATTCCGAACACCTACTATTATGAAATAAGAATCGTTTTTGCAATACAAAAAAAAATTGTGAACTCAAGCTTGTAGACTCGACAGACAGAAAAACGTACCAGTCATGTTTCTCATAAGACAAGTAATTTTTACCAACGAGCGACGAATATCTGTAATTTTTCCAACATGTCCAACATGAACTAGACATAAAAATCCATTTTCTAACCTTTCACATATAATCACACCTAATCAATCAATCGATCCATAATTAAGACAATATAATAAGGGCATCTATAATGATGAACCTAATAAAAGGTTTATACAATTAATGTTGTATTAATTTATATACTTTTTCACATCATAAACCTATTTGCACTATGATAAACTTATTCATAAACCTTTTTCGTGTCATAAAACACATCTAATACTTAAGAGAATTTAATTTTAGACTTTTTCAAGATTTTAAACCTATTCATGTCATCTAAGATTAAAATATATATTCACTATAGTTTAAACTTTTATAGACCTTTTCAAACATTTATAAACCTTTCTACAAACCACCATAGTAGATGCGTACTTAACAAAGAGTCAAATATTATTATTAGATGATAGTATGTTTTGTTCAAAAAAAGATGATAGTATGTTCACATATTTTAGGAAATGGAATATGATAATATAGCATTGTATATTAGATTTGATGGTTAAAGACAAAATTTGATTGATTGCAGATGGGAAATGTAATTGAAGGACTGAAATTGCAAAGATTGGAAGAGAGTGGTCCAGTTGACCAGAGCTTTGGCCCCTATCCTTCATTGCCATACCATAATAGAACATAGAAGAAGATCCCTCACTTGTTTTTTACACATACATACAAGTTGTATTATTGTTTCTATACATACAAAATGTATAATCATTATACTCAAATAAATTCAGAGTTTGCATAGCATATAATTGTTTTTTTTATATATATTTTAATCCTTTTACCTTCCATATAAAGGTGTGATGATTGTCTACACCATAAAATTGTTTTGTTGTTGTTCTGATTGAAATGTCTTAAGAACACGTCAATCATGCGCTCTGGTAACTTCCATCTAGAGATGAAAAACAAAATGGTTTAACTAATGATGTACTGGTAACACCATCAACTATACGTTATTGTATTATGAGTAAAGAGGAAGAGTGGTATGAAGGTTTCGAAGGTTTATAAATCTCATAACAATTACGCAAACCCCTAAACAGATCAAAGCACACATAGCGAAGCGATTTAACAAGATCATATTTAATAACACATTCATAATTAATCGAGTTAGGGTTACATACCTTTTAGCTAGAGCAATTCTTCAAGAACACCGACGAATCACGAATTAGGGTTTATATGAAGAACACCAAGATATAGTTTATAGTGAAACTATATTACGCTATTTTACACACGTAATGCAACGGATCAATCGTGAGGCTAGCACTAATAAACCGGAGCTTCAATACTTGTGAATTATAGCTAAATCGAAAACCGACCGAAATCCTATGATGGTGTTGGTTTGCGATCGCAAGGAGAAGAGAGGAGGGGAGGGACAAAAATTATGAAGGCTTGATTGGGGTATATATAGGATTACATAACTTGTTCTCCAAGCCCTAATCAAGATTAGGAAACTAATCATCCTTCCTTTTTTCCCTTATAGCCACCGGCTATGGAACCCCTAAAGGGGTTTCCGGAACTTTCCGTTTCTTGTTTCCTCTTCTATTTAATTCCATAACGCTCGTTTACACTTAACTATTAATTATTAACGATCGTTAAATAAGCTCGATTTATATTTAATAAATATAATAAATATATTTATTAAAATTAATTAATCCTTTACGTATTGGGTGCAATCCCATAATCCCGAGTTCGCGGTTCTCTCGTCGTGAAAGAAGTAATTAAAGGTAAGCCCCCGGTCCGATCCTATCACACGACTATTTATTTTTATGTCCATAAACTTTCAGCTCCCACTTGGACAAAATTCGAATATCGTGATCACACTGATTAGCGTCTAGTTACACTAACAATGTCATTAGTACAACTCGAGTAAGGTCTCCTGGACAAAACCTTTTAATGATATATACATCATTATTATTATCCTTTCATTTCAAATACAACGTTAATAGGATATGGATCTCAGCCATTCCTTACATTAACCATTCTGTTTCTCGTTTACGGATATAGCAAGATCACCAAAACAAATTTGGGTGCGGCCGCACAAATATCTTACTACTCCCCCGAGGGGCCCAGCTGTATTTGTAACACCCCATTTTGATAAATGGAATGTCACCCGTAATTATTGCGTGTCATCAAAGCATACAAGGATAAATGTCTGAAACATTACATGACCATAGGGATAACCAGAATCAAACATCGATTCCCAAACATAAGCCCAAAACATAATAAAGTGAAAGAAATGGATGAAAGACTAAGCAAGCATAAGTATATGAAGGCAAAAAGAAAAAGAAGTCTCTAGCAGCTTCCATCCTATGCACGTCCTCCAAATGCTCGAGTCTTTCCTAGGGTACCTGCCATTTTGGGACATGGAATGGAAAGTAACGGCTGAGCAAAACGCTCAGTGCACGGATATAGACATAGTATGAATGACTAAAACATAATAAAGACTTAATAGCAGCGGAAATGTATAAGTCCTGGAAAACCTGAAACATGTTCATAAAACTGATTTTATAGTTTGAAAAGCCTTATGTTTATCTTGTAAAAACTGTTTAACGTATTTTATCATTAGCCAATATAGGTCATGAAAATCCACCGTGCATGAATACTTGGAGGGGTGACCTCATCATGCAAATTAGAGGGGCTGCCTCTAATTTAATATACTGATTTTTGGGTAGGAGGGATCAGCTCCTTGTGAAGGATGCAAGGCACACACCACATTCACCATGAAATCCTGACTGAAAACATGTAACTAGGATGCACCCATACGCCCCACATGATAGATATAATATAAATGGCCAAAAGCTGAAGAGATGCCACGGGCAATCACTCCGCCGTGGTGAAGTCATAACATCAGTGCCTTTAATGTTATGGTTATGGTACCTTCATAACTAGGTGAAACTGGTCATGCATGTATATGGCTATAGGTATTCTTAATTAAACATAAGCAAATCAAACACGTAACTTACACTACGGGAAAACATTTGGCTGCATACGGGGAATCCTAATAAGGAAAGAATGTCCATACTGAAAGGACGGGAATCCGTACCTTATGTCCAGTGAACGAAGAAGATGAACTGGGAGGAATCCTACTTCTGTATCACTAGTGCTACATAAATACATACATGAATAAGTATCTGCTTACTAAATACGTAGCTGGTTTTATGTCATGTCTTAACTTATTTTTTTTTTTTGTTACTATGTTTTACTGTTTTAAAGCCTTACACCGTGTTTATCTTGTATTTTGTTTAGTCTGATTAAGTATTTCTGGTATTTCATGTATTATTATACTTACTGTGTAATAAAAAGTAACTTTCCAAAAATAGCAGGTTTCCTGAAATAGAAAGTTTCCTAAAATAGAAAGTTTCCAAAAATAGAAAGTTACCAAAAATAGAAAGTTTCCAAAAATAGAAAGTTTCCAAAAATATAAAGTTTCCAAAAATAGAAAGTTTTTAAAAATAGAATTACTGCTTAAAATAGATAAGTTTCTAAAAATAGAAAGTTTCCATAAATAGATTAGCTGCCTTATTTAAATAAGTTTTCATAAATAGATTAGCTGCCTTAAATAAATAAGTTTCTAAAAATAGAACGTTTCCATAAATAGATTAGCTGCCTTTTTTAAATAAGTTTCTAGAAATAGAAGTTTCCATAATTAGAAATAAGCTGGTTAAATAAGCTAAGTATATAAGCCTAAGTGTTTTCATGATTATTTTCTAAGTCATATGATATAATGTATAGTTTATTAATTATTTCATGTAATTAAAATAAACTATAGGTTAAAATATTTAATTAAAGTATATCATGTTTTTAAGAAATAAAGTTAAATACTTAGGTTAAAACATATATTATTATTTATTAATAATATAACCTAAGTCATGTTAATTAATTAATTATAACCATGGTTTTTAAATAATTAATTAATTTATAAGTCTAAAAATATAAAATACTTAGGTTAATAATTTCATGATTTTAATAATTAAAATAACCTAAGTCATGTTATTAAATTAATCATGTCATGTTATTAATTTAATTTTAACATAAGATCATAAAAATAAAAATCTTAACATACACCGTGAACCGGATCTTGACTAAGAACCATGAACCGGACATGAAATCGACACCATACCCCGAACCACATCGGGGTTCCCCTTGTCTTGTTGCTGCCGTGGGACCCACACCAACCAACCGGGACCATATGGTCTCGGTGGTGGTCAAATGGCCAAACCGAGACCCTCTCGGGTTTGGTTTAGGCGCGGCCAAGAACAAACACCCCTTAAACATCCCTTTTTGATTTATTCCAAACCCAAATTCATGTTAGATCTATGATTTAATTAGGCTTTATAAAAAAACATAACATGTTCTTAATTATTTAAAAGATTCAATCAAAAGAAAAGGGTTTAAACGAATTACCGAATGCGTGGATCTAAACAATGATGAACAAACATGAACACTAGCAATAATTCCAAGATCCAAGATCAACTAACACCTCCTTGGTGTGTTTGAAGGTGGCGGCCAAAAGAGGGAGAAGGAAGAGAATTAGGGTTTTTGATGTTTTCCTGTAAAGTGAAAAATGACATGTTTTTCCCTAGTTTTTCTTGTTTAGTAAAAATTGATGGGCTAAGCCCATTATTCCTCCCTAATTTCGTGGTATGGGGCCCGCCTGGGGTAACCTATACATTTCCCGAGTCTAAATATTATAGTGTGTTCTCGTGTGTTCTCGTGTTCGTAATTTACATGTTTTAATTAGTTATCGATCGTGACTTAATATATTTATTCGTGTTCGTGATAAATATATATATACTTAATTAATATTAGCTCGTGATTTAATTACGTTCATGATTTCATGATCGCATGTTCGTAATTAATTATTGTTAAATAATTATTGTGTGGTCGTGCGTAATAAATACTAATCGTATTCTAACACGTACGTAATACGTAAAATCCTAACACGTAAACGTAATCACACTATAAAAGGAAAGTTTTAATCTAGTACGTACGATCTTAAGGTTACTATTCATGGTAAAAGCATGCGGGTTTTACAACTCTTCCCCCCTAAAAAGAATAATTCGTCCCCGAATTATAGATAACGTAACTGAAAGAGAAACATACCCGAATCAACTGAGAGGTATGTAAGATAAGTGAACGCACAGGTGACATGGTAGAAGGAACGTGGAACATGACATGTCTTGAAAGGACATGGAACGTGACGTGACTGAAAGGACATATCTAATTGATAAGAGAAAAACGGATAAGAAGTTCGGATGAACTTGTCCGTTTCCATGTGGCCTCCCTCTTGGAACGGTTCCTTCAGAAGATCTTGACACTAATGATAAATCTTAGTCCTCCTGACCTTGACTTGGAATACGAAAAAATTCTTGGTTATCAACGGAAGGTAGATCCCCGAAATTCGATCGAGGAAAATAAGAGTTAACGTGCTAGGGTAACTGAAACGTTACAATGCAAGACAATCTGACTTAACTGATAATTAGAAACGATGCGCGAGGCATAAAGAAACGTAGTACGTGAAAAATTTTGAACGTGATATGTGAAAAATTTTGAACGTGATACGTGGAGATATGGCGAGTGTAGTATGAGTAAACATATCGTGATCCATGATACGTGTAACATATCTTGATCATGATATGAGGAACGTGGAATGAACATGACATGTGGAACATATCGTGATCATAGAATATAATGGTGGTAACGCCAAACGCTACAAGGTGAGACGTGGAATATGACGTGAAACGTCTATCTAATGATGGAGAGTTATACTAAACTTGAGTCTGGTCTCTCAAGTTCTTGCAAAACTTCCCAGAACGAAATGAACGTAAAATCGTAAGCCCAGATATGATCATGAACGTGAATAGTGTCATGAACGCGAGCGCGAAAGCAAGTTGTGGAATCAGAATGAAGACGTGAAGTAATTTAGGAGTACAATTGCGAATCTTTGTCTGACCCGATAGCTGAGGGATTACCAAGTGGTCGGATGAGCCTTAGCTGGAACATGTCTGATCAATCTGTTGGTTCTGCAATCCTTGCGGATGTAAGGATTCTGCAGACTTGATAAAACTGTTTGCAATAACCCAGATAGCATCATGCTTCTTCTGAGTTTGCGTTAATCTGGTAACCAAAATCCGTGGAGATCTTGTCCCATTTCAATTTACCATTTCAGATGATGAAAACATCCCAGTCTGTTGGTGTCCTATCTTAACCTGTTGGTATGTCAGGTACTTAGATATGAACGTAACTGTATCTTGCTTCGTAGGACTTGATACATAGGAGTTTGCGAAACTCTGAGTTTCTGAATCCAGATTTCTCCTAGCGTAAGATTTTCTAGAACATCTAATGTAGTGTAGGGTTCTCTCCTTTACGCATAAGCTGATTCATGGTAAGAGTAACCGTAGAAACCCATGTGATTCAGCGTGACACTGTAATCAAACAGAATTGATATTGGAAAAATTTCTAGGGTAAAATTTCTCTTGTCATAGAATTTGCAACATAGTGCAGATATGGTCTTTCTGTTCTTCTCTAGGCTTAGATGGAAATCAGGTTATCCTCAATAAAAACACTGATGAATTTGCTTATGAGTTCATGGAAACTCATTTGCTGCTGGAGCATTAATGGGACTAAATTAAAATCATAAATCTAGCATGACTGAGTCGTGTACGAATACCAGTCATGGACATGTCCTGCTCTTTCACTCGTCACTGTTGGCAGCATGATCATGAGTTCGATCTTGGAAAAGTGATTAACAACATACGGTTGATTGGACATGTTGTCAATACGTGAAAGAGAATAACGGTCATGAATGGTGATTTGTTTAAATCGACGGTAGTCGACACATCGTCTTATGGTACCATCCTTCTCCTTGTAGGTTCCTCTGGAATGTATAGGAAAATTTTGGAAAAATCAACTGGTTATGCGTAAAAGGACTTAAGTAGTCGTGTCTTACTGACAGCTAGAAAATTTTAGCGACCATGGCTAACAACGCACATGCTTGTAAGCATAGATAACTTGTACAGATTTTTCTGATAGAAAATCAAGCTGAATGTATTCAGGAGCCTGAACAATACTGTACATAATTATGAATCGTAGCATGGTGTGCTGTTCATAGTCCCTAATTAGGATAAAATTCATCTCGTGTCTGTCCGAGGAAATGCGTTAGCAGTTTGAATCTCGTCATTAAGCTGAAGGAAAACCTTCGTATACGTGGGAATACGAAAGGCGTCCTTCATGGTCATGAATCTACGAGCTATGGTTACAAGAAATGAAAGTGTCATCGTGAAACTTGATAGTTCCCACTGATGCGCCGGTAATGGTACTGAAATTCTTGTGGTCTGATTAATACATGGCACAACAAAATGGATATACCCTTGGAGGGTACCCTGAATTTCTTAGAAATGTTCCATAGTTGGACGTGAGTCATGTGTCTTGACTCGTGTCTTGGAACTATAAGCATGACATATGTCTTGACTGTTGTCTTGACATGTGTCTTCAGGAAGTATATGTGAGACATGTGTCTTGACTGATGTCTTGACATGTGTCTTCAGAAAGTATACGTGAGATATGTGTCTTGACTTCCCCACCGTGCTCACGGCCCCGCTGGCTGACTGATGTCTTGACATGTGTCTCGAGACGTAATTCAATAGAACTACAATATTAGGTTTTTATGCCAGACTTGGCGGATCGGTTGGACTACTGATCCTTTGTATGTCTGATCACGTCCGCGGCCGGAGCCTCGGTTGGAATTTCTAGGATAGTTGCTGTCATAGTAGTGGTTACTATCGTCCTGTCTGTCAGTTCCATGATGGTCATTCTCATGACCATGATTCATGTAACTATTCAGCTGAGTGGCCGGCTGGTACCGGTTTGCACTCATATGGCTGAAATGACAGTCGAATGACGTGTGACATGTAACTAAGAATTAGGGACAATGATTGATGGAAATCGTCTGATGGTGAAGCATCTTCTCGTCCAATTGCTTTGCTCCGACGCCTTTGTCTTCGTCTTGTAGGATCTCCCGGTTGTGAACAGCATCCGCATCTCGTAGCGTCTCCAAACGTCATCATCATCAACCTTTAGTAACATCTCCAAGTTATGAGCGGCATCAGCAATCTTGTAGAATATCAGCAATTTAAAATACGCCTGAGATGATTCAGAATCAACTAGCGAATACTCGTGAAGTATTGCAAGTGGAATACACATGGATTAAGGTACATGTAATACACATGAAATATGGTACGTGGAGTACAGGTGGAATGCACATGAAATGATCGGTATGGGGTCGATCATTTATCATGATTTAAGGAAAGTATATCAGTGAAACGGTTAGGAAAACCATCATGATAACCTGGCAGTATTAGCATAGACCTCATTCTGGTTGTATCGAAAAACGTCAAATTGTGGTTACACAAAATTCAACGATGATTTGCCTGACAGTATGATCAGTGAAAACCAACCATGACTATCATGAAAGCAGGATTCAATGAAATCCAACAATGCCTTGCATGAAAACATAAATAACAAAAGAGGCGTAAGACGTAATCAACATGAAGACAGAATTATCATGAAGAAACATGAAACGATTTAACATGAAGGAGTGTATAACATAATCAGCATGAAACTGAGTTTAACCATGACAGCATGAAAACATACTTGACATAAAAACATAGTAACTTATGAGGGGACATGAAAAAAAAATTATGCCAATAAATCATGAGAAATATTTTATGCATGAAAAACAGTGCATGAATGTATAAGGTAGTTTATAAAAACCTTTATATGTGCGAGGGGACACCTATGGGTCGGTCCCAAAACAAAAGAGATAGCGAGGGGACGCCTATGGGTCGGTCCCAAAGTTAAAAATTTCGATAAAAGCACATGCGACTAAATAGGGCCAGTCCTGTACCAACCATTACTTAGTCATAATCCCTGCAACAATGATACATGAAACATAAATAAATGAAACTCATCTATTAAAAATTATCAAAAAAAAATTTATGTGACTAATTATGAACTATTGAGGTTCAGTCCACATAGTCATAGTTCACGAGGAACGTCATGCATGAAATAATGACACGTAACTAAATATGAATGACGGTTGTCCATCCATATTAGTACAACAATATCGATGAAAACATCAAGGTTAAAACCTCAAGGTGCTGAAAACATCATGGTGCGCTGAAAACATCAATACGTAGAATATCAAACGTTGGCTTGGGAAGCTCCTGGTGACTACCCACTAGTCACAGGTCGAGTTTTAGAGCCTATAGGTCGAAGCCTTGGCTCTGATACCATAATTGTAACACCCCATTTTGATAAATGGAATGTCACGCGTAATTATGGCGTGTCATCAAAGCATACAAGGATAAATGTCTGAAACATTACATGACCATAGGGATAACCGGAACCAAACATCGGTTCCCAAACATAAGCCCAAAAAATAATAAAGTAAAAGAAATGGATGAAAGACTAAGCAAGCATAAGTATATGAAGGCAAAAAGGAAAAGAAGTCTCTAGCAGCTTCCATCCTATGCACGTCCTCCAAATGCTCGAGTCTTTCCTAGGGTACCTGCCATTTTGAGACATGGAATGGAAAGTAACGGCTGAGCAAAACACTCAGTGCACGGATATAGACATAGTATGAATGACTAAAACATAATAAAGACTTAATAGCAGCGGAAATGTATAAGTCCTGGAAAACCTGGAACATGTTCATAAAACTGATTTTATAGTTTGAAAAGCCTTATGTTTATCTTGTAAAAACTGTTTAACGTATTTTACCATTAGCCAATATAGGTCATGAAAATCCACCGTGCATGAATACTTAGAGGGGTGACCTCATCATGCAAATTAGAGGGGCTGCCTCTAATTTAATATACAGGTTTTTTGGTAGGAGAGATCAGCTCCTTGTGAAGGATGCAAGGCACACACCACATTCACCATGAAATCCTGACGGAAAACATGTAACTAGGATACACCCATACGCCCCACATGATAGATATAATATAAATGGCCAAAAGCTGAAGGGATGCCACGAGCAATCACTCCGCCGTGGTGAAGTCATAACATCATTGCCTCTAATGTTATGGTTATGGTACCTCCATAACTAGGTGAAACCGGTCATGCATGTATATGGCTATAGGTATTCTTAATTAAACATAAGCAAATCAAACACGTAACTTATACTACGGGAAAACATTTGGCTGCATACGGGGAATCCTAATAAGGAAAGAATGTCCATACTGAAAGGACGGGAATTCGTACCTTATGTCCAGTGAACGAAGAAGATGAACCGGGAGGAATCCTACTTCCGTATCACTAGTGCTACATAAATACATACATGAATAAGTATCTGCTTACTAAATACGTAGCTGGTTTTATGTCATGTCTTAGCTTATTTTTCTGTGTTGTTACTATGTTTTACTGTTTTAAAGCCTTACACCGTGTTTATCTTGTATTCTGTTTAGTCTGAGTAAGTATTTCTGGTATTTCATGTATTATTATACTTACTGTGTAATAATAAGTAACTTTCCAAAAATAGCAGGTTTCCTGAAATAGAAAGTTTCCTAAAATAGAAAGTTTCCAAAAATAGAAAGTTACCAAAAATAGAAAGTTTACAAAAATAGAAAGTTTCCAAAAATAGAAAGTTTCCAAAAATAGAATTACTGCTTAAAATAGATAAGTTTCTAATAATAGAAAGTTTCCATAAATAGATTAGCTGCCTTATTTAAATAAGTTTCCATAAATAGATTAGCTGCCTAAAATAAATAAGTTTCTAAAACTAGAACGTTTCCATAAATAGATTAGCTGCCTTATTTAAATAAGTTTCTAAAAATAGAAGTTTCCATAATTAGAAATAAGCTGGTTAAATAAGCTAAGTATATAAGCCTAAGTGTTTTTATGATTATTTTCTAAGTCATATGATATAATGTATAGTTTATTAATTATTTCATGTAATTAAAATAAACTATAGGTTAAAATATTTAATTAAAGTATATCATGTTTTTAATTAAATAAAGTTAAATACTTAGGTTAAGACATGTATTATTATTTATTAATAATATAACCTAAGTCATGTTAATTAATTAATTATAACCATGGTTTTTAAATAATTAATTAATTTATAAGTCTAAAAATATAAAATAATTAGGTTAATAATTTCATGATTTTAATCATTAAAATAACCTAAGTCATGTTATTAAATTAATCATGTCATGTTATTAATTTAATTTTAACATAAGATCATAAAAATAAAAATCTTAACATACACCGTGAACCGGATCTTGACTAAGAACCATGAACCGGACATGAAATCGACACCATACCCCGAACCACATCGGGGTTCCCCTTGTCTTGTTGCTGCCGTGGGACCCACACCAACCAACCGGGACCATATGGTCTCGGTGGTGGTCAAATGGCCAAACCGAGACCCTCTCGGGTTCGGTTTAGGCGAGGCCAAGAACAAACACCCCTTAAACATCCCTTTTGATTTATTCCAAACCCAAATTCATGTTAGATCTATGATTTAATTAGGCTTTATAAAAAAACATAACATGTTCTTAATTATTTAAAAGATTCAATCAAAAGAAAAGGGTTTAAACGAATTACCGAATGCGTGGATCTAAACAATGATGAACAAACACGAACACTAGCAATAATTCCAAGATCCAAGATCAACTAACACCTCCTTGGTGTGTTTGAAGGTGGCGGCCAAAAGAGGGAGAAGGAAGAGAATTAGGGTTTTTAATGTTTTCTTGTAAAGTGAAAAATGACATGTTTTCCCTAGTTTTTCTTGTTTAGTAAAAATTGATGGGCTAAGCCCATTATTCCTCCCTAATTTCGTGGTATGGGGCCCACCTGGGGTAACCCATACATTACCCGAGTTTAAATATTATAGTGTGTTCTCGTGTGTTCTCGTGTTCGTAATTTACATGTTTTAATTAGTTATCGATCGTGACTTAATATATTTATTCGTGTTCGTGATATATATATATATACTTAGATAATATTAGCTCGTGATTTAATTACGTTCATGATTTCATGATCGCATGTTCGTGATTAATTATTGTTAAATAATTATTGCGTGTTCGTGCGTAATAAATACTAATCGTATTCTAACACGTACGTAATACGTAAAATCCTAACACGTAAAAGTAATCACACTATAAAAGGAAAGTTTTAATCTAGTACGTACGATCTTAAGGGTACTATTCATGGTAAAAGCATGCGGGTTTTACAGTATTATACTTCAAAATAATTTGAAGGAAACAAATCCCATATTGACTACAAGCAAAACTTATGAATTTTGCAACACTTCTAAAAATAACCCTTATAGCTACCAGTTACGTTTAGCGTTAGATTATTTCACAGAAATGCACTAGATCCACGACAGTTTCCTGTTATCTCAGGTCTAAGGATAACTATTTATGATTTATTTAATGACAAAGATCCATAAAGTAAAATCATATAGTTGGGATAAGTCCAATATTTGATTCATCAAATATCATCTAAAATTGACCAATATACTTTCAAGTATACTCTGTCACTATTTTGAATTGTCTTAGTTTAATAATATTCCCATATTATTAATCAACAACGGACATTTAGAAATATCATAATATTCATGGATTAAAACATGTAAAATATGATACAAAATCAAATAACATAAATTAAACGAAACTCAATCTTTATTTCATCAATTCAATAATGTCTTAAACATCCTTTATCCAAATACTAAATAGATCAATGCATGAAAACATGGTCGATGCATTATGCCTCTTACAATGTCACTCACACTTGTTTGGCAAAGCATAAAATAACCAATCTTGACCTATTGGAATTTTGAGAATACTTTCTTCAAGAATTCAATTCATTGAAACTCTTGTACATGTGCATTCAAATAAATTGATATTGCCACATAGTATCAAAATTGTGAAACATCCTTGATCACCAATTTCCTAAACTTCCAAAACACATTTGAAGTTCAAAGTATTCTAATTCTTTAATGTATAATGCAACTTTAATCAACATGTCACCTCCAAGGATACCATGACTAATATTGAGTGTTATCTCAATTATATATTTTCAAGTTTGACAACTTGTCATAAAAGATATAAATACATTACCTTTAATATCTATTATGTAATGTTTGATTCCAACCAAACCTCCAAGTTTGTTGGCTATGATAATTTGCACAACGATTGACAAATTACTCATCTATAGAATATGGAAGCCGATCCAAGATTTAGGATGTTATTCTATTTCCAAACATATTCCTTCAGAATATTCATTACACAAGTTATTTAATAACTTTTAAATAGATCAATATATTCAAATCATCATGCATTTTAAGCATGATACAACACGACACACATGAGAATTTCTCAAACCAGATTTAGATTTCGTCATGTTTTTAATATCCATATAAATTTACTACATGACATATTATGTTGTATTTCCACCTCACAAACAAATATTATTTGTTCCAAGGTTATGTATATCTTATTTTCTAAATCTTCAAAGTAAAGTTTCAAATCTAAATCAAATCAATATTTAATTTGAATGAAATCTTACTTTCTTACATGTCTATTTGACAAATATAATTTAAGAAAATAACCATAATACTCCCACTAGCTTTTAGGAATACTTAGAAATCATCTTATTCAAATTTAAATCCATTCTTGGATTTCAAATTAAACATAAGAATAATCTCCTAGATGCATGCTTTTATCCATTCATGGATAATTTCATTTTGTACTTTTCCAAAGATTTATTTTGAAGTAATAAACTCATTTCGATTACTTAAGTCCTTGCTCAAGTAGTCATTCAAGAAATAGTTCATACATATCTAAATTTTTCAATTTAAAATATGACCATCAAAATAATTATACATTTAATGTGTTTAGGAAAGAATACTCAATCACAGTTAATTACTTAAGTGTGATTAATAATCTATTCATAATACATACATTAAATATGTGTATAATTTTGTCCATGTAATTTCGACATAAAGATTAAACCACAACAATTGGCCTTTTTCTTCCTTTGACGAAACTCATCTCCAATTTCTAGTCAAACTATTTAAGATAAAACAAATCTACAATTGATTATCTTACTGGACAACATCTATAACGTTCATAGTATGGGTACTTTACCCAATTCAATATTTGGTAACAAATCATAACAATTATTTGTAACTCATATTTCTCAGCATATTAATCACATATCCAAGATATCCTTGCGAACCTATGACTTAAATTCTTTTATCTTGAGAGTTAGCATTTACAAGCCTACCTCATGATAATTACTAGTGTATTTCAGAAGATTATGTATCTTGTAATTTTATCTTTCAAGATCAAAACTCCCACTTTCTTTTAGTAACTTAAAATTACTCTTTAAATACATAGCAAATAGATCAACATTCCAATGTTATCTATATGGGACATTACAAAACACAATGGCAGTTCCATACTCTTTATTTTCTAAACAATCCACTTCATAAGTAGTTTAGCAAAATCCGAACTTCATTTAAGATATAACGTGATTCATCACATTCCATATATAATGGTATCTTATTTAATCTTCTTAGCTCAAGTCATACTCAACTTTCAAACCTTGATATCTTTTTAGAATAAAGGAAGATATAGTTATCTTGAATCAAACATCACCATCATATTGAGAGTTTGATTCTCCTAATGAACATACCAAAACAATGATGTATTTCATTTAGAGGAATATTGTAAGTCAATCTTAACAATATTAAGATAAATATATATCTTTCGGTTTACCTATATACCAACTCAATCATCTTAATGGTATAATAGATTTCCTAACCATTTTTCATGCTTTATAACTCAAGTACTTCTAATATAAAGTCACTTCATTCCCATGTCTTTAAAACATAAAAGTTATAATTCTATCATAAGTTTTAAGTCATTTGAAAACGACTCCGTGTATATCTCTTAACGAAAAGAGACAATACATTAACGTCTTACTTTATATTATACGTCTTTCAAGACTTTATGTTTGTGACTTTATACAATAAATCATAAACATGCATAACTAAAGGAATCATGAACAACACTAGGTTTCAACAATCTTTTCAAGTTAATTCACTACTATGTCTATTTATGTAATTCCAAGAACACACAAATATTTTAGTTTAGTAGTATAAGATTACTCTATGTATCTTATGTCATTCCAGGAATTATCCATTTTAAGAAACTACAAAACAATCCACGCCCGATCTCACGACATGTGGATATTTTACCTTTGTGTTTACAATTTAGTCCAAGCTAAATCAAAAAACAACAAGTGTTTCTTAATGTGAATGATATATATACTTTTAAGTAGTCTTTTAATCATATTGACACATGATCTAACTTTCATCTAATAATATTAATTAGATTGTTAGTCTCTTATCTTAAGACAAGAGAACCATATATTTATGAGTTGTTTCTTGCACACAATGTTCATTTCTCCCACTTGTGCACGGAACAACCTCATATATTAGATAAACATCACATCTAATGTTCGTCTATACCAAATATGATTGTGTCATATATATTAGCTTTTACAAGTAGATGTAGAACCACTTAATCAACAAGAATCAATACATGAATATCCTTTGAAGATAATAGTGTTAACAATTCGAAAGTAATTATCTTAGGACATACTAAAGATAACATGGGTTATTACCAAGACAACAAAGCTTGTAACTCCCACTAAAAAGAGAATTTTTTAATAGACTCGAATTTAGTAATACAACACAATTCTCCCACTGAATTCGACAACATTGAAAATGTTTCATAATCGGTGAAACTAATTTGTGTTTACTTTCTTAAAACGCATTCGTAACAATTACTTAAACTTTTGAAAAACACATTCGTAACAATTTACTTGTAGTGTTAAAGAGTGTACTCTACTTCGTAAATGATGACTTACCTATCAATTGCTTTTAACTTGAAAGATTTGGCATGCAATTTCTTCCTTAATAGGTCTACAAACCCCACAATGGTATGTAGTGCCTATAAATGGTAAAAGCACAACTACTAGACAAATATGCTAGTTTGCCTTATAACCAATTAGCGGTAACTTTTAATAACTCAAAATATGCACTTTTCTTAACTATTAAAGTTTGCTATGAGTTATGTATTTTGAATTTAACATTTCTAAAATTCTTATAACTCCTTCTTCATTCATGAAAAGAGTTTAGATTTATCTTTTAAATTGACTCTATCCTCAACCATACGGTTTTAGATCAATAAATGAATAAACCACGTTTACGGTGTAACGTTGCATTAATACATTTGTAAAAGAATTTACAAAATTCAGTCTTAGTATTTTTGATAATACCATTCAAGAAAATATAAAATTACCCCGATAAAAATAACCATAGTATTTTCTTTGAAAACTAGAATCCAAATTGACATAATTTCATCACATCAGTTGATCTGCTAGCAATGAAAGTATTCAAGATGGTAACTTGTCGAACAATGATTGACAAAAAAATTTGCAATTTCTAGATATTTAAGGGATTTACATTGCCAAAAGTCATTTTGCATTGTAAACATGTTTCATCCCTTCTTTATGCCTTAAGTTTCCAGATCTCACTGAGTAACTCAATTAAGTCGACTAATCTAAAGAACGTAAAACCTTCATGTGCAATCTTATTCAGTCATGAAGTTTTCTCTCCATTACAATATCGTCCAGAATCTCATATGACGAAAATTGCAACTTCAAGTGTTCGTCAATTAGATGGCATATGACTTTAAATTTAGGGTATAAATTTCGATGTCAAAATCATGCATGGAGAAGCATGCATACATCTCCATAGCATTTAGTTTAATAAAAACTTTTAGTAAACCTTTTGGTGAGACTAAATTTTTGCCATATATATTGCAAGTTGAGGTATTGGTTAAACCAATTAAAGATTTCACCCACAACTATTCACAACGTACGTCTCCTAGAACTCGGCTAGAGCACAAAGCAATAACCTTATTCATTGTGTTTCGGATGTGAATTTGCAGTAAATCAACCTTAAGGAATTATGTAAATAATAACCATAGGTAATTCCAACTTTGACGCACAGGCAAGCCGGGAATTCGGTCAGCGACTAATGGCATAACACCTCCTTCCTTAACCGGGTTCATGACCAGCAGTGCGTTATACCCACTTTATAGTTTGTCAAAGTTGAGTAGGCCGTTAAGTTATTATTGCAATTCCAATCAACGCAAATCATATGTCAATTAGATCTCAAAATAATTCATTAATTTTAATATGATTTAGTCCATATTAATTTTTCTTGGAAAAATTACCCTTGTTTACAACATACAATCAATATAAAACGTATGAAAACAAGTAGGTACAAAAAAAATTAAATCATAAACACATAATAACAATTTATATGTGCAATAAATAAATCAAATAGCCACATGCATATGATTTATTCAATAAATAATATCAAATCTAGGTTTTTTATATTCATATAAAAGTTTTCCCTAATTTTAGATTTATTGAATCAAATAATGCATGTAGCAAAACACATAGCAATTACCACATCAAATCATATGATCCATGAAAAACATGCATGTTCATCACGGATCTCCCACATAACTTAACAATTAAATCTCTAAGGATCGAAACATAAATTCACATAACATAACAATTAATCATGGAATTCATCAAAGTTCCACCCAAATCACTTAACAATTTAATTAAACCACTATGGATCGTAACCTTAAATACATGACATAACAATTAATCATGTAATTATCTAAAGATCAAAACATTCAATTTTAGGGTTTCAAAAAGTTATATTTTTTTATAAAAAAACAGCAAGCCCTAATTTAAAAAAAAAACAAAACCCTAATTTTTATGAAAACCTAAAAAGCAACATGTAGTTTTAACTCAAAACAATTATTAGTTAAAAAAATCTTTAGATCTCGATAATTATAACATGGTAAAACGGATCTCGATGCCACTGAAGATTTATAAAGCTCATAACAATTACGCAAAACCCTAAACAAGATCAAAGCACACATAGCGGAAGCGATTTAACAAGATCATAATTAATAACACCATTCATAATTAATCGAGTTAGGGTTACATACCTTTTAGCTAGAGCAATTCTTTAAGAACACCGACGAATCACGAATTATGGTTTATATGAAGAACACTAAGATATAGTTTATAGTGAAACTATATTAAGCTCTTGTACACACGTAATGCAACGGATCAATCGTGAGGCTAGCACTAATAAACCGGAGCTTCAATACTTGTGAATTATAGCTAAATTAAAAAACCGACCAAAATCCTATGATGGTGTTGGTTTGCGATCGCAAGGAGAAGAGAGGAGGGGAGGGACAAAAATTATGAAGGCTTGATGGGGGTATATATAGGATTACATAACTTGTTCTTCAAGCCCTAATCAAGATTAGGAAACTAATCCTCCTTCCTTTTTTCCCTTATAGCCGCCGGCTATAGAACCCCTAAAGGGGTTTCCGGAACTTTCAGTTTCTTATTTTTTCTTCTATTTAATTCCATAACGCTCGTTTACACTTAACTATTAATTATTAACGATCGTTAAATAAGCTCGATTTATATTTAATAAATATAATAAATATATTTATTAAAATTAATTAATCCTTTACTTATTGTGTGCAATCCCGTAATCCCGAGTTCGATCCTATTACACGACTATTTAATTTTATGTTCATAAACTTTTAGGTTTTATGTTGTGACAAAAACTATAAAGATGTGATAGGTATAATGTCGTGAATCATAATTGATATGAATATGAATTTAAGGATAAAAAAGAATAACAATGGATAATGTTAAATGTATCATACCAATTGTTATTGTTTGGTTTTATAAATTAGATTTGGGTTCAAAATAAATAGTTTGTAAAAGAAAGAAGTACTATGACTTTTTTATGTGGGTAAATAGGTGTAAACTTTTGGTAGAAAAATTATATAGGAATAAAATTTGATTCAAAGACTCAAACCTATATAATACAAACTAATGTTTTGAAAATCGGTTTTCATATTGATCTAGCTGAGTCACTGGGTTTAGGTTAACCCGGGTAAAATCAGGTCAACTCGATTTTTCAAAAAAAAATAAAAAACTTATATTCTTGATGATTAACAAAAATTATATAAGAAAATCATAAAATCTTTTGTATATTGAACATATAAATTATATACCAAACCACCATCAAGTGGCTTAATGGTAAGGTCTTGACTCTCAAAGTAGAGGTCAAAAGTTCAAACCTCACTAGGTGTGTACACTTAGGGGTGGCCACGGAGGTTCACCTGCGACGACTCCGGGCTATCCAAAAGGGTAGTCACCCTGGGATTAGTCGGCTCGTAATGTCGAGTCAGAAACTAATGTATACCAAAAAAAATAAATTATTTACCAACAAAAATAATATGTACAAATAGAATTACATCGCAAATGCGTAAAATATACATATGTTTTTTTTAAAACACGAAAAATTTAAAACGCGGCCGGGTCTCAAAAACCAGGTTGACCCGGGTCACCCCATACCCGACGGGTCTAGCTGAATTTCGAAAATATGAAACTTGGTTTAGCTTGACCCGTTTTCTCGATCGAAACCGGGTCAATCGGTTGACCCGGTCGGGTCAAACCGGATTTGAGAACATTGATACAAACGAATATTGATATCACTATCATTGGCATTGCCCATTGCCCATTACCAAAATATACATATCAAACACGCCCTTAATACAACACCAAACAACAACTATTCTCCTCGTCTCTAATTAAATGTCCATGTGTTATTTTTAAAGTTTTTTTTGTCAACTTTGACTTCAAATTATTTTTTTTGTGTTATATAATATACGATGTAAAATATATAAATGGACTAAGTGTTAAATGTGTTTTCATTAATATAATTTTTATTAAGATTATAAAACAAAAAAAAAATAATGTAAAGTTAAAATTAATAAATAAATATTTTAAAGTAAATAGTAAACATTTATTTAAAAACGGAAGAAATATATTATTTACAGTTAAGTACTCTAGTAATTACCAACGTTAATCACATTATGCTCTAAAATTTGTAATGCTATTAGGTTATAAGTATCATTTCAATTTACGGATTTTTACACCGTACCCTATAACTTTACACGAACTTAAAATTAGACAGGCCTTGCATCTAGTGTATAAACAGATATGGATGTGTACGTGTTATGATCAATTACTCCGTAGAAGACACATAACCAAAGGGACACTGGTTTCACCATATATTCCTTTTACGTTGACTCGATCAAAGATGGCGTGTTATTAAAATATAAGTTGACAGCTGGTTAATTGTACAAGGGTAAGAAAGGTAATTATTTTCCTTTTATATTTTTGTTTTGGATATTTTGGTTTGGACTTTGCAGGTTGGTTAAAGATGGAGGACTGGAACTGACAAGTTGAAGAATTACTCGTCAGCCCTAGTCAACTTAGTATATATTCATCGCTTTCTTATTTTTTAGTTATTTTACTCTGTTTGTTATCTATCTCACATAGTTAATGTCGCCATTGTTACGATCTTGAGTTTTGATACTTGTTTGTTTAGATTGGTTGTGTATATTGATCTTGCTTGTAAGATCATTGATACACTGTATTCTTTCATTCTTCTGTTTGTAAGTACGATCAAAAAGCTAGGTATCACATTTGAAGTGATAGCCTAACGCAGTTTAATAAAAATAAAAGGGGAGGTTGGTTGAATCATCTTGATTCGTGTTTTTTGTTAAAGTTTTATAAAATCGAATATGGTATCAGAGACTATGGTTCTTGATACTTGTTTTTAAACGGTTTTAACTCTGGATTTCAATTAGCTGCTGGTTAATTGAGTTTTTGATTAAATCTCAAAAATTAGGGTTTCTTAATTTTTGGGGGTTTTCTGATTTCTGGTGTTCCTTTGGGTTTAATTGGGTTCTTGGTTGGTTAATTGAGTTTAATTTCACTCCTGGTAAGTTTAATTGAAGAAACCCTAAATTTCAGACATTAGGGTTTTCATTCAATTTTGGGGGTTTGTTCTTATTTGTTGGTTATCTGTTATAACTAACGTTTCAAGTTGTTTTTCCGGCTGTGCTTTATCTGATTGTGGTGGGATCTTCTTGATCTCCTTGGATCTTGGCATTTTTTGCTTGTAGCTGCGTGTTTTAGTAACACCTCTCTTGCTCTCTCTTTAGACTGGTTTCTTGTTGTTGTTTTTAGAGGGTGATTTAGGTGTCGAAGGGATTAGGTAGTTTTGGAGGATTGATTCAGTTTTCTTGTGTGCTTCTTGGTAGCTGTGTGTAGAGGAGATATAAGGGGTTTCTTTGTTTTTGTTGTGTGTTATTTTTTGATTTGTTATCATGTCTGATCCCAAGAAGGGTGATAAGGGTGATAAACTTGTTAGTGATACTGAAACAGAAGATAATAATGAGACTGTCATTCATACTAATGACCCATTATACTTACACCCAACTAATACTAATGGGCAGCCTATTGTGAGTGTTAAACTAACTGGACCAGAAAACTTTAACGTTTGGGCTGCTGCATTTAAGCTTGCTTTGCATACTAAAAATAAATTGGGTTTTATTGATGGTACTTGTGAAAAAGATAATGATGATGAAGTTTTTTCTGATGAATGGGATAGATGTAATGTAGTAGTTTTATCATGGATTCTTGGATGTATCTCTTTTGAGTTATATCAAGGACAAATCTTTTCTAAAAAGGCTAAAGATGTGTGGGATGAGTTTAAAGAAACTTATGATAAAATTGATGGGTCTATTATCTATAATCTGCATTATAAAATTTGCTCTCTTACTCAATCTGGGTCTTCTTTGTCTGAGTATTATCATAACTACAATAGCTTATGGAGGCAGTTTGACTCCCTTGTCAATCTTCCTTCTTGTAGTTGTGATGGTGCTCCTCAAATGAAGAGTCATAATGCTCTTATGAGGCTTATGTGGTTTCTTATGGGTCTTGATGACATTTTCAGTGTTGTTAGGAGTCAATTGTTAACTGCTGACCCTTTGCCTGATGTTAAATCTGCTTTTGCTACTCTTTCTAGGGTTGAATCCCACAAGAACAATTTGGTTCATGCTGTTAATGATAAGAGTACTGCTTCTGCTTTTGTGGTTAAACCTAATAATTGGTCTGGTAATAGAAGTACTCAAAACAATCAAAATAATCAAAATAATCAAAACAGAGGTTCTAATAGAAACAACAATAAGTTTGTTTGTACTCATTGCAATATGAATGGCCGTACCATAGATAGATGTTTTGAGCTGAATGGTTATCCTCCTGGTTTCAAGAAAAGAAACTCTGGAGGATCTAATGTGTCTAATAATGCATCTAGTTCTCATGCTAATAGTGTTGGTCAAGGATCTGGGAATTCTCTTCCCTTTACTGTTGATTAGATTAATAGGCTTATGGCCTTAATTGGATCTAAGACTGATGCTGGTGATGTGCAGTCATGTGCTGCAGGTATAATATTTGAGTCTAATCATGTTATAAGTTTTGTTACTTGTAGATTTTTTAACTATAACACTAATATAAGTACTTATAGTACATATATTGGGTGGATCTTTGGTTCTGGAGCATCCCAACATATGAACTTTTCTACAGATCATTTATATGATGTAATAGATGTTTCTAAGCTAAATATATATGTGTCACATCCTAATGGAACTATTGAAAAGGTTAAACATGTTGGGAATTTTAAACTTTCTTATCAAATTGTGTTAAAAAATGTGTTGGTTGTTCCAGGCTACAAGGTGAGCCTCATATCTGTTCATAAGTTGGCCAAGGATGATAAATTTGTTGTTTCATTTACCGAGTCAAAATGTTTTGTTCAGGATTCTCTTCAAAAGTCCCTTCTGGGGACTGGTAGTGAGAACAATGGCCTTTATTTGTTTGATTCAGGTAGGAAATACATTAATAGCTCTATAACTAAATGTTGTTTGTCTAAGTGCATTTGGCATAACAGACTTGGTCATCCTTCTGACCAAGTCTTAGCCATTTTAAAAAATGATATTCAAATTGATTCTACTGATAATGTTGAGCCTTGTGATGTCTGTCATAAGGCTAAACAGACTAGGGATCCTTTTCCATTAAGTGAACATAAGACCAAGTTTTTGGGAGATATTGTTCACTTAGATGTTTGGGGTCCTTATAAAATTAAAAGTAGAGATGGATATAGATTTTTTCTTAGTGTGGTTGATGATTATACTAGGGCTGTGTGGTTGTATATGCTTAAAGGAAAATATGAAGTTTTTAATAAAATTGTTGAATTTTATAATTTGATAAAAAAAATCAGTTTGATATGTCTATTAAAGTATTCAGAAGTGACAATGGTTCTGAATTTATTAATCATAAATTTGAAGAGTTTGTTCAAACTAAAGGAATTGTTCATCAAACCACTTGTGTATATACACCACAGCAGAATGGTATAGCAGAAAGGAAACATAGGCACTTGCTTAATGTTGCTAGAGCCCTTATGTTTCAGGGGGGATTACCTTTGAATATGTGGCCTGAATGTGTTCTTACTACTGTCTATCTTATTAACAAGATTCCTAACTATGTTCTCTCTGGAAAAAGTCCTTATGAAATGATATATAAAATTAAACCTAATATCTCTCATTTGAAATCTTTTGGTTGTTTATGCTTTAGTACTATGCTTAATAATATGGATAAGTTTGCTGCTAGGTCTGAAAAATGTGTTTTTATTGGTTATTCTTTTACTAAAAAAGGGTATAAACTTTTTAGTCTTGAGTCTAAAACTGTTTTATTTTCTAGGGATGTTAAATTTTATGAAATAGTTTTCCTTTCAAAAATAATGTTTGCAAAGATGATTTAATTTTTGAAGAACAAGGTACAAATAGTTTAAATATTTTTGACCTGGTAGTAGACAAGTCTGATGATCCCTATGATGAAGTGAGAGATGTAAGCTTAGAGAATAGAGGTAGCATTTCTAAGAGGTCTGACTTAGCTGATAAAGTGTCTACTAACACTTCTACCATTGTTACCAGTCACTCTTAGGGGACAGATACTATGGATAATAAAGATCCTAGTGTTGGAAACCAGAGTGGTCTAGGAAGTAGTGAGGCTAGTCCTATAGACAAAAATGTTGCCCTAAATGATGATGATTATGAATCTGAGGGTGAAGAGTTTATAGAATTTAATCAATTGTTTCAAAATAATCCAGAGAGATCTGAGCTAAGAAGGGTTTACTAGACAACACAAAGTTCCTGCTAAGTTTGATAACTATGTACTTGATAAAAGAGTTAAGTATGATATTAATACTGTGATGAGCTACACTGGTTTGTCTATGCATAACTTTGTGTTTTCTAATAATCTAAACAAAATTCATGAGCCTAAATCATATGATGAGGCTGCCAAGACCCTAGATGGGTTGAGGCAATGAATGAAGAAATGGAAGCCCTTAATAGAAATAATACTTGGGTTATTGTTGACTTACCTCTTGGTAGGAAACCTGTTGCTTGTAAATGGTTGTGGAAAGTGAAATACAAGTCTAGTGGTGATGTTGAGAGATTTAAAGCTAGGGTTGTTGCTAAAGGATTTAGTCAAAAAGAAGGTATAGACTATGAAGAAACATTTTCTCCAGTTGTGAAAATTGTGACTGTTAGGTGTCTTCTTTCTGTTGTTGTGCACAATAATTGGCCTATTTATCAGTTAGATGTGAATAATGCCTTTCTGTATGGAGATTTAGATGAAGAAATTTATATGTATCTCCCTGAAGGATACGGTTCTAACTCAAACAAGGTGCGCAAGCTAACTAAGTCTTTATATGGGTTAAAACAGGCACCTAGAAAATGGAATAAAAAATTGACAAGTGTTTTAACTGAAAATGGTTTTTGTCAAAGTAAAAGTGATGTTTCTTTGTTTACTAAGACTGAGAATGAGTCTTTTTTTTCCCTGCTTGTTTATGTTGATGATATTATTATAACAGGGAACAATGAAAGTATTATCAATGACTTTAAAGAATATTTGAGTTCTAAATTTAAAATAAAAGACCTTAGAAAACTCAAATATTTTTTGGGCATTGAAGTACTTGATACAGACTTAGGGTTGTGTCTTAATCAAAGAAAATATTTTCTAGAATTACTATATGAGTATGGGATGTTGGCATGTAAGCCAGCTAAAGCTCCTATACCAGATCCTTCTAAGAAAAAGAAGAATCTTGTTGAAAATGAGGCTGATACTATTCTTGATAATAAAACATGTTATCAAAAGATTGTTGGCAAATTGATATATTTAACTTTAACAAGACCAGATATTGCTTATGTTGTTCACTGTTTAAGTCAGTTTATGCATGCTCCTTATAAGTCTCATCTGAAACTGGCTTTCCATGTGCTTAGATACCATAAAAATTCTCCTAGAACTGGTATATCTTTCGAAAAACATAGCAATCTGAATCTACATGCTTTTATAGATTCAGATTGTGTCACACCCCACCATGGCGGAATATGGGGCACGACATATGGATATCATCACAACAATAGCGTGTCTATAGAGATAACTAAATGATATAAGAAATGTCATAAAATGGTGACACAAATGTCATGACAATATCTCAACAATGCAGGAGTCTAGGTAAGTAGGTAACAGTCCTACCTCTTACCCAAGACAAACAAATAACACAAACAAACAAACATATAGGTGCCAACAGTATCACTAGATAAATGAACAAACAAAAACTAAGAAGGAAACGGGGATTCTCCTTCTATATGCATTCCTAAGCTTCTCCAAACCTAGCCACTTATGTTCTCATGCTTAACCATAGTATCACCTGAAAGAGACACTAAAACACGTCAACATAAAGTTGGTGAGAGTCATAGGTTTAGACTCCAACACAAGACAAGTCATAAGCTGTGAATACCATAAACCAATAAACATATGGACAATGCGCTACAATCATGTACTAACAACTAGCATTCAAGTTCAATCAATCATTACAATTCCAAGGCATCACGCCTTACCAACAATCACAATTTCCAAGGCATCACGCCTTACCAACAATCACAATTTCCAAGGCATCACGCCTTACCAACAATCACAATTTCCAAGGCATCACGCCTTATCATTAACCATAGGTCCCATAGGCGCCCATACACCTATGTACCTTTCCAATCCAGATCACACACAAACAAGAATCACATAGCAGTTAATCACATAAATGTACACACAAGTCCATCTCAAACCTTAAAAACATTCACAGCATTAATTTAGAAAATAATTCAACACAGTGTCTCTTACATCCCATCTGGAAATAAAAAACAATAGTAAACATGGGATTATGAAACTCACCTGATAGCTTCTTCACAAGTCCTTGCACTAGCAACAAACTAACAAACCAAAAACACGCAATTAATACACGAACCAATCACTAAGATGGCTCATTAACCTATGATGGATATCTAGCCTATTCCCACATATTTACCTCATTGATAAGCTCTAATCACCCCATTACCCTTCCTTAACAAGTTCTTAACTTGGTTAATTTTAATAACTATCCCGTTCATATTTTACACAAAACAGTCCTAGTTTTTAAGTCTCAAAACATTACGTAAAACGTCCACTTAAGCATACCCATGGTTTCTGTAAAAGGAATATTCATACCCTTACATATGTTGGCTAACACCTCCCACTTGCCCTAACCTTAAAGCTACTGTTAAGGCCCCGATATACATATATCTACTTTTGTCATTCCAGATTTCCTGATTTTAAACGTACTAAAGGTTTGTTACCATTAAGGGGTCTTACCCTAAACCACAACCTTAGCCCAAGTTCAGATACTTACTAAAATATATAAACCATCTCTCACGTTCGTGAGAAGATCCCAATGCAACCCTAAGTACCCCAAACAACCCAAAATTTAAAAAGAAAACAGGCTGAATTCAAAACTGTTTTGACCTCCGACTGTTGTAACCTGTTTTGACCCACTTCCCGACCTCCAATTTAGTTCTAGTTTCTTGCATTGGAAATCCACTTCAAATATCTTTCCAGGAGTACTTGGATCGTAAAATAAGAGTTTATAGAACTCCCGATATGATCAAAACAATTGACACAAAATCTGCCCAGTTTTTAAAAATGAGTTTAAACAAATTGAACTAATTAATTAACCCTAACCCCACTAATTACAAACCCTAATGATAGGTGTGAAAACACCCATCCTTTTTTACCACTTAATTACAATAATAACCGAGCCAAAACGTGTATTTTATGTCATTTATGTCGGAATTATGCGTGGTTTGTGTTTTTGTTGTGATTTAGGACGAAAAGGTGAAAAGTGGAGAAAACACGGCATTCACGGGCTTTTATCGAAGAAAAAGACGAAAGATGAAGTCGAAAGATCAAGAATGGAAAAAGAACGGAAGTCCAAGACCAATTCTGAAGATTTATCGAAGAAAAAGTCAAAAGACGAAAGTTTACTAAAAGCCGAAAAACTCGAGTCTTATTTATGAAGAAAATCCAAGACGAGTTTGAAGAAATCCCATGACAAAGTCCAAGTATTAAGAAGATTAACAAAATATTAAGAAGATTAAGGACTAAAGTGTGCAAATAAGAGAAAGAAGAAAGAGGGAGGAAGCTTCCTAAGCTCCTCCCTAATCCTCCTATAAATAGTTTAGATTTTCATTTTGTGAAGGTGGTTGGAGGTCTGACAAGCCTCTCTTCCCTATTCTTCATTTTCATGTTCTTTACTTTTAAGCACCTTAATCTCCATGTATTGCACCTTTAATTTTCTTTTAATTCCAATTAAGTTTCCATTTAATTGTTGTTAATCTTTACTTTATTGTTAATCTCCTCCTACCTTTCTTGTTTGATTTGTTCTTCTTTTTCATTGTTCATGTTCTTAAGTTTTTATGATTTTAATCAAGTGGGTTTTGATTGATTTGGCTTTGTTTGTTAGTTTTGATGATTTAATTTGATTGATTATTGTTAGTTGATGTTTGTTGGTTGTTTTGGTTTAAGCTTTTGGTTTGTTTTGATTAGATTTTCTCAAATTCGTGCTTTGTTCTTCATACCCTGCATCTCGTTACTGTTACTGTATTCTTGCCCAGAACTTTCCGAATAGGCTATTCATTTTATTTCTATGCGGAATATTTCAAATATTCCGAATCAACTGTCTTCAAAGTGTTCTATGCGGAATGTTGATTATTCCGAATAAGACCTTCTATGCGGAATGTTCATTTATTCCGAATAGGGATTTCTATGCGGAATGTTCAGTTATTCCGAATAGGGATTTCTATGCGGAATGTTTGATTATTCCGTATAAGGGTAATATTCCGAATAGGGTTAGGATTCCGCATAGCTTTTTATTATTCCGCATAGCTTTTATTCCGAATAGAGTTGTTTTCCGAGTAGAGTGTTTTTTCCATTTTTATTCCGCATAGGCATTTTTATTCCGCATAGTTTAAATATTCCGAATAGCTTTTTATTGAGTTTTTAGTTTTCAGTTTTAAACTTTATTTATCCCGCCTTTTTCGTTATTTGTATTTTTACTTGCTTTCCTTTTATTTAAGTTTTATTTCGCGTCATTTACTTTATTTGCCTTTAAATTTCTCGTCATTTATTTCCCGTTAAGTTTTTATCTTTCATTGTTTCCTTTTACCGTCTTTACTTTATCTTTATTTGTTTCAAGTCTTTATTTTTAATTAGTTTTAGACAACGACTCCCTTTTACTTGATTCACCAAGAACAACTGAGTCGCACAATTAACCAGAGATCAATTCGAGAAGATACCGAGAAAACGAACTTTCAACGAGTAAAAATCCAGTTATTAAAATGGCGCCGCTGCCGGCTCTTTTCGTGAGGATCGAAGGTTTTTTGTGAGAGACGCGTTGGCTTTTGGGACCCGTTCACTTGTGAACGTTATTTTTCGTATCAAAAATTTTCAAAAATCCAAAAACATTTGAAAAATCATAAAAAGCATTTCTTTTTCAAAGTTTTGCACCAAAAATATTCTTCTTGCTTATCTATCTTTCTTTATGGATTTTTATATCCATTGCGTCCGGTGTGGGAAACAATTATCTGGGAACAACTCTTGTCAATGGTGTACATGTGAACGGTGTGGAAACGATATCGACTACACACAATCCGGATTTTGTCCCTTGTGCAACTCGACTAATTCATTCTTTTTGAACCCTCCTCCTGTTCCCCCGTGCATCTATTGTGGAAGCGATTCTCATTGGCATGTTTCGTGCCCGGTTCGATACCCGTATGGTCATGGGCAAGAACCGGGGTACAATTATGACAATGATAATAGCTATCAACAAGAGGCACCCAGTTTTTCTCCATACCCATGGTGCTATATTTGTGGGGGCCCTCACGATGCTTCTTTTTGTGATCCGTCGCAAATCTTTGAGAAAGTACCGTGCTATCATCCTAGTGTCTATAACCGTGAGCCCCCACATCACACCCTCAATCATCAATCCTCTCAGCAAACTAGTCTTGATCAACAACTCAATTCTTTGAATGGCATTCTAGAAAGCCTAGCTCAACTCTGAGCTGACTTGCATCAGGAAAGGCAACCGTTGCTTGATGTGGACGAAACCTTGAAAACCACCGACACCTTTTTGAGCCAATTCAGTCGTTTTCCCTTCTTTTCTACACCAAAATGTTTAATTACAGCGTGGGATAGAATCGGTGAAATTGAACATACTCGGGGCGATGAACAACAAAAGTTGCTGCATGAGCTTCTTAAAGATGTGGAGGTTATCAAGGAAGAGTTAGCCGACTATGTCACTCCTAATTGGACTCGTCCCATCTATTATGATGATGACGACGACGATGATGTCTACACTTTCAACCAATCTTCTGAAGTTGCTGCTCCTACTGTCGATGCTCCTACTGCGTCTAAGGATCTAGATTCGTTGAATACGCTTAGTGATGTTGATCCCGACAAAGTATTGGATGATGAGGTTTGTGACATACCTGCTATGGAGCCTGAGGACGACGTTGCTCTTACGGAAGAGGTCGATCCTAGTGATGACGATTCTTCTCTCAGCTATGAGAATTTCACTTTTGAAATTTCTCAATCTCCACCGGGAGATGCGGGTGATGACGATTTATTCTCTCCGGATTACGAGAAGTTCACCGATGAACTTGATCTTGTGGATGAGGTGGAAGACATACTTCTTCGCGATAGATTACGGAAAGTGCACCTTCTTATTGCTCAAATCGAAGAGTTGACTTCTCCTTCTCTTTCCAAGTCTTTACCTCCATCTATTCCTCCCGTTGAAGACAATGACCCATTGCTGGAAGAAATCGATATTCACTCCATTCCTCCAGGTATTGATGATTATGATATGGAGGAGGACATTATTTTTGATAATTTGCTGCAGGAAAGTATTGACCCAAGTCCCCCTCCCGAGCACCTTTCATCCACTCCGTTAGAAACCATCACGGAGGATGAGTGCTTTGACCCAGGAGGTGATATTGATTATGCTATCATTGATGACATCACGGCTTTGCCGAATGCTCAGCCTCCATTGTCTTTGGGGGATGACAATGTGCTTACTATACCCAACCCACCTCCCGTGGATCTTGAATTCACATACTTCTCGTATGTTGAAAGGACTTTTCTCCCATTCAAGAATTATCCCCCGCCTCTCCTTTGTTGATGTCAACCGGGAACGAGGACAAGGTCTTTGATCCCGGTATTACATTCGAGGCTTCCCCATGGACCATTTAATTCGGGGACGAGTCAGGCTCGTGACTCGGTTAATATAAACAAGCGCTTTTTGGGAGGCAACCCAATTATCTATCTATTTTCACCATAAGTGTAGGGGGGAGCCCCGTGGTGTTTCTTGCTTTCTTTCTTATCATGTGCAGGGATTAGAACTTCAAAGACACACTCTTGATGACTTTTGACGAACCATGATTCCGTGTTCCCTTCTTCCCGGTTCTATCCTAAACTCTTTTCGATTCACTATTTTGTATTCTCTCAATATTACAATAGGAATCTCTTTAGTTGTCTTTTCCTTAGAAAGATCTAAACAAAGTGCACAATGTCATAAGTGTAGGGGAGTTTACTCCCACATGCTTAAACATTGAGGACAATGTTTATATTAAGTGTAGGGGGGACTTCTATCGAAGTTAAGTGGTCTTTTCCTTGTATTTGTCCTCATTTTAACCGGAAAATCAATTTTTCGACATTTTTCAAAATTTTTAATCTATTTTGGCCTAGTTGTAGTCTCCTTTATTTTTGTTACTTTCTAGCATTTAATAAAATGGTTTTAGCAAGTTTAGATATATTAGATATATTAGGCCCGTTGTGAATATTTTGACTCAACCCGAGTTTACTTATCCAAGTTCACTCTAGCTAGTATCCTTAACCATGTAGACCTTAATTGGTTTATTAGGCTAAGCATCCACGAGTCTCATTCCTTGAGATTTTAAATTGTGGAGAACGAGAAATGATAGATTTAGTTACAAGTTTGGTATTCTCTCATTAACTTATGTGAGTTAATTATGATCTTTTTCCCCCATCACTTGCTAATAAATTATCTGCAATAAGTAAGGTCGTACGATTTGAAAAGTTACTTAGCTTCTAGCCCAAGATCGTTTAAAAGTTGCTCGGTAATGATAAGAGTTCATAGCCAAGGCATAACTTATGAAGCGGGGCGCGAAGATTGGCGAGTCCGAACAGGCCCTAACAAGGCATGAGGATTCCATTTTATTGCTGAAGATCCAAAGTGATGTGAAAAGCATTATTCCCAAAATCAATATGAAGGATCAAGACTCACGACAAAAAGCAATCAACTCCCATAAAGATGATGGAGAAGTCTATCCGAAAAGACCCTAACAAGGTATGAGGATAAATAGATCCAAGTCCGAAAAGGAGGCGGATCGTTGTATCTCAAAATCCCAAATAGAGATTGAAGAAATAATCATGAAGTCGTGGTCAACAAAGTTGGAGTACCCCTCAAAAGTCTCCAAGTGAAGAAACTCTATTATGATGAGAAGACCATTATCTCAAGAACGTCTCTCGAAGATATGAAGTATGAAGTACATGCCAAATATCGGCCCGAGAAAGGTCTCAAATCGTGAACCGAGTTATGCCAAGATATGAACTTCTTAATATCCCGAGAAGCAGTTTTAAGAGATTTTGTCCTTTAGCTAACTATTTATCAAATCTTCCTACTTTGCTTTCAGCCTAAATAAATTATCAAAATAAGTCGACAATGCATCCTCGTGATCATTCAAGACATCAATAAAATATAAGAGATACTCGTAGGAATAAGGGAGTTTAAGTGATTAATTGAACCACATGAGTAAATGTTTGTTATGCTAACTTGTACTAACAATGATCTTGTTTTTAAGCTTGGCATGGGGAACGTGAAATTTGAGGGTGATGAACATTCATGACACACAAGCCCTAATGTAAGTCTTAGATTTCTTTACAAGTTTCTTCCTTGTTGCATCTTGTTATTTTCTACCTTTTTGATTTTCCTTAGTTGTTTAATAAAGGCCAAGGTAGGTTGATTATGATGAAAAATGTAAACTTGCTTTGTAACTAATGCATTGCATGAGGATATTGCAATGGTTAAGTGTAGGGGATTTGATAGGTGTGAAAACACCCATCCTTTTTTACCACTTAATTACAATAATAACCGAGCCAAAACGTGTATTTTATGTCATTTATGTCGGAATTATGCGTGGTTTGTGTTTTTGTTGTGATTTAGGACGAAAAGGTGAAAAGTGGAGAAAACACGGCATTCACGGGCTTTTATCGAAGAAAAAGACGAAAGATGAAGTCGAAAGATCAAGAGTGGAAAAAGAACGGAAGTCCAAGACCAATTCTGAAGATTTATCGAAGAAAAAGTCAAAAGACGAAAGTTTACTAAAAGCCGAAAAACTCGAGTCTTATTTATGAAGAAAATCCAAGACGAGTTTGAAGAAATCCCAAGACAAAGTCCAAGTATTAAGAAGATTAACAAAATATTAAGAAGATTAAGGACTAAAGTGTGCAAATAAGAGAAAGAAGAAAGAGGGAGGAAGCTTCCTAAGCTCCTCCCTAATCCTCCTATAAATAGTTTAGATTTTCATTTTGTGAAGGTGGTTGGAGGTCTGACAAGCCTCTCTTCCCTATTCTTCATTTTCATGTTCTTTACTTTTAAGCACCTTAATCTCCATGTATTGCACCTTTAATTTTCTTTTAATTCCAATTAAGTTTCCATTTAATTGTTGTTAATCTTTACTTTATTGTTAATCTCCTCCTACCTTTCTTGTTTGATTTGTTCTTCTTTTTCATTGTTCATGTTCTTAAGTTTTTATGATTTTAATCAAGTGGGTTTTGATTGATTTGGCTTTGTTTGTTAGTTTTGATGATTTAAATTGATTGATTATTGTTAGTTGATGTTTGTTGGTTGTTTTGGTTTAAGCTTTTGGCTTGTTTTGATTAGATTTTCTCAAATTCGTGCTTTGTTCTTCATACCCTGCATCTCGTTACTGTTACTGTATTCTTGCCCAGAACTTTCCGAATAGGCTATTCATTTTATTTCTATGCGGAATATTTCAAATATTCCGAATCAACTGTCTTCAAAGTGTTCTATGCGGAATGTTGATTATTCCGAATAAGACCTTCTATGCGGAATGTTCATTTATTCCGAATAGGGATTTCTATGCGGAATGTTCAGTTATTCCGAATAGGGATTTCTATGCGGAATGTTTGATTATTCCGTATAAGGGTAATATTCCGAATAGGGTTAGGATTCCGCATAGCTTTTTATTATTCCGCATAGCTTTTATTCCGAATAGAGTTGTTTTCCGAGTAGAGTGTTTTTTCCATTTTTATTCCGCATAGGCATTTTTATTCCGCATAGTTTAAATATTCCGAATAGCTTTTTATTGAGTTTTTAGTTTTCAGTTTTAAACTTTATTTATCCCGCCTTTTTCGTTATTTGCATTTTTACTTGCTTTCCTTTTATTTAAGTTTTATTTCGCGTCATTTACTTTATTTGCCTTTTAAATTTCTCGTCATTTATTTCCCGTTAAGTTTTTATCTTTCATTGTTTCCTTTTACCGTCTTTACTTTATCTTTATTTGTTTCAAGTCTTTATTTTTAATTAGTTTTAGACAACGACTCCCTTTTACTTGATTCACCAAGAACAACTGAGTCGCACAATTAACCAGAGATCAATTCGAGAAGATACCGAGAAAACGAACTTTCAATGAGTAAAAATCTCAGTTATTACCTAACTTATGTAATCATTATAACCTCATTATTATAACATTAATTTACTGTTTTTAAATTAAACCCTAACCTAATTCCATCATAAGATGATTAATTAAACATAAAAACAATTTAATTAAAAAGGGATTTGAAGATTTACCTTGGATTTATGAAAACCCCCAAATTTTATGAAGAACCCTAATTTTTTTATAAGAATCACGAATTTCCTTCATCTCCAGGAGAAAAATAATGAATTTGGTTTAGTATATACATTATATAGGGTATGGGTGAATCCTAGTCCAACCTAAAGCCCACTTTCCTTTTTTTCCCTCTTTTCCCCTTTTTCCCTTCTTTTCTGCGTCCAAAACCGACTATGCACCCTAAAAATTCGTTTTTTTTTCCTTTTTATTATTAATATATGTATTAATAATATTACCTTAATTTTCCTTAATTTATTTCAGCTCCTAAAGCATCCAAAACCTCAAAACCGTAAAACTAGTCAGTTTTTACGCGATTACCGTAAAAGACGTAAAATATACACTTTTAAAAAAAATCTCAAATTTTGAAATAAACTTTATAACTAAGTCCTAAATGACTTAAGACCATCCTGAAAAATATTCATATGGATAATTACCTCACCCGAGACCTCTAAATGCTAAACCGTAAATCCTAAAAAATACACTATTACGATAATACTTATACGTATACGTAAACACCAAAATATCACCATTTCATTTCATAGTCCCTAATTGTGAGCTCATGAACATGAAATAACCGTTCCTCGATTTACTTATGAGTACTTCTATACTCATAAACGATAACCACACCAACCTTAATCACTCAAAATAAACACGTAATCACACAAATTAAGTAAGCACACATAAAATAACCTAAAAGTAAGATCAAGTGACAAATCCAAAACCTAGGGTTGTCACATCACTCCCTCCTAATAGAAATCTCGTACCGAGATTCACTCCCAAACTCAAACTAATTCTCAGCAAACAAACGAGGATGCATATCCCTGATAAAACCTTCACGTTCAAACGTGAACTCAGTTTACACGAAAATAATCTCAACCAACAACACATGAGCCTTAACCGTCCGCGAGGAAACTTATCAAAACCATAAAGTTATGTACCAACCTAACTAAATCTCGCAACTCATCAGACAAGAACTGTCTTGAAACCAAGTTAGGAGCCGTCACATAACTCAACGGGTTTAAAACTCTCACCCCGATTTTAGTCTTACTCATAAATACCATAAATCAAAACTCATCAAGATATAACCATGTTCTCTAAGGTCTAAATAAATCTCAAATTCTATCCCAACTCATCTCTATGTTAACCCTCCAAGTATTCATTAACCCAAAATACCCAAAACACGAGTTTAAACCATGTTGTCCGAAAATTAACCTTGAACTCAACACTTGTACAATTAATTAGACCAAGCTACTGACTTCCAATTACGAAACTTTCTGAATATTTGAAAAGTATGTTCCGAGTACATAATTTTATGCTTTTGAATCACCCAAAAACCTTTAAAAACGAATAAGTTATGACCAAAACGATTTTTCTCAAAATCTGCCTAGGCATTAGCGACAGTTTTTTACAGTTAGTGACATATTTTGACAGTTTAGCGACAGTTTCTGCCTACTCCGATTTATACCAAAAAAAAACGATTTTTAAACCCTAAAACCCCTCATTAATTACCAAAATTAGAACCTAATTTATTTTAATTCCAGAAAATTAAAACTCTATTAATTACATGATTTTAACATATTTCACTAAATAAGAAAAAAAAATTTAACTTAAGAACAATAACTTTAGGTGATCAAAACGAAAATATTTTAAAATAACCGAGTCATGCTTATATGTTAAAGAATTTATATTCCACCTTATTTGAAAACATGTTTCCGACACTTCCTTATTTCATCGACTACCAACAACTATTTTTTTTTTGCAAGTTCTATTTTTTTTACCATGTTTAACTCGAAACAAAAGACATCGTTACCCCAAAAAGAAATCTCCACCATCTCAAAATCCTTCACGCCAAAAGTACCGTACAAACAAACACGTGAAATGAGGACCCGAGAAATGCGCTACTACAGAAGTTGAACATCTCAAAGAGAAACGAGCTAGCAACCATCCCAAGAATACAACCGGTAAGTAGAAAATAATTTTACATACATAGGCATAAGCGTACATACACTCAAATCCATCCAAGATATACTATACAAGCATGTATTAACTCTCTTTCATGCAATCATACTTGAAAGTACAGTGGTGTTGTGGCACATATATAATTATGTAGGCCTCCATAATTATACATGTTCCCTTTCATCAATGTACTCCCTCCTATGATGACACTTATAAGAAATTAATACTACACATAACACATAATCCAACAACTCACAAGCACATAACCACACAGGATAAGATCCAAAACCCCATGTATTAAAATAACATAGCCAATGCACGAAACACATAAACTCGTAGTTCAGCTGAACCAGCGTAGACAAAAATTCAAAATGTATAAAGAACATGAAAACATAACTAAGCGAAATCCAACAATGACTAGCGTATACGACCATGGTTCCACCCGCACTAATCAAAACTCGTAAAGAAAATAACATGTAGTTAAGTATGAACCATAGTAGTTCATAACCTAACAAATACTGCGAAAATAATATTCAAACACATCAATTACTATAAAATGCACACATACTCCTATGACGCCTATATGCAGGGACCCTTAAGCTATAGACTAGGCTACGCGACTAGGCAACCTAATTCTCTATAACCATTGGCTCTGATACCATTCTGTCACACCCCACCATGGCGGAATATGGGGCACGACGTATGGATATCATCACAACAATAGCGTGTCTATAGAGATAACTAAATGATATAAGAAATGTCATAAAATGGTGACACAAATGTCATGACAATATCTCAACAATGCAGGAGTCTAGGTAAGTAGGTAACAGTCCTACCTCTTACCCAAGACAAACAAATAACACAAACAAACATACATATAGGTGCCAACAGTATCACTAGATAAATGAACAAACAAAAACTAAGAAGGAAACGGGGATTCTCCTTCTATATGCATTCCTAAGCTTCTCCAATCCTAGCCACTTATGTTCTCATGCTTAACCATAGTATCACCTGAAAGAGACACTAAAACACGTCAACATAAAGTTGGTGAGAGTCATAGGTTTAGACTCCAACACAAGACAAGTCATAAGCTGTGAATACCATAAACCAATAAACATATGGACAATGCGCTACATTCATGTACTAACAACTAGCATTTAAGCTCAATCAATCATTACAATTCCAAGGCATCACGCCTTACCAACAATCACAATTTCCAAGGCATCACGCCTTACCAACAATCACAATTTCCAAGGCATCACGCCTTACCAACAATCACAATTTCCAATGCATCACGCCTTATCATTAACCATAGGTCTCATAGGCGCCTATACATCTATGTACCTTTCCAATCCAGATCACACACAAACAAGAATCACATAGCAGTTAATCACATAAATGTACACACAAGTCCATCTCAAACCTTAAAAACATTCACAACATTAATTTAGAAAATAATTCAACACAGTGTCTCTTCCATCCCATCTGGAAGTCAAAAACAATAGTAAACATGGGACTATGAAACTCACCTGATAGCTTCTTCACAAGTCCTTGCACTAGCAACAAACTAACAAACCAAAAACATGCAATTAATACACGAACCAATCACTAAGATGGCTCATTAACCTATGATGGATATCTAGCCTATTCCCACATATTTACCTCATTGATAAGCTCTAATCACCCCATTACCCTTTCTTAACAAGTCCTTAACTTGGTTAAGTTTAATAACTATCCCGTTCATATTTTACACAAAACAGTCTCAGTTTTTAAGTCACAAAACTTTAAGTAAAACGTCCACTTAAGTATACCCATGGTTTCTGTAAAAGGAATATTCATACCCTTACATATGTTGGCTAACACCTCCCACTTGCCCTAACCTTAAAGCTACTGTTAAGGCCCCGATATACATATATCTACTTTTGTCATTCCAGATTTCCTGATTTTAAACGTACTAAACGTTTGTTACCATTAAGGGGTCTTACCCTAAACCACAACCTTAGCCCAAGTGCAGATACTTACTACAATATATAAACCATCTCTCACGTTCGTGAGAAGATCCCAATGCAATCCTAAGTACCCCAAACAACCCAAAACTTAAAAAGAAAACTGGCTGAATTCAAAACTGTTTTGACCTCTGACTGTTGTAACCTGTTTTTGACCCACTTCCTGACCTCCAATTTAGTTCTCGTTTCTCGCATTGGAAAGCCACTTCAAATATCTTTCCAGGAGTACTTGGATCGTAAAATAAGAGTTTATAGAACTCCCGATATGATCAAAACAATTGACATAAAATCTGCCCTGTTTTTAAAAACGGGTTTAAACAAATTGAACTAATTAATTAACCCTAACCCCACTAATTACAAACCCTAACTTATGTAATCATTATAACCTCATTATTATAACATTAATTTACTGTTTTTAAATTAAACCCTAACCTAATTCCATCATAAGATGATTAATTAAACATAAAAACAATTTAATTAAAAAGGGATTTGAAGATTTACCTTGGATTTATGAAAACTCCCAAATTTTATGAATAACCCTAATTTTTTTATAAGACTCACGAATTTCCTTCATCTCCAGGAGAAAAATAATGAATTTGGTTTAGTATATACATTATATAAGGTATGGGTGAATCCTAGTCCAACCCAAAGCCCACTTTCCTTTTTTTCCCTTTTTTTCCCTCTTTTTCCCTTTTTCCCTTCTTTTCTGCGTCCAAAACCGACTATGCACCCTTAAAAATCGTTTTTTTTTTTCCTTTTTATTATTAATATATGTATTAATAATATTACCTTAATTTTCCTTAATTTATTTCAGCTCCTAAAGCCTCCAAAACCTCAAAACCGTAAAACTAGTCAGTTTTTACGCGACTACCGTAAAAGACGTAAAATATACACTTTTAAAAAAAATCTCAAATTTTGAAATAAACTTTATAACTAAGTCCTAAATGACTTAAAACCATCCTGAAAAATATTCATATGGATAATTACCTCACCCGAGACCTCTAAATGCTAAACCGTAAATCCTAAAAAATACACTATTACGATAATACTTATACGTATACGTAAACGCCAAAATATCACCATTTCATTTCATAGTCCCTAATTGTGAGCTCATGAACATGAAATAACCGTTCCTCGATTTACTTATGAGTACTTCTATACTCATAAACGATAACCACACCAAACTTAATCACTCAAAATAAACACGTAATCACACAAATTAAGTAAGCACACATAAAATAACCTAAAAGTAAGACCAAGTGACAAATCCAAAACCTAGGGTTGTCACAGATTGGGATAAGTGTAAGATTACTAGAAAGTCTGTTACTGGATATACTGTATATCTGGGTGATAATCTTGTGTCTTGGAAAAGAAAGAAACAATCTGTTATAGCTAAATCTTCAGCTGAAGCTGAATATAGAGCTATGAACAGTGTTACTTGTGAAATCATGTGGATACTTAAGATTATGAAAGATCTTAAGGTGAATATTACCTTGCCTGTGTCAGTAAGTTGTGATAGTGGTTCTGCAATTCAAATTGCAGCCAATCCTGTATTTCATGAGAGAACTAAACACTTTGAAATTGATTTATATTTCCTAAGAGAAAAAGTGTCTGCAGGTTTGATCAAAACTATTAAGATCAAATCTGAAGATAATGTTGCAGACTTGTTTACCAAAGGGTTATCTATTAAAGATCACAATTCTTTTTGTGAAATGTTGAAGCTCGTTGATCTCTACCACAAGTCAACTTAAGAGGGGGTATTAAAATATAAGTTGACAGCTGGTTAATAGTGCAAGGGTAAGAAAGGTAATTATTTTCCTTTTATATTTTTGTTTTGGATATTTTGGTTTGCACTTTGCAGGTTGGTTAAAGATGAAGGACTGGAACTGACAAGTTGAAGAATTACTCGTCAGCCCTAGTCAACTTAGTATATAGTCATCGCTTTCTTATTTTTTTTAGTTATTTTACTCTGTTTGTTATCTCTCTCACATTGTTAATGTCGCCATTGTTACGATCTTGAGTTTTGATACTTGTTTGTTTAGATTGGTTGTGTATATTGATCATGCTTGTAAGATCATTGATACAATGTATTCTTTCATTCTTTCTGTTTGTAAGTACGATCAAAAAGTTAGGTATCACATTTAAAGTGATAGCCTAACGTAGTTTAATAAAAATAAAAGGGGAGGTTGGTTGAATCATCTTGATTCGTGTTTTTTGGTTAAAGTTTCATAAAATCGAATACGTATTTGAGAATATACACAGTATGGGTATGATTCCAACTCTCGCAAATAGATCACTGCTGCAACTGAACGTCACATATGAAGATGATCACTGAAGAAAAGTCAATCAGCAGATCGAGGATGAGAGTTTTTTCGACACATTTAATTATTTACAGTATTTTATAACAATAAGACACATATATATTTGCTATTAATTACGTACGCAATTCTTCAAATAGCAAGCTTGCTTTGTACTGTGTTTTAGTGTTTTTTTTCTAGTTCATTTCCGTTAGGATACTTACAAGATAATTAAACGAAAATAGACCCAAACAACAAAAAAAAACCACATTAAACAAAATAAGCCTCTAACTCTACATACCACTCACATAACAATCCTAAACGCACATAGCAAAATGAAATATTAGTTGAATATATTTTTACAATATACTCCTTCTTCTTAAATAGATGTTCATTATTAATTTTCGAAACTTATCGTTTTAACTTTGATCTTAAATTATATTGTTAGTGTTATATAATACTTAATGCAAATTATATGAATGGATTGAGATTTATATGTATTTTCATTGATACAATTTTTAACAAGTATTATATAACACAAAAAAATAATTTAAATTTAAAGTTAAGAAAAAATGACTTTAAAATTTAAAGTGAATATTTATTTAAAGACGGAAGAGGTATATAATTTTGTACTCACTTTGTCCCAAAATTATTGTCACCAGACAAGAATCCATTTAAGAAAAACATAATTATTACAGTTTTCTTTCTCATACTTTTTTCAGAATGACAGTTTTACACTTAACTAATTAATTTAAACTTCTTTAATATTTGTAATAATAACCACAAGGATAACATAGTAAACTCGAACTAAATTTCTTATCTATTTTTAGAAATAAACAATAATTTTAGGACAATCAGAAAAGGAAAAGTGGACAACAATTTTAAGACGTAATGAGTAGCATAAATATATCATGGAAACCAAATTTAACAAGTGGTTAGAATAAACATTATGGATTTTGCCCCCCTTTACTTCATTGCTACTCAGTTGGTATGATGCTAAATTCCAAATATAATTCAGGTGCATTGTACTTGGGTATTATTTACGTAGGGTCGTCTTGTCCATAGTGAGGTTTATATTTCTTTATGCCTTTTAGACACGACTTGTTGTTCAGTCTTTATAATATTTATTTGTACATTCTACCAAATTTTTGTGAAAAATGGGCCAACATCAGACATGCAAAACTATTAGAAAACCTTACTTTTGTTGATTTGCATTAAGGTACGTAATCAAACATGGAAATTTAGTAATTAGCCCAAACCTATTGTTTTAAATACCATGTAAGCCTTCAATTGAAAGCAACTTGTCACCATCCCATTATACTTGTAAATACGCCAGGCACAATGATTAGAAGAACTATAGAAGAATACATCATTTTACACAACATTTTACTTAAGCATTCGTTTCAGGGTTTTACTGAAATTCCTATTATATTGTTCGTTTTGTTAGTAGTATCAATTATGAACGTATGACACCAAGAAGGTTTCCTACGAAGAGGTACATCCGTACATGGTACGCACAATCGCAGATTCTCTTTTATACATGCAAGAGCTAGCTAGTAGTATATCACTACAACAATTTTGAAGTCTAGGGACGACTTATTCGTCTCTAGGTAAGCCATTTTTCGATCCTAAACATCTAGGGACGACTAAGTCGACCTTAAGGTTTTGTGTCTAAAAAATCGTCTCTAGAATTCTAGGTACGACCCTCTCTTTGAAACCTAGGGACGACTTCGTGGGTCCCACTGCCCACTACGTTGAATATATTGACTACCCTAGGGACGACTTGCCTTTCCAACTTAGGGTCGACAAAGTCGTCCCTAAGTTTTTAATAAAAATAACCTTTTTAAAATTTTTAATAAAAATTCTTTTTTTAATTATTTTTAATAAAATCTTTTTTATACAAATTAATAAAAAAAATTTTAGAAAAAAAAAAATTAAATATAATCCTAGGGACGACTTAGTCGTCCCTAGGTTTCAAAATTGTCCATGTATCAAAACCTAGGGACGACTAAGTCGTCCCATGTTTTGATACCTGGACAATTTTGAAACCTAGGGACGACTAAGTCGTCCCTAGGGTTAAAATCTGGTGGAATTTGGCTAACCTAGGGACGACTGGGGCTAAAAAAACTGGGCTGTTTTGCAGTTTCCAGATTTTTTCCGGAACTTTTTCCGGACAAAATCCACAATTCTAAATGGCAGAATTCGACAAATACAGAATTATAACAAATCAATAAACGTTACAATACCATATTAAGATAAATTATCCAACATCACGATACAATATTCATCAAATACACTTATTCATCCTAAATCAAATGTTTCACACGCTACAAGTCTCAAACTTTATTAAACATGCATAATAAGAAATAATACTACCACAACCTCTACTCCGTATCCTCGTTAGGTGAAAAGTCACCTTCCTCCTCGTCACCCCCCTCGTCATCCCCCTCGACATAACCCTCGTCATCCCCCTCGTCATCGCCTGATAAGTCGTCACCACTGTTTTGTACATTCCTATCTCGACCCAACTCGTCAACGGACCGGTAATCGTGCTGATGGGGATTTATGATTACACGAGAACCTCCGGGTATGGATTGTGAAGTAGAGCCGATCTCATGAGTCGAGTGTGTGGTGGGACGATAACAATGGTTAAATGTGTTGTTGGTGACGGGAGCAATAGGATAAGTGCCGGTATAGGGAGGTTGGAGTGGTTGGAGATGGTCGGGCAAATATGGTCGGTATGGGTCGATGGAAGGAGGTTGCAATGGTTGTGCCCAAGGATAGGGGGTGGACTAAATGAGCCCAATCAGGAGCTAGGGTGGGCATAAAAAAGGGTCGGGGCGGGGGTACAAAAGTAGGAGGGTTAATTGGGTGATCAGTATTTGATGAGTTGTAGTTCTGGAAAAACTCACCGAATTGACTCTGATATTGCGCCATATGCTGGTACGACGTCTGAGTATATTGTTGCGCCGCATCTGCCTTTAACGCTGCCAAGTAAGCCCGTTGATGCGCCTCCTGATTCTCTTTCCTCATCAGCTCCATCTGTTGCTCATGTCGTTCCATCATTTCCTGAAATTCACCACGAGAGGGAAAATCCGGTCGAGCTGGAGCACCGCGCATGCGATAAGTTACAACAACAATTGTTCATTATATACAACAAGACATAAATATGAACAACTGATTTACATTTTGTTTTATTGAGGATATATAACCTGCGAGAAGTGTTATTGGCACCACCCGGTAACTTCCTGCCTTGTCCCGACACATTTTGCTTATTTTGACTTGGCATGATTTCAGCCACTATTTGTTTATCAGACATGTGCGGGACGATCTTGGCTTTCACTTGGTCACTGAGGGCTTTCATCTTCAGTTGGGAAAGAAAAAAAAACGGTTTAAAATAAATGAAATTAGTTACTAAGGCATGTAAAGAGTTATATATTACTTACATATCTTTCCTCGTTTTCTTTACTTTTAAACGGGCCATTACTTGAGTGCCCCTTCCTCCATGTTTCAACCAGGTCCTCGTAGACCCCTTCCTTGACTTTCTGTAAAATATCAAATAAATTAATAACGAGCTATAATAAATAAACAATATAAATGCTTTTAACTAAAATCACAAAAATTATAAAGAGTCTTACGTATTCATTCCTTCCTCGGGCGAATGGTTTTTTTCCTTGAGTGGTCGATACCGTGTTTTTGGAACGATTAACAGTATTAACCTGACTTCTTGCCACCCTATTTGGCTCTGACCACCACTCAACCAAGTCAGCCCACTCACCTTTGGTTCTATTGTCCCACACACTCTCCGGCGGTACATGTCCTTGTGCCAGTGTGGGCGTCTCATATTTCGAATAATAACCTTTCTTGATCCTGTTCTTGTATTTTCTATACAGCAACCTCAGTTGGAGTTCCAACGCAAGCTTAAGCCGAGTCGACACCTCATACACACCACTGCCACACACCACCTCAGTACGATCATTGTACCATGGCTGGAGGTCGAAATATGTCTACATAAAAACATATGAATTTTAATAAACAAACAAATTAAACATAGCATACATATCTAAATGTCGATAACAATAACAATATAAGTAAAATAAACAGTTTTGACCTCAAGTGTAGGATAAATATGAGCTTTATCAGATTCTGGAATTTCGTCCCATTCGTAGTTCAGGGGAAGTGTCCGGACTAATTCCCCCATAAGATGAGACAACAGGGATGCATAATTGCCCAGAAAATGGAAGGTTTGCAGATCTTTAAATTCAAAGCCAATTGTCAAAGGTTTTTCGTGATTATCTCTGTACGCCCTCCTTAATTTTCCTAGGTTGGTCTCAAAGCGTTGATTTGAACCTACAAAAGATATGTTATTTACTCGTAAAAATTCAAGTGACATAAATTATAAATATCAGTGTTATAAAAAATATAACGATTTCTTACGCTGACACTGGGCCGGTACAGGACGTGTGGGCCGTCTGGGTGGACTTCCACCAGCATCCCCACCGTGTGATCTAGGAGCTACACATGTCATCTGTAAAATAACAAGTTCATATCAGTATACACATTTTATCAATATACACATTTTAACATATAAAAACACTTTCATTAAAAAACAAAATTACAAACAATTTAATTAACCAATTAATACTAATACACAAATTCATATCAATATACACATTTTAACATATAAAAACATTTTCATTAAAATACAAAATCACACATTTAAACAAATAAAAACAACTCATCATCATTTAAGCATATAACAATTGTTTCATTCAAACTACAACTTAAGCATATAACAATCGTTTATAAATAAAAAATTACACATTAAAGCATATAACAACTGTTTCATTCAAAATACAACTTAATATCAATTGTCATCTTCAGAATCATCGCTAGATAAAACTTCTTGAACATCATTATTAGGGTTCACTTCATCATCATCCGACACTAAATCATCATCACCATCATCAACATCATCATCAACATCACCAATGACGTGTGCAACTACCTCATCTTCAATATTAATAATATCATCATCAACCGGTGGGGCGTCCACTTCCGTTGGTTGAGTATTTACACTCAAATCCGTAATACCCAAATTAGGCAAAGCAACAGACAGTGTAACATCTGATGAACTGCTACCATGTATAACATCTTCATCGGACTCTGCCACATCTCGATGATAAACCTGTTCGACGGCCTTCAAATGAAGCGGTCGTCTAGCAAGGTCTTCAAGGTAGAATACTTGTGTTGCTTGTGTCGGGAAAATGTATGGGTTATTTTGGTGAAATAGCCTATCGGTCAAAATATGATGTATGCCTAATACAAGGGTTTTAGCCAAGTATAAAAGAGTTATCATCCGATCTTTTCGAATTGATTAATGGTAGAAAGTGCGACTCAATTGTTCTTGGTGGAAAATAAAATGGTTGGTTGATTATCTATTTTTAAACTAATAGCAAATATGTAAATGTCGTTGAGTAAAATAAAAGCTTTAAAAAGTAACCTAAAAATTACTAGAAAAATACTTGGTAAAAATGGAGATTTCGGGAAGCGTGCAATCTTTGGAAATTAAAATGTAAATGATTGAAAACTTGAAAACTTGAAAACTTGGTAAGAATAAACTAAGACAAAAGGTAGGAAAAGTAAAATTTAGAAACTAAGAAAAACAAAACAAAAGCCTGAGTCAGATCGCAATGCGATCGCACTCAATGCGATCGCACCCTAGGATCAGATCGCACTTAGAAGTGATTGTACTCAACTCGATCGCAACCACCAATCATACTCACGATCGCAACAAGTGGATCATAGTTTGATAGTGGTCTGATCGTAACAACAATGATCGCAATCAATGTGAACGTAACAAGGAAATATGACACGATCGCACCCACAGATCGCAATATGTGATCGTGGTGTGGATCGTAGCCAGGGAAAGAAGAATGGGATCGCAATCAATGCGATCGAAGCCAAGGATCGCAACAAGTAAAACCCTCCTCAGATCGTAATGAAACACAAAGAGCAACTTAAGCAGAAATGAATAAGCAGTTAATACAATAAGCACTTGCCAATTCTTAGCCAAGGATAAATAAGCACAAATTCGAAACCCTTTTGAATCTAAACACGTGAACTTTATAACACAAATTTTAAAACAATAAAACTTTTAAGAAAGCTTAAAAGTAAATAAGCTAAATATACAAATAAGCCAATAAGCACAAAGAGCTTATAGCTTAGACGTATAAGAGCTTATGAAGGAATAAAAAGATTAACTTTTTAATCACGAAAACATCAAAATCAATCACGGATCAAATGTATTTCGGATCAAAGGTAAAACAAAATCAAGAAATGTAGAAAGAGATTAATGAACAAAAAGCTTAACTTGAACTTGTGATTAATGAAATCCAAATACAAGGATGATTAAAAGCTTAAACTTGAAACATAAAAATGAAGAAAAGATGAAAACTTAGTGAGAGAAAGTTAAAACTTTCTCTCTTTAAAAACTAGAAAGAAAAAAATTGAAAATGAAACTAGCTAACCCCCCTCCTAATGTGTTTAGGAGGGTATTTATAGGGAAATGGGGAGGTGCATGTGTTGCCTACTCTTTCTTTCTTCTCGGCTCTTCGTCTTTTAAGTTCTTCGACTTTTTTCTCGACGTCGTCTCGGGATTAATTAAACTCGTCTTATAAATTCTTCACTTATTTAGACTTGAGTTCTTCGACTTCATTAAACTTCCGTCTTTAGACTTTTTCTTCGATAAATCTTCAGAATAGGCCTTGGACTTCCGTTCTTTTTGCACTCTTGATCTTTTGACTTCGTCTTTTCTCGTTTTCTTCGATAAAAGCCCGTGAAAGCCCGTGTTTTCTTCCTTTTTCATCTTTTGGTCCTAAAACACAATAAAACACAAACCACGCATAATTCTGACTTTTACGACATAAAATACACGTTTTGGTCTAGTTATTATTGGAAATAAGTGGTAAAAAGATAAGTGTTTTCACACTTATTAAATCCCCTACACTTGGCCATTGCAATGCCCTCATGCAATGCATTAATTTTAAATCACGGTTTACATTTTCCATTATAAATAACCCACCTTGGCCTTTATTAAATACTAAACATTAAGGAAAATAAAAAGATAGAAACAAGTAAAGAAATCAAATACTTACATTGGGGTTTTGGCTGCCATGAATGTTTATCATTATCAAGTTTCACATTCCCCATACCAAGCTTAAAAACGAGATCATTGTTATTATAAGTTAGCAAACTAAAACGAATTCATGTGGGCCAATTATTTACTTAGACTCTCTTATTCCTAGGTGTATCTCTTATATTTTAATTTTGTCTTGAATGATCACGAGGATGCATTGTTTGACTTATTTCGATAGTTATTTAGGCTGAAAATAAAGTGGGACGATTTAATCAATAGTTAGCTAAAGGACAAAATCTTTTAAAACTGCTTCTCAGGACCTCTTAAAGTTCATATCTTGGCATAACTCGCTTCACGATTTGAGACCTTTCTCGGATCGATATTTGGCAGCGAATTCATACTTCAAATCTTGAGAGACGTTCATGAAATAGTGGTCTTCTCTTCGTTATAGGAATTTCTTCTCTTGAACTTTTTGAGAGATTCTTCATATTTGGACCACGACTTCTTCATTTTTCTCCAATCTTTATTTTGGACTTTGATATACAACGATCCACCTCCTTTTAGAACTTGGATCTATTTATCCTCATACCTTGTTAGGGCCTTTTTGGATAGACTTCTCCATGATCTTTTGGGGAGTTTTTGCTTTTCGTCGTGTGTCTCGATCCTTCATATTGATTTTTGATAAATGATTCTTCACATCACTTTTGGATCTTTAGCAACAAAATGTAGCCCTCATGCCTTGTTAGGGCCTTTTCGGACTCGCCAATCTTCGCATCCCGCTTCAATAATTTATGCCTTGGCTATGAACTCTAATTAATACCGAGCAACTTATAAACGATCTTGGGCTAGAAGCTAAGTAACTTTTCAAATCGTGCAACCTTATTTATTGCAGATAAATTTATTAGCAAGCGATGGGAGAAAAAGCTTATAATCAACTCACATAAATTCACGAAAGAATACCAAACTTATAATTGACTCTATCATCTCTCGTTCTCCACAGTTTAAAATCTCAAGGAATGAGACTCGTGGATGCTTAGCCAATTAAATCAAAGTTTTGGGTTTACGAGTCATCTATAGGATCTTGCAAATTCTTAGACTTTTTCAAGTTTAGAAAACGCATTTTAAAGTTCCCTTGATAAACAACTCTCTAGGATCAATTATACGAACTTGCGAAAATTTCTTGTTCTTAACCCGTGAGAGTTAAGACTTTCGCGTTTTAAAGTTCCCTATATAAAAGCCTAGCAAAACTTGACTTAAACACGTTAAGGATACTAGCTAGAGTAAACTTAGATAAGTAAACTGGGGTTGAGTCAAAATATTCACGACTTTGAAAAATTTAAAACCACTTTATTGAAAATTTATTCTAGCAAAGAAAGTAAATAACGCTAACAAAGGAAAATACTACTATACAACTAGGCCAAAATAGATTAAAATTTGTTGAAAAATGTCGAAAAATCAAGTTTTCCGGTTAAAATGAGGGTAAATTCATGGAAAAGACCACTTACTTCGTTAGAAGTCCCCCCTACACTTGATATAAACATTGTCCTCAATGTTTAAGCATGTGGGAGTAAACTCCCCTACACTTAGGACATTGTGCACGTTGTTTAAATCTTGCTAAGGAAAGGACAACTATAGTGATTTTAATGTGACATATAAGATATGAAATATTGAATCACTACAGTTTGGGATAGAACCGAGAAGACGGGTACACGAGATCACGGTTCGTCAAAAGTCATCGAGAAGGAGCTTTGAAGCTTTAATCCCTACACAGAAGAAGAAACAAGACAACAAACACATACGGGGCTCCCCCTATACTTATTATGAAAACGGTAAAGGACAGATCACGGGTTGCCTCCCGAGAAGCGCTTGTTTTTGTTTACCGAGTCACGAGCCTGACTCGCCCCAGAACTTAATTCAAGGAAAACGTGGTGAGGGATGGAATCATCACATGAGAGATGTCCTCACCAAAGTACAACTTCAGGCGCTGGCCATTCACTTTAAAATTAGGCCCATTTGGCTGAGAAAGCTAAATGGTGCCATATGGGAAGACTTTGGCGACGGTGAATGGACCAGACCAACGGCTCTTCAACTTGCCCGAGAAGATCTTCAACCGAGAGTTAAAGAGTAAGACTTGATCACCAACGTGTAACTCTTGGTTCTTAATCCTAGCATCATGTATGATCTTGGTCTTCTCCTTGTAGATCAACGAGTTCTCATAAGCTTCATTCCTCAATTCATTTAGCTCGTTGAGTTGAATCTTCCGAAGATCGCCGTCTTTGTTGATGTCGAAGTTATCCCACTTCAAGGCCCGGTATGCCTTATGTTCCAGCTCGATAGGGAGGTGGCATGCTTTCCCTTACACAAGACGATAAGGTGTACAACCAATCGGGGTCTTATAAGCGGTACGGAAAGCCCACAAAGCATCATCTAACTTATCGGCCCACGAGGCATGATGCTCTCCCATAGTACGCTCAAGAATTCGCTTCAATCCACGGTTAGATATCTCGGCTTGACCATTGGTTTGAGGATGATAAGCGGTGGAAAGACGATGATTAACACCATACTTAGCCATGACTCGTGCAAATTGATCATTGCAAAAATGAGTCCCGCGGTCACTCATAATAGCACGAGGAACACCGAATCGAGCAAAAATCTGCTTTAAAAAGTTCACAACCACCCTCGCATCATTCGTAGGGAGAGCCTTAGCTTCAAACCATTTAGACACGTAGTCAACGGCTACGAGGATGTACTTGTTCCCTTTAGATGATGGAAATGGCCCCATAAAGTCGATACCCCATACATCAAAGATTTCACATTCTTGTATGAAATTTTGAGGCATCTCATCTTTATATGTGATCTTGCCTTGTCTTTGGCAAGCATCACAATGTTTAACCATTTCATGAGAGTCATGATAAATGGTGGGCCAATAAAATCTAGAGTCGAATACTTTCTTCGCGGTGTAATTGGGACCAAAGTGACCACCGGTGGGTCCTTTATGGCAAGCTTCAAGAATTTGTACCGCTGCCCGGCCCATCAACACATCGACGAATGACAAGATCCGCACATTGTTTGAAAAGGTAAGGGTCGTCCCAGAAATAGTGTTCAATATCTTTAAAGAACTTTTTCTTTTGTTGGGATGTTAACCCTTCCTTGAGAATTCCACCCGCTAAGTAGTTTGCAATGTCCGCAAACCACGGGGTGTCATCAAGATTTGGATTGATAGACATTAAGGCCTCAAGGGGAAAAGAGTCATTGATCTCATGATTCAGATGATTCCCTTGATAAGGATCCTCAAGTCTACTTAGATGATCCGCGGCTAGGTTTTCGGCTCCCTTCTTGTCACGAATTTCAATGTTGAATTCTTGAAGGAGCAAAACCCAGCGAAGAAGTCTTGGCTTAGAATCTTGTTTAGTCAACAAGTAAACGCGGAATGGTCGGTATAGACAATTGTGGTAGAAAGGACAAGATAGGGGCGGAACTTCTCAAAAGCATACACTACAGCTAAAAGCTCTTTTTCGGTAGTGGTATAATGCAATTGAGCCCCCGTCATTGTCTTGCTAGCGTAATGGATTGGTTGGAAGTGTTTGTTCACTCGTTGGCCCAAAACCACTCCAATAGCAAAGTCGCTAGCATCACACATCAATTCAAAAGGTAGCTCCCAATTAGGGGTAACCAGGACCGGTGCCTTAGTTAGCTTATCCTTGAGAAGATTGAAGGATTCAAGACACTCTTTGGAAAAGATGAAAGGAGTATCTTTTTCCAAGAGGTGGGTCATCGGGCGAGCGATTTCAGAAAAATCTTGAATGAATCGACCATAGAAGCCCGCATGACCAAGGAAACTTCTCACACCCTTCACGGTTGAAGGTGGAGGTAATTTGGCTATGATATCCACTTTAGCACGGTCCACTTCAAGACCGGTTTTGGAGATTTTATGTCCGAGCACAATGCCTTCTTTTACCATGAAATGGCATTTTTCCCAATTCAGAACAAGGCGAGTGTCTTCACACCGCTTAAGCATGCGTTCCAAATTGGCAAGACAAGTAGAGAAAGAATCACCATAGACCGAGAAATCATCCATGAAGACTTCCATAGTTTCTTCAACCATGTCATGGAAGATAACCATCATACACCTTTGGAACATCCCAGGAGCATTGCATAAGCCGAAAGGCATTCGTTTGTAAGCAAATGTTCCATAAGGACAAGTGAATGTGGTTTTCTCTTGGTCTTTGGGATTGATGGGAATTTGAAAATACCCAGAGAAACCGTATAAGAAGCAGTAATAATCATTACCCGCTAGACGTTCAAGCATTTTGTCCATGAAAGGAAGGGGGAATGATCTTTTCTCGTAGCATCATTGAGTTTGCGATAGTCTATACAAACTCTCCACCCTGTAACGAGACGAGTAGGAATCAACTCGTTGTTTTCATTGGGAACAACGGTGATTCCGCCTTTCTTAGGCACACAATGGACGGGACTAACCCATGGTGAATCTGAGATAGGATAGATCATGCCCGCATCAAGAAGTTTGATAACGTCATGGATCTTGGGATTCACCCTTCTTTGGCTTTGAATAGTGGGTTTAAAGTTGTCCTCCATGAGAATTTTATGTGTGCAAAAGTGAGGATCAATTCCACGAATATCAGAGATTTTCCAAGCAATCGCTTTCTTGTGATTCTTTAGCACGACGATAAGTCGAGATTTTTCTTCCTCTTTCAAGTCCTTTGCGATAATGACGGGTGACTTCTTGTTGTCTTCAAGGAAAACGTACTCGAGATGAGACGGTAGGTCCTTAAGCTCTAAATCCGGAGGATTTTCGATGGAAGACGTTTTCAAATTCGGATCATCGATAGAGATATCCTTAGGAGATGGTGGAGAAATATGGTCCTCATTGAGAAGTTTCTCAATGGTACGAATGTCTTCATCCCAATTGGAGGGAGAATCGTCATATTTTAAGTCCACATCTCCCAAAGTTGCTTCAAATTCTTTCAAGATGAAATCACTTTCTCCAAATGGAGTTAGTGATGGAGCAATAGAGGCAACGGTCTCAACAATGGGTAGAGAAGAAGAACCACTTTTGCAAGCGTCTTTGAAATGTTCTTCACAAGCCTCATCAAGAAAATCAATGAAATTAATACTCTCGTTTTCAGAAGGCTGCTTAGAAAGTTTACCCATGTTGAAGACAATTTTATCGTCACCAACTCTCATGATTAATTCGCCCGCGGCTACATCGATGAGAGTGCGACCGGTCCTCAAGAATGGACGTCCAACGATTAATGGAACATGGGGGTCCATCTCGTAGTCAACAATAACAAAATCCTCCGGAAAGGTGAATTTGTCGACGCCAACAAAGACATCTTCGGCTATCCCCACTGGATAAGCAACCGTACGGTTAGCTAATTCCAAAGTCATTCGTGTGAGGACTAGCTCGGTTAGAGATAATTGTTTCCAAACACTTAATGTTGGGAATAAAATGTAGCCAGTCCACTTGAGCGCTGACAAGAAGAAAACAAGCGTTGACAGGAAGAAAACAAACGCTGACAGATCAAGCGTTGACAAGAAGAAGTCAAGCGTTGATAGGTTGAAGACAAGTACTGATAGAAAGATATGGTCTACGCGTATTATGTTTCTAGTTTGTTTCTAGTAAAGATAGGATCAACATTTTATTTTCTATAATTATCTTTACCTAGAATAGTTGATACGTAGACTCTTGTACAAGGCTTCTTATGTCTATAAAAGAAGACCTTTAGGTTATGTTTCATAATAAGTTTTGATACGTTAAACACTTTCATTGTAAGCAAGTTCGTTATTATCAATCAAGTGAAAGTTTGTTTTACATCTGTTTGTGTTCTTGTTTAAGTGTTAATTCCGCATAACACTTAAATTGTTTCATACATAAACAAAGTTTCTCTACGTGTATAACTTGATCTAATCTCGTTTACACAAGCTAAATCGATCTAAGTTTGGGATCAACAAGTGGTATCAGAGCTTGTTGAGAAACTTTGATTTGAAGAACGAGATCCAATATCGTGAGGTGAACCAAGCTAAGGAAGAAGGTGAAGAAGAATCTGATGATGTTTTCAGTTAAGGCCACGTCTACTTCAAGTTCCACAAGTTCCAATTCTTCTTCATGTTCTGATAATGAGGTATGTAATGACTCTTCTTGTCGTTTAAATACTGAAAGACTTAACAAAGAGGTTTTAAGACTGTTAGGAGATGTGAGTACTGAGAGATGCAAGTTGTCTAACTATCAACTTGCTCTTACTCAAACTGAAAAGACTGTAGCTGAGTATAAGAAAATGGAGTTTGACCTAAAAGATAAAATAAATATCTTAAAGCATGATTTAAATGCTAGTACCGATATTAGAAACATCATGGAAAGGGTCAATGCTGAATTACAGGCTAAGTTAGATGAGGCTATCAAGAATAAGGATAATGTAGATCTTAAAATTCAGAGATTTGATAAGGCCTCACAAACCCTAGGAGAATGTGTTAGTAAACAAAAGGATTCTAGGGACATGACTAGGATTGGGATGAAATAATATTCTGGTGTTCCACCACCAGCTGGGGACTTTTATGGTGTCCAAAGAAAGGACTTATCTTGGACTGGTTTACCAGAACTCCAAGAAGAGGAATTTATTCCTCCACCAAGAGTCCTTACCCCAGTAGAGGAATATAGGCAAAAGTTGACTAATTTGAATGAATGGAAGAAAGCCAACCCTACCTTGTTTGTCAAGGGTGGCATGCTTTGTGATAGTCCAAATGAGTCGACCCCTATCAAAGTAACAAACCCAATCACTGGCAAGACTGTTGACCTTGGCTCAAACACTGTTAGAAAACCTAGCATTAAGTATGCAGAAATGTATAGAAATACTAGGTCACCAAAAAGCCAAGTTAGTGATAATGGAACAGGTTTCTTTTCTTCTAGACCCAGGGTTGTGTCTAGAAAAGCCTGTTACACTTGTGGTACCTTTTCACATTTAGCTTATAAGTGTGTCAACGCTTCCATGGTCAATGCTGACAAAAGGTCAAACACTGTCAGACCCAAAACTTTTGTGGAGCAAAGTCCACAAGTTGTTAGACCAGCCCCATTCTTCACTAAAGGGTCTAACACTCATGGACAAAGACCTTTTCAGAAGACCAATACATGGTCTAATAGGCAATGGGTTCCTGTAGCAAACCCTAGGTTCAACGCTGATAAGGGTAATTTCATCATTGACAAGACCAAATCCAACGCTGACAGAAACGTTGCCAGACCTAAATATTTGCAACCACAGGGAAAAAGGTCTAAAGCTTCTTCTAGCTTGACATGGAGACCTAAGCAAGATCAAAACCCTAATTCTAATGGGATTTCTATGACCTGCAACAGATTTAATTATATTTCAAAGGTCATCACAAAACCAATTGGGGTTAACTAGGTATTTCATCCAAACAGGGATGAACAAGGGGTTGTTATGAGAACTAAGTATGTTCTTGTTGAACAACCAGATGAATCCAAGTCTGCTTAGGCTTGGGTTCCCAAATAAAACTAATTTGTTTTCTTTATGTGCATGGCATTCAAAAACAGGTGAATGATTATGGCTATTGGGATAGTGGATGCTCTAAGCACATGACTGGGAAGGAAGATTACCTTACAAACTTCACTCCCATTAAGGATGGTGATAAAGTTTACTTTGGAGGCGGATATGGAACTATCACAGGCAAAGGAACTCTTCTCACCAAAAACTTGCGTTTTGAAAACGTGTTTCTGGTAAAAGAACTTGATTATAATCTTTTCAGTGTATCACAAGTTTGTGATAACAAAAATAAGGTTCTTTTTACTGATACTGAATGCTTGGTGTTGAGGAAGGATTTTAAAATACCAGATGAGAAATTTATTGACTATAGAACACCTAGGCATAAGGACATTTATAATGTGAATCTTAATGGGATTAGGATGAATAATAATATGTCATGTTTTTATGCTAAAGCTTCAGTTGATGAGAGTAATCTATGGCACAGGAGACTAGGGCACATTAACTTTAAAAATATAAACAGGCTTGTGAGACTTGGCTTGGTTGATGGTTTGCCTGAAAAGGCTTTCCACAATGACCACTCTTGTGTTGCATGCCTTAAAGGCAAACAGCACAAGGTCTCATTCAAGTCTAAACAGGTGCACTCTAGTTCTAAACCACTTCACTTACTGCATATGGACCTATTTGGTCCAACTAATATAGAGAGTTTGAATGGTAAATCATACTGCTTTGTCATCACAGATGACTTTTCTAGGTTTACTTGGACTTTCTTTTTAGCTATGATAAGTGACACTGCTGATACTTTAATTAACTTTATTAACCAAATTGAGAAAAAAGACTGGTAATGAAGTTAAAATGCTTAGAAGTGATAATGGTGGTGAGTTTAGAAATAAACTGTTGGATGATTTTTGTGCCAAGAAAGGGATTACTAGGCAGTTTAGTATTGCCAGAACCCCACAGCAAAATGGGGTTGCTGAGAGAAAGAATAGAACCCTAATTGAAGCAGCCAGGACTATGTTGGCTGATGCTCACTTTCCTATAGCTTTTTGGGCTGAGGCTGTGAATACAGCTTGTTATGTTCAGAATAGAGCATTGGTCAACAAGATACATAACAAAACACCTTATGAGTTACTTTGAGGAAGGAAACCTAATATTGGTTTTCTTAAACCTTTTGGTTGTCATGTAGTTGTACTAGATACTAGTGATGCCTTAGGTAAATTTAGTGCTAAAGGTGATGAAGGCTACTTCATGGGTTATTCAGTGCAGAGCAAAGGATATAGGGTTTACCTTAAGAAGGAAAAACGTATACTTGAAAAAGTACATGTTAGGTTTTTAGAGAGTGAACCTAGTGATCCTGAAAGTGGTCCAAATTGGTTGTTTGACTTGGAACCTCTATCTAGGACTTTGAATTATATGCCTGTTACTAATCCAGACATTGTGAAGGTAACTTCAAATGTTGTGGAAGAACCAGTTATTGATGTTTCAGGTACACAGGTTAATGAAGAGGTTGGATCACAAGCAGACAAGTCATCTCCCATACTTGAGTATGTCACTATTCCCATATGGACATATGCTTTTGCTGCTGCTGCTGGAAAGGAAAATGGTGGTCTCCAAGTATCACCAGCTAACAACATGCATGGTCCTTCAGGCGCTGACAAAGGAAAATCTGGCGCTGATAGGACAAATTCAGGCGTTGATGGCTCAAACGTTGACAACACCATTTCAGGCGTTGATAACCCAAACGCTGACAACCTTGGTTCAGGCGTTGACAACACTTTTGAGCATATTTTCTCTTCCAATTTTGAACAAGGTGAACCTTCAAGTAGAAATGAAGAGGTTCATACAAATATTGATGGAAGAGAGTATGAAGAATATATTGGTAACATGGATGATGAGATTGAAGACAACAGACTTTTTGAGGGAGGAGTTCTTACTTCTACTATGAAGAATCACCCCACTTCTTAAATTATTGGAGATGTGATGTCTCCTATTCAGACTAGAAGATCTCATCAGAGTCTTGGAGGATTCATTGCCAATATACACAAGAAGTTTGATACCCCTCTTGTTCAAGCATGTTTGTTTGCCTGTTTTCTATCACAACAGGAACCTAAGAAGATCTTTGATGCTCTCAAAGAACCAAGTTGGGTGGAAGAAATGCAGGATGAGCTTCACCAATTTGCTATTCAGGATGTTTGGGAGCTGGTTCATTGTCCCAGATATGTCAGACCTATTGGGACAAGATGGGTTCTAAGAAACAAGAAAGATGAAAGAGGCATTGTGGTCAGAAACAAGGCACGTTTAGTGGCTCAAGGATATACACAAGAGGAAGGGATAGACTATGAGGAGGTCTTTGCACCAGTTGCAAGGATTGAGGCTATAAGGATATTTCTAGCCTATGCTTCCTGCATGGGCTTCACTGTCTATCAAATGGATGTGAAGAGTGCTTTTTTGTATGGCACAATTTTTGAGGAGGTATATGTGATGCAGCCTCCTGGTTTTGAAGATCCAGAACATCCAGACAAGGTGTATAGAGTTAAGAAAGCTATGTATGTACTTCATCAAGCCCCAAGAGCATGGTATGGCATATTGTCTACTTATCTGATGGAAAATGGATTCAAAAGGGGAGCCATAGACCAGACATTATTTACAAAGAAGGCTGGTAAGGATGTCTTACTTGTTCAGGTTTATTATGATGATATCATCTTTGGTTCTACAAATCCAAAGGTGAGTGAAGACTTTTCCAAGCTTATGACAGACAAATTCAAGATGAGTGCAATGGGGGAGATGAACTTCTTTCTAGGGTTACAAGTTCAGCAGAAAGAAGATGGTATCTTCATCTCTCAGGATAAATATGTGGTAGAAATCTTGAAGAAGTTTGACTTTTCTCCACATGAAAAGAGGGCTACTACTCCTATGAATAGAGAACACCCTTGGGGAAAAGTTGGAGATGGAAAAGATGTGGATGTCAGGCACTATAGATCAATGATTGGTTCATTGATGTATCTCACAGCCTCAAGACCTGACATTATGTTTGCTGTGTGTGCATGTGCACGCCATCAAGTGACTCCCAAAGAGTGTCACCTTTATGTTGTCAAGAGAATCTTTAGGTACCTTAGATGTTATCCAGATCTTGGATTGTGGTACCCAAAAGATTCACCATTGGAGCTTATTGCATATTCAGACAGTGACTATGGTGGTGATAAGTTTGATAGAAAATCCACAACGGGTGGATGTCAGTTTCTTGGGAGTAGGTTGATATCTTGGCAATGCAAGAAACAAACAGTGGTGGCCAATTCTACAACTGAAGCAGAGTATGTTGCTGCAGCTGCTTGTTGTGGACAAGTCTTATGGATTCAGAACCAGCTGTTGGATTATGGGTATAATTTCATGCATACCAAGATTTTTGTAGACAATAACAGTACTTTATGCATTATTAAAAATCCTGTACATCATTCTAAAACAAAACACATAGAAATTAGACATCATTTTATAAGGGATTGTTTTGAAAAGGGTTTAATACAACCAGATAGGGTTGACACAGAAGAGAATGTGTCTGATTTATTAACTAAACCTTTTGATGCTGGAAGGTTTCAATACTTGGTAACAAGTATTGGAATGATCAATCTCACTTAATATGTGTTTTGGGGTCTTTTTATAAAAGTATGTACAGGATAATGCATTGTTATTGGTCTTTTTGAAGTTAGATTTTCCACTATATTTGTCTAACGCTTACAAAGGTTACCTTAACGCTGACAAGTGTTATCGTGACGTTGTCAGCAACAATGTTAGTTTTTGTGGTTTTTGATCTAAGTGTGCAGGTGGTGTTAGCATTGTACCATTGGATACAGAGTTGCTTATGGATCCTTGGAGAATCATTTGAGCATGTTTTCATTTATGGATGATGGTTGGAATATTTATATTCCTATCTTGACATAAATTTTTATGTTCATGCATATTTTTGGGCAACATATGTATCACAGTTTAAGGGGAGGTTTTAGGAACCTTTAGGACTTTTGGGTATTCTTATAATACTCTTATCACAATTCTAGATTGTGTCCACAGGTGAGTATGAGTTAGTTTTACTAAATCATGAGGCACTGGAGCATGCAAAGTTAATATACTATGCATGCTGCCAAGACATTTTTGGCCTAGAATTGGATGTGGTCTATTGGGAGACTTGGGAATGATTTCTTATGGGTTTTACCTGTGAGTTACAAGGAATTTTATGAGGTAACTTACTTTTTAAGAATTTTTGTTAGCAAGGGACACTAGAGGACTGTTATGTCTATCTTGCATAAGCAAGTGTGCATAACTGGGCAGTGCTTGCCGCCCTATAATAATTATCAATTTATAGGTTATCTTCACTAGGATTAATTACTTTGTTAAGGTCCTTTTTCATTTCTATTACTTTTATTTTTGGACGCTGACAAGTATTTTTCCAACCGTTGTTATGACCAATTTAGACGCTGACATGGCTTTGGCAAACGTTGACAAGAATATAGCCGTTGGGCGTTGATGGGTTATTTTTCACCGATGACACTCATTGGGACCTACCCAGTTGTTATTTTTGACGAATTATGGGGCCGTAATTTTGGGAGCAGATAACTTTTAATTAATGCACAAGGATAACTTATTTTCTTTTCAATATTTTCATCATTATATTTTGAAAATAGTTGCCTAATTTTTGACCAATCACATGTGCCTATCTCTCCTATATATTTGGCTCCTATTTTTAAACAGGGTATCTCATATTCTTGTCTAACAATTTTCTCCTATAATTCATCTTTCTCAATAATTCACAAACAGCTTTCTTCAATAATGGCACCAAAATTTAAACCAAGTGACTTGGTATTGGGATTCAGGAGTCAACACAACATGATTGCTTACTTGGACGCTGATGATACTCTGTTTACACAATACACCCAGATGGTGGCGTATTTGAATGCATCTCCTATTAGGTATGCTCTTTCTCATGCTCCTCTCATCTCTGTCACTCATATTAAGCAGTTTTGGAACACTTTCAGTTCCTCAACAATTAATTATGTGACTACATTATCAGCTATTGTTCATGGGCGTACTTGGGTGGTTACTGAAGCCTTGGTTCGCCAGGCTTTGCATCTTGATGATGCTGATGGTATAACCAACCTTCCCATTAATGAAATAGAACAAGGACTAAGGGCTTTGGGGTATCCTTTCCCTGATGAGGGCACTTTAAACAAATATCATAAACAAGAATTTCCCCCAGCCTGGAAGTACCTCATACATGTCATCTTACAATGTTTGAGTCCCAAATGTACTGCACACAATAAAATTAAAAGATTAATTGCTAGTGCAATTATGTGCATTGCAAATGGGCAAAAGTTTAATTATTCTAAAATGATTTTTGATGGCATGTGTAAAAACAAAGGGAATAAGATGACTTTGGCTTATCCTAGATTTTTGCAAATGGTTTTTGATGTGCAAAACTACTGCACAAGGGATCATGATGATTTTTATGAGATCCTTGTGCAAAAGAAAGCTATTTTTACAAAGATGAATTCACCCCCTCACCGTGAATTACCCCTCACCCAAGCTATGCTTGCTGGTATTGCAGCAGCATAACCACAACCAGACCCACAACCACAACTTGACCCAATACCTGAACCTTTGCCTTCACCTCAACACATGGAAATTGACCAAGAACCCTTCAACGCTGACACCTTAAATGTTGGCGTTGACACACGTAATCCAGACGTTGACACCTTTCCTTCACAGACCCAAACACCCCTTAACCTTCCAACATCCACTCAATCCACATCATCTTCTACCACACCTCAATATAGATTGCAAAAACGCCAAAGGACTACTGGAGTGTTCTCCTCTAGTGGTCCTAGCCATGTAGCAGAGAGAACCACCACCACAAGTGTGGTTGGTGCTATGGATGAGGCTGGGACTATGGGTTCTGGCTTAGATGCAGGCCAAGACAGTCCTAACATCTTTAAGACCTCATCCATGCCCCATGACTCTAACTTGGGAGGTCAAATACCCATTTTAGAGGAGGGCAGATTAGAACCATACACATTGATGGAATTGACGGCTTTCTGCATTAGCTTGCAAAAGCAAAATGCAGACTTGGTACAAATTGTCAGTACACAAGGCCTTGAACTCAAGCAATTGAGGGAGAGGATTGTGATTTTGGAGCATGCTAGAACTAGACGTGGAATGGAGGAATCTTCTAAAGGGGGGGGGGATGAGCAGATTAATGTGAGTGATAAAGGCTCACATGATGGAGAATCTTTGGGTGTTGCTGAAGCCCTCACTGAATTGAAGAAGCAACCAGGTTTTGACACATCTCTGGTTACTCCTACCAATTTAAACCTGTCTTTTACAGCTATGTTGGAGCAATTTACAAGAGGCACTGAGATAAGTAACTTGGGCGTTGACAAGCAAAATTTGAACGCTGACACATCAAGCGCTGACAAGAGTAATTTGGGCGCTGACACAAGGAATTTGAGCGTTGACAGACCTGCAGATATGGTTGATGTATTCCAGTCATCAACGATCATCAAAGACGTGTCTTCACAGGTATTACCATTATCCTTACCCATCATTGATCCATTAGATAAGGGTAAAGGAATCATGGTAGAAGTAGAAGTTCCAAAGGATGCAGCACAAGTAGAGTTTGATTCAAGGTTGGCTGCACAACTTGTGGAACAAGAGATGAAGAAAGTTGGTGAATCACCATTTGTTGTCACTTCTGAGGAACAAGAAGGAAGTGATGAAGAAAGTTCAGATTCAAGTGTGATGATAATTGAACAACCAGAAAGACTTGAATATGGTGATGATTTGGCAAGGGAGAATCTTAGAGAATTGCAATTGCAAGTAGACTTTGATATGCCAGAAGTTGTTCAGATGTACCATGCTTGGGAGAATAGGATTATGGAGAATCCAGATTTGACTATTTTAGACCAGATTTGGGGTTTGGAGATTCTTCTAAGAGTTCAAAGTGACTGCAAGGTAATTCTGAAACACAAGGCTAGCAATGTTTTCTCACTGGTGAAGAGGGATAGAAGAGAGCTCTATTACATGTTACTCAGATGTCATGGAACTGGATGGACCTTCAAGAAATTGCAGGGATTATCTTTTCAAGAATTAGAGTACAAGGCTTATCCCATTTGGGCAAAAGTGCAGGAAATGAACACTCTAAGACTTCTTTCAGATGAAAGGAAAGAAGAACTTGCAGAAGAGATGGAGATTCAGAAGGCAATGATTGTCCCAAGGCCTTTGAAGAAGGGAGTTCCACTTGAGTTCCCTAAAGATATGGATAAACTGAATCCCAGTGAAGCTATTATAAGAAGGAGCATTAAGCTCTCACCCATGGAAGCTTCATATATGGTACAAGTGTTACCTCTTGAGGCCAGAAACCCTATCATAAGCTATGAATAAGATGCAAGTGGGTTTTGGAAGATTGGCAGGTATGGGAAAGAGGTACACACATTTACTACTCTTGTGTCTCTCTTTGTAAGTGTGGATAGAGAAGACTTGGTAGACCTTTGGAGGTTGTTGGAGGCCAAGTATGAGACTGAAGCTCCTACTTCAGTCAATGGAATAAAACTTTGGTCAACATTCAAGAGAATGTGTGGACCAAAAGAAGAAGATCCTACTGTTTGGAAGGATCTTGAGGATGATGTCAGTGGTCTTCAATGGCGTTTGTATTCGGCTGCTGGTATCTTCTACAAAGTTTGCTGAGTATCTTCTTGTAGATGGTCAGTATCCCATGTCCAAAGAAGTTTTGGAAAAGATGAAGACAACACAGCTGGAGATTGACTATTCAAGTGACCTAACCAAAGATTTGATTAGGCATGTTTATTACCAATATGATAAGATTTGTAAGATTCCTCCTAGTTCTTATATTTTATTCAGAAACTTGATTACTAGAGTAGATATCAAGTATAGGGGAGGATTGTTGGGAATAAAATGTAGCCAGTCCACTTGAGCGCTGACAAGAAGAAAACAAGCGTTGACAGGAAGAAAACAAACGCTGACAGATCAAGCGTTGACAAGAAGAAGTCAAGCGTTGATAGGTTGAAGACAAGTACTGATAGAAAGATATGTTCTACGTGTATTATGTTTCTAGTTTGTTTCTAGTAAAGATAGGATCAACATTGTACTTTCTATAATTATCTTTACCTAGAATAGTTGATACGTAGACTCTTGTACAAGGCTTCTTATGTCTGTAAAAGAAGACCTTTAGGTTATGTTCATAATAAGTTTTGATACGTTAAACACTTTCATTGTAAGCAAGTTCCTTATTATCAATCAAGTGAAAGTTTGTTTTACATCTGTTTGTGTTCTTGTTTAAGTGTTAATTCCGCATAACACTTAAATTGTTTCATACATAAAAAAAGTTTCTCTACGTGTATAACTTGATTTAATCTCGTTTACACAAGCTATCTAGCACCTAGATCGGCGAGGGCTATACAATTCTATACCCCGGGGAACTTGCAAGGAATTAAGAAATGACCCGGATCACCAAGTTTGGAGATGGAAAAGATGTGGATGTCAGGCACTATAGATCAATGATTGGTTCATTGATGTATCTCACAGCCTCAAGACCTGACATTATGTTTGCTGTGTGTGCATGTGCACGCCATCAAGTGACTCCCAAAGAGTGTCACCTTTATGTTGTCAAGAGAATCTTTAGGTACCTTAGATGTTATCCAGATCTTGGATTGTGGTACCCAAAAGATTCACCATTGGAGCTTATTGCATATTCAGACAGTGACTATGGTGGTGATAAGTTTGATAGAAAATCCACAACTGGTGGATGTCAGTTTCTTGGGAGTAGGTTGATATCTTGGCAATGCAAGAAACAAACAGTGGTGGCCAATTCTACAACTGAAGCAGAGTATGTTGCTGCAGCTGCTTGTTGTGGACAAGTCTTATGGATTCAGAACCAGCTGTTGGATTATGGGTATAATTTCATGCATACCAAGATTTTTGTAGACAATAACAGTACTTTATGCATTATTAAAAATCCTGTACATCATTCTAAAACAAAACACATAGAAATTAGACATCATTTTATAAGGGATTGTTTTGAAAAGGGTTTAATACAACCAGATAGGGTTGACACAGAAGAGAATGTGTCTGATTTATTAACTAAACCTTTTGATGCTGGAAGGTTTCAATACTTGGTAACAAGTATTGGAATGATCAATCTCACTTAATATGTGTTTTGGGGTCTTTTTATAAAAGTATGTACAGGATAATGCATTGTTATTGGTCTTTTTGAAGTTAGATTTTCCACTATATTTGTCTAACGCTTACAAAGGTTACCTTAACGCTGACAAGTGTTATCGTGGCGTTGTCAGCAACAATGTTAGTTTTTGTGGTTTTTGATCTAAGTGTGCAGGTGGTGTTAGCATTGTACCATTGGATACAGAGTTGCTTATGGATCCTTGGAGAATCATTTGAGCATGTTTTCATTTATGGATGATGGTTGGAATATTTATATTCCTATCTTGACATAAATTTTTATGTTCATGCATATTTTTTGGCAACATATGTATCACAGTTTAAGGGGAGGTTTTAGGAACCTTTAGGACTTTTGGGTATTCTTATAATACTCTTATCACAATTCTAGATTGTGTCCACAGGTGAGTATGAGTTAGTTTTACTAAATCATGAGGCACTGGAGCATGCAAAGTTAATATACTATGCATGCTGCCAAGACATTTTTGGCCTAGAATTGGATGTGGTCTGTTGGGAGACTTGGGAATGATTTCTTATGGGTTTTACCTGTGAGTTACAAGGAATTTTATGAGGTAACTTAATTTTTAAGAATTTTTGTTAGCAAGGGACACTAGAGGACTGTTATGTCTATCTTGCATAAGCAAGTGTGCATAACTGGGCAGTGCTTGCCGCCCTATAATAATTATCAATTTATAGGTTATCTTCACTAGGATAAATTACTTTGTTAAGGTCCTTTTTCATTTCTATTACTTTTATTTTTGGACGCTGACAAGTATTTTTCCAACCGTTGTTATGACCAATTTAGACGCTGACATGGCTTTGGCAAACGTTGACAAGAATATAGCCGTTGGGCGTTGATGGGTTATTTTTCACCGTTGACACTCATTGGGACCTACCCAGTTGTTATTTTTGACGAATTTTGGGGCCGTAATTTTGGGAGCAGATAACTTTTAATTAATGCACAAGGATAACTTATTTTCTTTTCAATATTTTCATCATTATATTTTGAAAATAGTTGCCTAATTTTTGACCAATCACATGTGCCTATCTCTCCTATATATTTGGCTCCTATTTTTAAACAGGGTATCTCATATTCTTGTCTAACAATTTTCTCCTATAATTCATCTTTCTCAATAATTCACAAACAGCTTTCTTCAACAATGGCACCAAAATTTAAACCAAGTGACTTGGTATTGGGATTCAGGAGTCAACACAACATGATTGCTTACTTGGACGCTGATGATACTCTGTTTACACAATACACCCAGATGGTGGCGTATTTGAATGCATCTCCTATTAGGTATGCTCTTTCTCATGCTCCTCTCATCTCTGTCACTCATATTAAGCAGTTTTGGAACACTTTCAGTTCCTCAACAATTAATTATGTGACTACATTATCAGCTATTATTCATGGGCGTACTTGGGTGGTTACTGAAGCCTTGGTTCGCCAGGCTTTGCATCTTGATGATGCTGATGGTATAACCAACCTTCCCATTAATGAAATAGAACAACGACTAAGGGCTTTGGGGTATCCTTTCCCTGATGAGGGCACTTTAAACAAATATCATAAACAAGAATTTCCCCCAGCCTGGAAGTACCTCATACATGTCATCTTACAATGTTTGAGTCCCAAATGTACTGCACACAATAAAATTAATAGATTAATTGCTAGTGCAATTATGTGCATTGAAAATGGGCAAAAGTTTAATTATTCTAAAATGATTTTTGATGGCATGTGTAAAAACAAAGGGAATAAGATGACTTTGGCTTATCCCAGATTTTTGCAAATGGTTTTTGATGTGCAAAACTACTGCACAAGGGATCATGATGATTTTTATGAGATCCTTGTGCAAAAGAAAGCTATTTTTACAAAGATGAATTCACCCCCTCACCGTGAATTACCCCTCACCCAAGCTATGCTTGCTGTTATTGCAGCAGCATAACCCCAACCAGACCCACAACCACAACTTGACCCAATACCTGAACCTTTGCCTTCACCTCAACACATGGAAATTGACCAAGAACCCTTCAACGCTGACACCTTAAATGTTGGCGTTGACACACGTAATCCAGACGTTGACACCTTTCCTTCACAGACCCAAACACCCCTTAACCTTCCAACATCCACTCAATCCACATCATCTTCTACCCCACCTCAATATAGGTTGCAAAAACACCAAAGGACTACTGGAGTGTTCTCCTCTAGTGGTCCTAGCCATGTAGCAGAGAGAACCACCACCACAAGTGTGGTTGGTGCTATGGATGAGGCTGGGACTATGGGTTCTGGCTTAGATGCAGGCCAAGACAGTCCTAACATCTTCAAGACCTCATCCATGCCCCATGACTCTAACTTGGGAGGTCAAATACCCATTTTAGAGGAGGGCAGATTAGAACCATACACATTGATGGAATTGACGGCTTTCTGCATTAGCTTGCAAAAGTAAAATGCAGACTTGGTACAAATTGTCAGTACACAAGGCCTTGAACTCAAGCAATTGAGGGAGAGGATTGTGGTTTTGGAGCATGCTAGAACTAGACGTGGAATGGAGGAATCTTCCAAAGGGGGGGATGAGCAGATTAATGTGAGTGATAAAGGCTCACATGATGGAGAATCTTTGGGTGTTGCTGAAGCCCTCACTGAATTGAAGAAGCAACCAGGTTTTGACACATCTCTGGTTACTCCTACCAATTTAAACCTGTCTTTTACAGCTATGTTGGAGCAATTTACAAGAGGCACTGAGACAAGTAACTTGGGCGTTGACAAGCAAAATTTGAACGCTGACACATCAAGCGCTGACAAGAGTAATTTGGGCGCTGACACAAGGAATTTGAGCGTTGACAAACCTGCAGATATGGTTGATGTATTCCAGTCATCAACGATCATCAAAGACGTGTCTTCACAGGTATTACCATCATCCTTACCCATCATTGATCCATTAGATAAGGGTAAAGGAATCATGGTAGAAGTAGAAGTTCCAAAGGATGCAGCACAAGTAGAGTTTGATTCAAGGTTGGTTGCATAACTTGTGGAACAAGAGATGAAGAAAGTTGGTGAATCACCATTTGTTGTCACTTCTGAGGAACAAGAAGGAAGTGATGATGAAAGTTCAGATTCAAGTGTGATGATAATTGAACAACCAGAAAGACTTGAATATGGTGATGACTTGGCAAGGGAGAATCTTAGAGAATTGCAATTGCAAGTAGACTTTGATATGCCAGAAGTTGTTCAGATGTACCATGCTTGGGAGAATAGGATTATAGAGAATCCAGATTTGACTATTTTAGACCAGATTTGGGGTTTGGAGATTCTTCTAAGAGTTCAAAGTGACTGCAAGGTAATTCTGAAACACAAGGCTAGCAATGTTTTCTCACTGGTGAAGAGGGATAGAAGAGAGCTCTATTACATGTTACTCAGATGTCATGGAACTGGATGGACCTTCAAGAAATTGTAGGGATTATCTTTTCAAGAATTAGAGTACAAGGCTTATCCCATTTGGGCAAAAGTGCAGGAAATGAACACTCTAAGACTTCTTTCAGATGAAAGGAAAGAAGAACTTGCAGAAGAGATGGAGATTCAGAAGGCAATGATTGTCCCAAGGCCTTTGAAGAAGGGAGTTCCACTTGAGTTCCCTAAAGATATGGATAAACTGAATCCCAGTGAAGCTATTATAAGAAGGAGCATTAAGCTCTCACCCATGGAAGCTTCATATATGGTACAAGTGTTACCTCTTGATGCCAGAAACCCTATCATAAGCTATGTAGAAGATGCAAGTGGGTTTTGGAAGATTGGCAGGTATGGGAAAGAGGTACACACATTTACTACTCTTGTGTCTCTCTTTGTAAGTGTGGATAGAGAAGACTTGGTAGACCTTTGGAGGTTGTTGGAGGACAAGTATGAGACCGAAGCTCCTACTTCAGTCAATGGAATAAAACTTTGGTCAACATTCAAGAGAATGTGTGGACCAAAAGAAGAAGATCCTACTGTTTGGAAGGATCTTGAGGATGATGTCAGTGGTCTTCAATGGCGTTTGTATTCGGCTGCTGGTATCTTCTACAAAGTTTGCTGAGTATCTTCTTGTAGATGGTCAGTATCCCATGTCCAAAGAAGTTTTGGAAAAGATGAAGACAACACAGCTGGAGATTGACTATTCAAGTGACCTGACCAAAGATTTGATTAGGCATGTTTATTACCAATATGATAAGATTTGTAAGATTCCTCCTAGTTCTTATATTTTATTCAGAAACTTGATTACTAGAGTAGATATCAAGTATAGGGGAGGATTGTTGGGAATAAAATGTAGCCAGTCCACTTGAGCGCTGACAAGAAGAAAACAAGCGTTGACAGGAAGAAAACAAACGCTGACAGATCAAGCGTTGACAAAAAGAAGTCAAGCGTTGATAGGTTGAAGACAAGTACTGATAGAAAGATATGTTCTACGCGTATTATGTTTCTAGTTTGTTTCTAGTAAAGATAGGATCAACATTGTACTTTCTATAATTATCTTTACCTAGAATAGTTGATACGTAGACTCTTGTACAAGGCTTCTTATGTCTATAAAAGAAGACCTTTAGGTTATGTTTCATAATAAGTTTTGATACGTTAAACACTTTCATTGTAAGCAAGTTCCTTATTATCAATCAAGTGAAAGTTTGTTTTACATATGTTTGTGTTCTTGTTTAAGTGTTAATTCCGCATAACACTTAAATTGTTTCATACATAAACAAAGTTTCTCTACGTGTATAACTTGATCTAATCTCGTTTACACAAGCTATCTAGCACCTAGATCGGCGAGGGCCATACAATTCTATACCCCGGGGAACTTGCAAGGAATCAAGAAATGACCCGGATCACCAAGTTTGGTTTGTAATTTCCTTAAGAGCACTGCGGAGCAATTCTAATTAAGTTGGGTCTGAGCGATGTCAAGAAGTTTCTCCTTATCACTGAGAAGATCTTTAAACATTTTAGCATATTTAGTCATGTGAGCGAGAGCCTCAGCAAAGGAGATATTGAAATTCAGTTGTTTAAACATTTTGAGAAAGTTAGAAACATGAATATCATCCTTGTTCTTCAATTTCTCTTTCCTCAACCTTGAGGGATAAGGTATATTGGGTTGAGATGAAGGCTTTGGTATGGAATTCTCACTCGCATCCTTGGGTGGTGGAGGGGTGGAAGTAGAAAGTGGTGGAATTGGAGAAGTAGAAGTTGGAGGTGTTGGAGAAATAGAAGGTGGAGGAATTGGAGAAGGAGGCTCGTTTTCCTTTGTCACAATCACCGGTGTAGGTGAAGGAAGCTCGGGTTCCTTTAAACCTTTTCCACTACGAGTGGTGATTGCTTTCATCTCCCCTCTTGGATTAGCAACGGTGTTACTCGGAAGAGAACCCGAACCAGAGGCTTGATTACTTGGGAAGAAACTAGCCATCATGTTCCTTAAGTCATTCGTTTGACTTGCCAAAGTGTTTCGCATATCGGCTCGAAGATCATTCCCTTGTTTCACCATATCTGCTTTCATGTTGGCCATTTCCCGCTGAAGATTCTGCACTATCGCATCATTAGTCCTCATGTAGGTTTCAACCTCGTGATTAAATACGGTGGGTTGGGTGGGAGGAGGAGCATGGTAGGTAGGTGGTTGATAAGTGGGTTGTTGGTAAACTTGGTTGTTTCTTTGAGGCGGATATGAGGTTTTTTGGTTTTGATATTGATTTGGAGCTCGAGTTTGATTTTGATTGTTGTGATTGAGGTTGTTTGGGTTTTGTGGTGGGAAACCGGGTGGTGAAAGAAAGTTGTTTGAGCGATAGCTGAGCAAATTACGGACACCTTGAGGACGTGCTTGATAGCCTCCCGTAGAATAGTTACCGTTGGCGGCATACACATTTTCCGGGTTGTCATGAGTCGAAGGATAATCGGTGTATGAGTGAGATCCCCCGCATATTTCACATGATTGACTCAAAACATTAACTTGGGCATTGATAGCTTTGGTGTTGTTGGCGGTTTGGAGAGCAAGTGATTCAACAAGCGAAGTAAGCTTATCATTTCTCTTATCGCTCTCATTAGTGCTAGCACTAGCCACATTAGTCCGAACACTCTTGGTTTGCACTCTAGACTTATTCTCAATAATGTCCCATGCGGCATTAGAAGACTTAACCAAAATATGACCCCCCCCGAGGCACTATTTAGTGAATCTTGGTCATTCATTCTTAAACCATTGTAAAAAGTATTAATTTGATGTACTTTTGTGAAACCATGTTGAGGACACTTTCTTAAAAGTTCCTTAAAACGGTCCCAAGATTCACTAAATGTCTCACCGTACTTTTGTTCAAATGTAATGATTTCATTCCGCAAAGCGGTAGTACGTGAGGGTGGGAAAAAATAGTTGATGAATTTAGTCTCTAAATCCGTCCACGTAAGAATACTTTGTGGCGGTTCCTTATCAAGCCAATTCCGGGCTTGTCCCTCTAAGGAGAAAGGAAAAAGTTGCAAGCTGATCACTTCTTGCGAAACCCCATTATACTTAACCGTATAGTGAGTTGAAGAAACCTTTTTATATGGTCATGAGGATCATCAAGCAAACGCCCCAAGAAAGGTTGAGCAGAGACCATTTGAATGAAGCCGGATTTGAGTTCAAAATTGTTGGCTCCAATCTCGGGTATGACAATAGCATCAGTGTTGCCTTCTACGTGCGATTGCAAAAGCTCGATCATTGGTTGATTGTCCATGGTGACAATAGGTGGAGTAATGACTTCGGCTTGAGCTACTTTCTTCTTACGAGCACGAGTACGCATGCACACCTACAAAAGAAAATAAAGATAGAAAAGAAATATTTTTGGTTTTTAATGTTTTTCTATTTTTTTGTATTTTTTAAAATTTTATATTTTTAGGATTTTTGAAAATTTTTGGCAAGAAAAAATAGCGTTAAAAAGTGAACGGATCCCAAAATCCAATGCGTCTCTCACTTATAACCGTTAATCTTAACAAAAAGAGCCGGCAGCGGCGCCATTTAATACAAGGGTTTTAGCCAAGTATAAAAGAGTTATCGTCCGATCTTTTCGAAATGATTAATGGTAGAAAGTGCGACTCAATTGTTCTTGGTGGAAAATAAAATGGTTGGTTGATTATCTATTTTTAAACTTATAGCAAATATGTAAATGTCGTCGAGTAAAATAAAAACTTTAAAAAATAACCTAAAAATTACTAGAAAAATTCTTGGTAAAAATGGAGATTTCGGGAAGCGTGCAATCTTTGGAAATTAAAATGTAAATGATTGAAAACTTGAAAACTTGGTAAGAATAAACTAAGAGAAAAGGTAGGAAAAGTAAAATTTAGAAACTAATAAAAACAAAACAAAAGCCTGAGTCAGATCGCAATGCGATCACACTCAAATCGTACTCCAGATCGCACTCAATGCGATCGCACCCTAGGATCAGATCGCACTCAGAAGTGATTGTACTCAACTCGATCGCAACCACCAATCATACTCACGATCGCAACAAGTGGATCATAGTTTGATAGTGGTCTGATCGTAACAACAATGATCGCAATCAATACGAATGTAACAAGGAAATGTGACACGATCGCACCCACAGATCGCAATATGTGATCGTAGTGTGGATCGTAGCCAGGGAAAGAAGAATGGGATCGCAATCAATGCGATTGAAGCCAAGGATCGCAACAAGTAAAACCCTCCTCGGATCGTAATGAAACACAAAGAGCAACTTAAGCAGAAATGAATAAGCAGTTAATACAATAAGCACTTGCCAATTCTTAGCCAAGGATAAATAAGAACAAATTCGAAACCCTTTTGAATCTAAACACGTGAACTTTATAACACAAATTTTAAAACAATAAAACTTTTAGGAAAGCTTAAAATTAAATAAGCTAAATATACAAATAAGCCAATAAGCACAAAGAGCTTATAGCTTAGACGTATAAGAGCTTATGAAGGAATAAAAAGATTAACTTTTTAATCACGAAAACATCAAAATCAATCACGGATAAAATGTATTTCGGATCAAAGGTAAAACAAAATCAAGAAATGTAGAAAGAGATTAATGAACAAAAAGCTTAACATGAACTTGTGATTAATGAAATCCAAATACAAGGACGATTAAAAGCTTAAACTTGAAACATAAAAATGAAGAAAAGATGAAAACTTAGTGAGAGAAAGTTAAAACATTCTCTCTCTAAAAACTAGAAAGAAAAAAATTGAAAATGAAACTAGCCACCCCCCCCCCCCCCTCCTAATGTGTCTAGGAGGGTATTTATAGGGAAATGGGGAGGTGCATGTGTTGCCTCCTCTTTCTTTCTTCTCGGCTCTTCGTCTTTTAAGTTCTTCGACTTTTCTCGACGTCGTCTCGGGATTAATTAAACTCGTCTTATAAATTCTTCACTTATTTAGACTTGAGTTCTTCGACTTCATTAAACTTCCGTCTTTAGACTTTTTCTTCGATAAATCTTCAGAATAGGCCTTGGACTTCCGTTCTTTTTGCACTCTTGATCTTTTGACTTCGTCTTTTCTCGTTTTCTTCGATAAAAGCCCGTGAAAGCCCGTGTTTTCTTCCTTTTTCATCTTTTGGTCCTAAAACACAATAAAAACACAAACCACACATAATTCCGACTTTTACGACATAAAATACACGTTTTGGTCTAGTTATTATTGGAAATAAGTGGTAAAAGGATAAGTGTTTTCACACTTATTAATGCCTTGCTCAGTGTAAGAACGTCTGTTGCGTTTGGTGCAATTGGTAGGGTTAATTGTGTCAAACCATTTACATCGAAACAACAAAACCTTGCGGTTGCCGATATAAGTGAGCTCCAAAATTTCTTCGAGTTGACCATAATACATCTCTCCATCAACCCCGGGTGTTGAAACTCCGCTGCATTGAGTGGTACGAAGTATATCGCGTTCACGTACCACAAACTTCACACCGTTCACTATGCAAGAGGGGTATGTACATGAACTAATAGGTCCACATGCCAAAGAGAATAACTCGTCACTACAACCCACACTCACTTTTTTTCACGAGTCTACAAAAAAGAGATACAAAAAGGTTTATTAGATGAGGAATAACTCCAAGGTAATATATCTAATGTATTTACCTTGTTATTAAACCACGCAGGAAAACTTGTTTCCACATTATAAGTCGCCTCTCTACAAAGGTTCATGATATTAGCAGAAGTCATCGAGAAAGAAGAATTTTCAAAATTATAAAATAAAAAAAGGAAGAAACATACTCGCTGTAAGCCGAGATGTCTGCTTCGACTTCAGGACTTTTGTTAAGTATAAACCACGTAACTGCCTGCATGTCGTCATTAGTCATACGAGTTGGTTTGATTCCACCCGTCGGTGTGCATACGGTCTGGAACACCTCAAATTTATCTGGTTGTCCAGGCAAATCGTCTTCATTTCTGCCAAGGCGGTTAAATCTCGTCTCGACATCCTTAAGGTAACGCGAACAAAAAGTTAATGCCTCTTCTGCAACATAACCCTCAGCAATAGAACCTTCAGGCTTTGCTTTATTTCGTACATAATTCTTTAGCTTTTTCATGTATCTTTCAAATCGATACATCCACCTGCCGCGAGTAACAGAACCTAGAATAGCCTCATCGGGTAGATGTATAACCAAATGAGTCATTATGTCGAAAAAAGCAGGAGGAAAGATTTGCTCTAAATTAACCATTGATAGGTGTGAAAACACCCATCCTTTTACCACTTATTTCTTGCTAAAACAAGACCAAAACGCGTTTTTAATGTCATTTATTTGGAATTATGCGTGGTTTGTGTGTTTGTTGTGTTTTCAGAGCCAACCGGATACATATTGAAGAAAACATGGGATTACACGGGTTTTATCAAAGAAAAAGACTCAAGACAAAGTATATTGTCCAAGAGATACAAAAGATTTGAAGTCAATGGGCCTATTTTAAGATTTATCGAAGAAAGGACCAAAGATGGAAGATTTACATATGTCGAAGAACTCAAGTCTATTAAACAAAGAAATTAAAAGACGAGTTGAATTTATTCGTCGACAAATCCCGAATCGAAATCGAAAACGTCAAATTTTCTGAAAAGACGAGAAGACAAGAAGAAAGGGAGAAAGCCCACTCACCAACCAACTTGAAGACCTATAAATAGGAGTCCCTTCACACATTTTGACAAGCTTTTATTTTTCCAGTTTTCTTCTTTCTTGTTTCGTAGGAAACCACCAACACCCTTAAGGTGTTTGGTGATTTTTAATCTTTAATTCACAAACCTTGTAAGTTTTAATCCTTCCTTTTGATTGTTTAACACTAATCCTTCAATATAATCGTTCCTTTAATCTTGTTCATCTTTCTCTTGCTGATTTAAAGTTTTAAAGTTTTATTTTGTTGAGTTTGATCTTTAAAAGTAAGTGGGTTTTGTGTTTTTATTGTTTTGGTTAGATGATTATGATTAGTAGATGATTAGTGGTTAAATTGGTTTAACTTTTGGTTAAAAACTTGGTTGATTTTGGCTAAAAATTGTGTTATTTTATTTCCCTGTTATTCGTGTTCTTAAGTTTCCCAGATTCCGAATGAGCTACAAACATTCCGGATGAAGCTTTTGTTTTAAACATTCCGAGTAAAGCATTTTTCATTCAGGTATTCCGAATCAAAGTGTTCATCCGGAATAATCAATATTCCGGATGAGTAGCTAAATTCCGAATCAAAGTTTTTTTTCCTTAAATTGTTCCGAATCAGTTCTTTTCAAAAATATTCCGAATCAGTTCTTTTTGTTCCGAATGAGTGATATTGTTTAATTGTTCCGAACCAGTGTTTTTACCTTAATTATTCCGCATCAAGCCATATTCCGAATCAGTGTTTTTCATTCAGACATTCCGAATCAGTTTTATTCCGAATCAAGCTCTTTAGTTAATTATTCCGGATGAGTTAATTTCTTCCGAATCAGAGGAAATATTCCGGATCAAGCAAAATGTTCCGGATGAACATATATTCCGAATGAAGGAAATCTTCCGAATGAAGCTTTTGTCCAAATGTTCCGAATGAAGGTTTGTATTCCGAATGAAGAAAATGTTCCGAATAAAGGTTTCTGTTTAGTATATTCCAGATCAAGCATAAACATTCCGAATCAGTGACTTTTTCTGGGTTTAGGTATTTAACTGTTTTGTTTTAATTCAAGTTTTATTTTTATTAATTGCTTTTAATTAATTGCTTTTAGTTTATCTTTATTTACTTCACGCATTTACCTTTTTAGTAGAATAGAAAACCAAACATCTTTTTAGTAACCAAGAACAACTATTCCACTTTGAACCGTGATCGATTCGAGAAGATACCAAGAACTAAATTGAACCCATGCAAAATCTCAGTTATCAAATGGCGCCGCTGCCGGCTCTATTCGTAGAGATTAACGGAACTTTGTGAGAAATTGGATTTTGGGATCTGTTCACCGTGAACGTTACTTTGTCATAAAAAATTTCAAAACCCCCAAAAAAAATATAAAATTTTCAAAAATACAAAAAAATTAAAAAACATAAAAAACCAAAAATATTTCTTGCTTTGTTAGTTCTTTTGCAGGTGTATGCGCACTCGATCAACGTCTTATCAAGAGCCCGAGACTCTCGATAACTTAGACATGGCCGGTGTACACAACAACAATAATAATCCACCTCAAAACAACATGAATAATAACAACAATGAACCTCTACCGGAAAATCGCCCTATGATGGAACTTTTGCAAGCACATGTAGAGGGAAACAACGATCCTATTGTCATACCCGCGATTGCAGCCAACAACTTTGAGCTCAAATCCGGGTTTATTCAAATGGTCTCTGCTCAACCATTCTTGGGGCGTACCATTGATGATCCTCATGACCACATGAAAAGGTTCCTGCAACTCACAAATACGGTCTAATTCAATGGTGTTCCACAAGAGGTAATCCGTTTACAACTTTTTCATTTGTCCTTAGAGGGACAAGCCCAACATTGGCTTGAAAATGAACCGCCACAAAGTATTCTTACGTGGACGGACTTGGAGACCAAATTCATAAACTACTTTTTTCCACCCTCTCGTACTACCGCTTTGCGGAATGAAATTATTAATTTTGAACAAAAGTACGATGAGTCTTTTAGTGAATCTTGGGACCGTTTTAAAGACCTTTTACGAAAGTGCCCACAACATGGTTTTACCAAAGTGCACCAAATTAATACCTTTTATAATGGTTTAAGCATGAATGATCAAGATTCACTAAATAGTACCTCGGGGGGTAATATTTTGGTTAAGAGTTCTAATGCCGCTTAGGATATTATTGAGAATAAGTCTAGAGTGCAAACCAAGAGTGTTCGGACCAATGCCGCTAGTGCTAGTACTAGTGACAACGACAAGAGACTTGACAAAATTACTTCGCTTCTTGAATCGCTTGCTTCCCACACCGCTAACAACACCAAAAACATCAACGCTCAAAACGCTCAAGTCAATGCTGTAAGCCAACCATGTGAAATATGCGGGGGTCCTCAATCTTACACTACTTGTACCTCCACCCAAGACTATCCTTGTGAGAATGTTAACGCAGCATACGGTACCTATCCTCCGGCCGGTTATCAAGCTCGTCCTCAAGGTGACCGCAATTTGCTCAGCTATCGCTCAAACAACTTTCTTTCCCCGCCCGGTTTTCCTCGAACCAATCAAAACCAACAACAAAACCTTAACCGAACTATTCAAAACCAACCCCGAGCACCATACCAACCACCTCAAAGACAACCATATCCACCTCAAAATCCTACTCAAGTTTACCAACCCGCTCCTTACCAACCACCTACTTATCAAGCACCTCCTCCTACTCAACCTACCGTTTTCAACCACGAGGTCGAAACGTACATGCGGACGAATGATGTGTTGGTGAAGAATCTGCAGACCCAGATTATTAATTTGAAGGGCGACATGGTGAAACAAGGGAATGATCTTAGAGCCGATATGAGACACTCTTTGAGTAGTCAAACGAATGACCTAAGGGACATGATGGTTGGTTTCTTCCAAGGTAATCAACCCTCTTCTTCGGGTACTCTTCCGTGTAACACCGTTGCTAATCCAAGAGGGGAGATGAAAGCAATCACCACTCGCAGTGGAAAAGGTACCAAGGAACCCGAGCTTCCTATACCTCCACCGGTGATTGTGACAAAGGAAAACGAGTCACCTACTCATATTCCTCAACTTTCCACTTCCCCAATTCCTCCACCTCTTACTTCCACCCCTCCTCCACCCAAGGATGTGAGTGATCCTACTATCCCAAAGACTTCCTCTTCTTCCGATATACCTTATCCCTCAAGGTTGAGGAAAGAGAAGCTCAAAAGCAAGGACAATATTCAAGTTTCAAACTTTCTCAAAATGTGTAAACAATTGAATTTCAACATTTCCTTCGCTGAGGCTCTTGCTCACATGCCTAAATATGCGAAAATGTTCAAAGATCTTCTTAGTGACAAGGAAAAGCTTCTTGATATTTCTAATACCCAACTTAATGAGAATTGCTCTGCAGTTCTCTTAAGGAAATTGCCAATCAAACTTGGTGATCCGGGTCGCTTCTTAATCCCTTGCAACTTCCCGGGAGTAGAGAATTGCATGGCCCTAGCCGATCTAGGTGCTAGTATCAACTTAATGCCTCTAAGCGTTTGGAAGCAATTATCTCTCCCTGAGCTAGTCCCCACCAAAATGACTTTGGAATTAGCTAACCGTACGGTTGCTTATCCAGTGGGGATAGCCGAAGACGTTTTTGTAGGAGTCGACAAATTCACTTTTCCCGCCGATTTCTTCGTAGTCGACTACGAGATGGACCCTCATGTTCCATTAATCGTTGGACGTCCATTCTTGAGGACCGGTCGCACTCTCATCGATGTAGAAGCGGGTGAGCTTATCATGAGAGTTGGTGACGAACGAATTGTCTTCAACATGGGTAAGATTTCTAAACAGCCTTATTCATACGAGAGTGTTAATTGTATTGACGTTCTTGATGAGGCTTGTGAAGAACACTTTAAAGATGCTTGTAAAAGTAGTCGTACCTCTCCTCCCGCTGTTGAGACCGTTGCCTCCCTTGCTCCATCAGTAACTCCATTTGGAGAAAGTGATTTCCTTTTGACAGAATTTGAAGCCACTTTGGGAGATTTGAACTTATAATTGACGATTCTCCCACCGATTGGGATGAAGACATTCGTACCATTGAGAAACTTCTCAATGAGGACCATATTTCCCCATCATCTCCCAAGGATATTGCTATCGATGAACCAAATTTGAATACACATTCCATCGAAAATCCTCCGGATTTAGAGCTTAAGGAGTTACCGTCCCATCTCGAGTACGTGTTCCTTGAAGATAAGAAGAAGTCGCCAGTTATCATCGCTAAGGACTTGAAAGAAGAAGAAAAATCTCGCCTTATCGTCGTGCTTAAAGATCATAAGAAGGCAATTGCTTGGAAAATTTCCGATATCCGCGGAATTGATCCAAACTTTTGTACTCACAAAATTCTCATGGAAGATGACTTTAAACCCGCAATCCAAAGCCAAAGAAGGGTTAATCCTCGAATTCATGACGTCATCAAACAAGAGGTTATCAAACTTCTAGATGACGGCTTGATTTACCCTATTTCGGATTCGCCATGGGTAAGTCCCGTCCATTGTGTGCCCAAGAAAGGCGGAATAATCGTTGTTCCCAATGAACACAACGAGTTGATTCCTACTCGTCTCGTTACTGGGTGGAGAGTTTGTATCGACTATCGCAAACTCAATGATGCCACGAGAAAAGATCATTTTCCTCTTCCTTTCATAGATCAAATGCTCGAGCGGCTAGCGGGTAATGACTATTACTGCTTTTTAGACGGTTTTTCCGGGTATTTTCAAATTCCCATCGATCCCAAAAACCAAGAGAAAACCACATTCACTTGTCCCTACGGAACATTTGCTTACAAACGCATGTCTTTTGGTTTATGAAATGCTCTTGGGACGTTCCAAAGGTGTATGATGGCTATCTTCCATGACATGGTTGAAGAAACTATGGAAGTCTTCATGGATGATTTCTCGGTTTATGGCGATTCATTCTCTGCTTGCCTTGCCAATTTAGAACGTATGCTTAAGCGGTGTGAAGACACTCGCCTTGTTCTTAATTGGGAAAAATGCCATTTCATGGTAAAAGAGGGCATCGTGCTAGGACACAAAATCTCCAAAGCCGGACTTGAAGTGGACCGTGCTAAAGTCGATGTTATTGCAAAATTGCCTCCACCTTCAACCGTGAAGGGTGTGAGAAGTTTCCTCGGTCATGCGGGCTTCTACCGTCGATTCATCAAAGATTTTTCTAAAATCGCTCGCCCGATGACCCACCTCTTGAAAAAAGATACTCCTTTTATATTTTCCAAAGAGTGTATTGAAGCCTTCAACCTTCTTAAGGATAAGCTAACTAAGGCACCGGTCTTGGTTACCCCTAATTGGGAGCTACCTTTCGAATTGATGTGCGATGCTAGCGACTTTGCTATTGGAGCGGTTTTGGGCCAAAGAGTGAATAAACACTTCCAACCGATCCATTACGCTAGCAAGACAATGACAGGGGCTCAATTGCATTACACAACAACCGAAAAAGAGCTTTTAGCTGTTGTCTATGCTTTTGAAAAATTTCGCCCCTATCTTGTCCTTTCTACCACCATCGTGTATACCGATAATTCTGCGTTGAAGTACTTGTTAACTAAACAAGATTCTAAACCAAGACTTCTTCGCTGGGTTTTGCTACTTCAAGAATTTAAAATCGAAATTCGTGATAAGAAGGGAGCTGAAAACCTAGCCGCGGATCATCTCAGTAGACTTGAGGATCCTTATCAAGGGGATCATCCGAACAAAGAGATCAATGATTCTTTTCCCCTGGAGACCTTAATGTCTATCAACTCGAATTATGATGAAACCCCGTGGTTTGCGGACATTGCAAACTACTTGGCGGGTGGAATTCTCATTGCCGGGTTAACATCCCAGCAAAAGAAAAAGTTCTTCAAAGACATTAAGACTTACTTTTGGGATGACCCGTATCTCTTCAAACAATGCGCTGATTTGATTATTCACCGATGTGTTGATGGACCGGCAGCTTTAGACATTCTCGAAGCTTGCCACAAAGGACCCACCGGTGGTCACTTTGGTCCTAACTTCACTGCAAAGAAAGTGTTTGACTCGGGATTTTATTGGCCCTCCATTTATCGTGACGCTCACGAAATGGTGAAAAATTGTGATGCTTGCCAACGACAAGGCAAGATCACTCATAAAGATGAGATGCCTCAAAATTTCATACAAGAATGTGAAATCTTTGATGTATGGGGCATCGACTTTATGGGGCAATTCCCTTCATCTAAAGGAAACAAATACATCCTTGTAGTCGTTGACTACGTTTCTAAATGGGTTGAAGCCAAAACTTTACCCACTAATGACGCAAGGGTGGTTTGTAACTTTTTGAAGTCGCTATTCGCTAGATTCGGTGTGCCTCGTGCCATTATTAGTGATCGCGGGACTCATTTTTGCAATGATCAATTCGCAAGATTCATGGCTAAGTATGGTGTAAATCATCGTCTTTCCAGCGCATACCACCCACAAACTAATGGCCAGGCTGAAATCTCTAACCGAGGGTTAAAGCGAATTCTTGAACGAACCGTGGGAGAGCATCGTGCCTCATGGGCCGATAAACTTGATGATGCTCTGTGAGCTTTTCGTACCGCATACAAGACTCCGATTGGTTGTACACCATATCGTCTCGTGTACGGGAAAGCATGCCACCTCCCTATTGAGTTGGAGCACAAGGCCTACTGGGCCTTGAAGTGGGCTAACTTCGATATCAACAAAGCCAGTTGCCTACGCAAAATCCAACTCAATGAGCTTAATGAACTCCGGAATGAGGCTTATGAAAATTCCTTGATCTATAAGGAAAAGACTAAGCTCATTCATGACTCTAAGATTAAAAACCGAGAGTTCCAAGTTGGAGACAAAGTTTTACTCTTTAACTCTCGGTTGAAAATCTTTTCGGGCAAGCTGAAATCTCGTTGTTCCGGCCCATTCACCATTGCCCAAATTTTTCCACATGGTACTCTCGAGCTCGCTCAACCTAATGGACCTAATTTTAAGGTGAATGGCCAACAAGTGAAGTTGTACTTTGGTGAGGACATCTCTCATGAGATGATTCCATCCCTCACCACGTTTCCCATGAACTAGTTTTGGGTCGAGTCAGGCTCGTGACTCGGTTATAAAAAACAAGCGCTCCCCGGGAGGCAACCCGAGTATCTATCCTTTTCCGTTTTACCTCCTAAGTGTAGGGGGACCTATATAGGTTGTTTGTGTTTGTGTGGTGATGTGATTACAGGGATGAATGCACTTTTGGAACCTTTGAAGAACCGTGCTCCCGTGTTATCCGCAATCCGGTTCTATTTCTCAACTATCGTGATTCAATTTTCTTCATACTCACATTTGAAAATGATCACGTTAGTCGTCTCTTCCTTAGCTTGATTTAACCAACGTGCACAATGTCATAAGTGGTAGGGGAGACTTTTCCCACATGCTTAAACATTGAGGACAATGTTTATATTAAGTGTAGGGGGAACTTCTATCGAAGTTCTAAGTGGACTTTTCCGTTAAAATGCCTTCATTTAACAGGAAAATCATCTTTTTCAGCATTTTTCAAATTTTTAATTAACTTTGGCCATATAGTCGTAATTTTTAAATTTTTATCGTTGCTTTCATATGTATATATCCCACAATAAAGTCAAAAATATTAATAAAGTGGTGTAGCTAGTTTAGAAGTCTTTGACATATTAGGCCCGTTGCGGTTATTTTGACTCAACCCGAATAGACTTATCCAAGTTTATTCTAGCAAGTATCCTTAACCAGGTAGACCTTAATTGGTTTATTAGGCTAAGCATCCACGAGTCTCATTACTTGAGATTTTAAATTGTGGAGAACGAGAAATGATAGAGCCAATTATAAGTCGGTATTCTTGCACAAGCACACTTGGTGTGATTATAAGCCTATTCTCCCATCGCTTGCTAATAATTTATCTGCAATAAGTAAGGTCGTACGATTTTATTGAATAACTTAGCTTCTAGCCCAAGATCGTTTAAAAGTTGCTCGGTAATGATAAGAGTTCATAGCCAAGGCATAACTAATGAAGCGGGGCGCGAATATTGGCGAGTCCGAAAAGGCCCTAACAAGGCATGAGGATTCAATTTTATTGCTAAAGATCCAAGGTGATGTGAAAAGCATTATTCCCAAAATCAATATGAAGGATCAAGACTCACGACGAAAAGCAATCAACTCCCATAAAGATCATGGAGAAGTCAATCCGAAAAGACCCTAACAAGGTATGAGGATAAATAGATCCAAGTCCGAAAAGGAGGCGGATCGTTGTATCTTAAAATCCCAATTAACGATTGAAGAAATAATGACGAAGTCGTGGTCAACAAAGTTGGAGTATCCCTCAAAAGTCTCCAAGTGAAGAAACTCTATTAATGAAGAGAAGACCATTATCTCAAGAACGTCTCTCAAGATATGAAGTATGAAGTACATGCCAAATATCGGCCCGAGAAAGGTCTCAAATCGTGAAGCGAGTTATGCCAAGATATGAACTTTTTGATATCCCAAGAAGCAGTTTTAAGAGATTTTGTCCTTTAGCTAACTATTAATCAAATCGTCTTACTTTGCTTTCAGCCTAAATAAACTATCGAAATAAGTCCAAAAATGCATCTTCATGATCATTCTAAGACAAAAATAAAATATAAGAGATACACCTAGGAATAAGGGAGTTTAAGCATATAATTAAGCCATGTGTGTAAGTGTTTGTTTTGCTAACTTATAATAACAATGATCTCGTTTTTAAGCTTAGTTTGGGGAACGTGAAACTTGAGGGTGATAAATCTTCGCAGCACCGAAGCCATAATGTAAATCTTAGATCTCTTTGCGAGTTATTTCCATATAGCTAATTTCAAGTTAAAATAGTTTTCTATCTCTTTTGTTTCATTCAAGCTTTTATATATCTCTTTAGTAGTAGTGGTTATTGTTAATAAGGCCAAGGTTGATTGATTATGAGAAAAGTGTAAATTTCCTTTATCATTAATCATTGCATGAGGGCATGGCAATGGTTAAGTGTAGGGGATTTGATAGGTGTGAAAACACCCATCCTTTTACCACTTATTTCTTGCTAAAACAAGACCAAAACGCGTTTTTAATGCCATTTGTTTGGAATTATGTGTGGTTTGTGTGTTTGTTGACTTTTCAGAGCCAATCGGATAAATATTGAAGAAAACATGGGATTGCACGGGTTTTATCGAAGAAAAAGACTCAAGACAAAGTCTATTGTCCAAGAGATGCAAAAGATTTGAAGTCAATGGGCCTATTTGAAGATTTGTCGAAGAAAAGGACCAAAGATGGAAGATTTACATATGTCGAAGAACTCAAGTCTATTAAACGAAGAAATTAAAAGACGAGTTGAATTTATTCGTCGATAAATCCCGAATCGAAATCGAAAACGTCAACTTTTCTGAAAAGACGAGAAGACAAGAAGAAAGGGAGAAAGCCCACTCACCAACCAACTTGAAGACCTATAAATAGGAGTCCCTTCACACATTTTGACAAGCTTTTATTTTTCCAGTTTTCTTCTTTCTTGTTTCGTAGGAAACCACCAACACCCTTAAGGTGTTTGGTGATTTTTAATCTTTAATTCACAAACCTTGTAAGTTTTAATACTTCCTTTTGATTGTTTAACACTAATCCTTCAATATAATCGTTCCTTTAATCTTGTTCATCTTTCTCTTGTTGATTTAAAGTTTAAAGTTTTATTTTGTTGAGTTTGATCTTCAAAAGTAAGTGGGTTTTGTGTTTTTATTGTTTTGGTTAGATGATTATGATTAGTAGATGATTAGTGGTTAAATTGGTTTAAGTTTTGGTTAAAAACTTGGTTGATTTTGGCTAAAAATCGTGTTATTTTATTTCCCTGTTATTCGTGTTCTTAAGTTTCCCAGATTCCGAATGAGCTACAAACATTCCGGATGAAGCTTTTGTTTTAAACATTCCGAGTAAAGCATTTTTCATTCAGGTATTCCGAATCAAAGTGTTCATCCGGAATAATCAATATTCCGGATGAGTAGCTAAATTCTGAATCAAAGTTTTTTTTCCTTAAATTGTTCCGAATCAGTTCTTTTCAAAAATATTTCGAATCAATTCTTTTTGTTCCGAATGAGTGATATTGTTTAATTGTTCCGAACCAGTGTTTTTACCTTAATTATTCTGCATCAAGCCATATTCCGAATCAGTGTTTTTCATTCAGACATTCCGAATCTGTTTTATTCCGAATCAAGCTCTTTAGTTAATTATTCCGGATGAGTTAATTTCTTCCGAATCAGAGGAAATATTCCGGATCAAGCAAAATGTTCCGGGTGAACATATATTCCGAATGAAGGAAATCTTCCGAATGAAGCTTTTGTCCAAATGTTCCGAATGAAGGTTTGTATTCCGAATGAAGCAAATGTTCCGAATAAAGGTTTCTGTTTAGTATATTCCGGATCAAGCATAAACATTCCGAATCAGTGACTTTTTCTGGGTTTAGGTATTTAACTGTTTTATTTTAATTCAAGTTTTATTTTTATTAATTGCTTTTAATTAATTGCTTTTAGTTTATCTTTATTTACTTCACGCATTTACCTTTTTAGTAGAATAGAAAACCAAACCTCTTTTTAGTAACCAAGAACAACTATTCCACTTTGAACCGTGATCGATTCGAGAAGATACCGAGAACTAAATTGAACCCATGCAAAATCTCAGTTATCAACCATCATAATGATCAATTTGTTTTTAGCTTCTTTCATGTCCTGCACAGTCAAACTTCGAGCACAAAGCTGCTTAAAGAATAAGCAAATCTCGATTATAGGTTTTGCAACGTCTTTGGGCAAGTATTGTTGCACTCCATAAGGAAGTAACCGATGCATAATTATATGACAGTCATGAGATTTCAAGTTCGTTATATTGTCATCATCAGCGGTCACTTTTTTCTTGAAGTTGGATCCAAAGCCATCAGGTAGTCTGACTCCTTTAATGAATTTACAAAAAAGTTTTCTTGTTTCTGGAGTGAAAGAGAACTTTGGATGAGGCTTATCGAACTTCCCGTTATCTTTTTAACTAACCACAACTCCTTTCGAACTCCCATTTTTTCCAAGTCTAGCCTTGCCTTTGGCGTGTCTTTGGATTTGTCGTTCTGTAACAGGGTATTCAGTAAAGCCTCAAGGAAATTATTTTCGATGTGCATGACATCGTAACAGTGTTTTAGTAGAAGAAAGGGCCAATACTCAAGATCCCAAAATATAGAACGCTTATTCCAGTTCAATTCAACATCTCGATTATGGGGGCGGTTCTCTTTGAGAATTGGTTTATGTTTCCCCGGTTTACGTTTAAAGACTTTACTAATCTGCAATTGGATATCAAGTTGTGAAAACTTTCTTGGTTTAAGCTTATTTTCAGGAAAACCGTAGAATTCCTTGGATTTTTTCCTTTCTGGATGATTTGTTCTTAACCATCTTCTGTAACCAACATAAACGATTTTGCTGTTGATACGCATCGATGGAGTGTCAACATTACAAGTAGGGCATGCGAGGTACCCTTGCCCACTCCACCCAGACAAACTACTTCGAGCTGGAAAATCATTGATGGTCCATAAAACCGCCGCTTTCATTTTGAAATGAGTACCCGTGGCAGCGTCTTTCGTCCAGACTCCCTCTCATAAATCTTTGAGTTCTTTAATTAGAGGCTTCAAGTAAACATCAATGTCCTTTGCAGCTGATTTAGGTCCGGAAATTAACATCGTCAACATTAAAGAAGTTTCTTTTAAACACACCACGGTGGTGTGTTGTATGTTGTCAATATAACCGGCCACATGCTGTAAGTTTGGCTCATCATGCCATAAGGATTAAAACCATCAGCAGCCAACCCTAATCGAACGTTTCTAGGGTCACAAGAGAACTCAGGTTTCATCATGTCAAAATATTTCCATGATTTTCCGTCACAGGGGTGATTCATTTTACCGTCTTCCTTAGATTGTCCGGTCGCATGCCAAGTCATCCACTTTGCTATGTCTTTTGTGTTGAACATACGTTGTAGTCTAGGTGTTATCGGAAAGTAACGCACCACCTTGTTGGCAACTAATTGCGTCCCCTTTTTCTTCTTTGGGTTTTTCCATCTACTCGCGTTACAGATTGGACAAGTGTGCCTCGCCTTGTTTTCCGGTGATCCTCAATATAAAAAACAATCATTTATACAAGCATGGATCAATTCGTATCTTAACCCGCTCTTTTTGTATGTCTTTTTTATTTCATAGTATGAAGACGGGAAATTGTATCCTTTACAAGGGGAACATGCCTTTTGTAGAAGAGCTAGAATTTTGTTAAACCCGACATCAGTTATTTTGTGTAAAACCTTGATGTGCGAAATCTCTAATGTAAATTCCAATGTGGTCATATCACAACCCGGGTACAACTTTTGGGCAGACCTAGCGAGTAACTCTTCAAACTCGTTACTAGGACCCGATGTTTGGGTTGGTTGAGGACCGGTTGTTTGAGTTGGTGGAGTTTGAGAGGGTGTAGTTTCAGATGGTGGATTTGGAATATTATTTGCAAATATCTTCGAAGAATGCATCCATGTGAATTCGATCAGGTGAATGTGGTAATAGTGGAGGTAACGGAAGAATTGGTTCACCGTGATATATCCAAGTGGTGTAACGTTTGTCAAACCCGAACTGGGATATGTGTGCCTCAAGTTGGCCGAGGGTAACCAACGTTTCACGGTTACAACAACGACTACATGGGCAACAGAGCTTTTGTGAGATGGGGTGCAAAAATTTCTCACAATCCTGGATGAATCCAAAAAGACCATCTAAAAACTCATTGGAATTACGATTGTTTACAGTGGTCCAACTCTTATCAATTGTCATAACTGCGTTGCAAATAAACATACTCAGATAAATTATTTTTTTTATACGTAAAATGTCATACTAACAAAATGAATATGAACTCTTTTTTTTCTTCCTAGTGCAACTATGGAAGGCAATCCTAACCCACCTTTTGAATGTTTCGTCCCATATATGAATGCGTATAACCGGTTTACTATTTGAGAAAATTTCGGCAGCATTTCCCCTCTACTCCCCAAATATGTGTTTAAAGACATATTTGTAGGAGTAAAGGAGAAACACTGTCGAAATCATCTCAAATAATAAACCAGTTATACGCATCAATATCCTAAATGAGACAAAACATCAAAAAGCAGTCCCAAACAGGGGACTTTCCGAAATTAATTCCTAATAAATTAATTTTGGACGGGTTTTCTATAGGTTGATTAACTTCGGACATATATCATATATATATATATATATATATATATATATATATATATAATATAATAAACATATGCATAATATTAATTACACACCTTGGTCACGGCTGAAATAAGCAAAGATAGAAAGATAGAAAAAGAGATCCGGATGAGGAAATTGTCCTGACTGTCCTGGTGCTAACCAAACACAAACATAAAATAAAATAAAACCTAAGTTAGTTCGTTTCCAAAAAAATTTCTAATTTGAAACAAACACCACCACAACGATTTAAAAAAAAATTACCTTTTTTTCGGCTGTGACACGGGTCTCAGTTCTTGGCTGTGACTCGGTTCCCTTCGACTGTGACTCGGGTCTCGGCTACGACAAACATATAAAAAAAATTAAACTCATGCCTATTTCATATTAAGCCAAAATATTAACCCGAAATCCCTATATAAATATTAAGCCATATATAACCCGAATTCTATTAAGCCTAAATCAATTAAGCCGAAATCATCTACGGAAATCAACTAATGCTAAATCAATTAAGCGGAAATCAACTATATATATATTAAGCCGAAATCAACTAAGCCTAAATCAGTTATGCCTAAATATAATCCAGAATCAACTAAGCCTAAATCAACTAAGCTTAAATATAATCCGAAATCATAAGCCGGAATATTAAGCCAAAATCACCTTTATTGGTGGTGGTGGCTACTGCTGCTGTCGGTGGTGGTGGCTACTGCTGCTGCTGCCGGCGGTGGTGGTTGCTACTACTGTCGACGACGACAGTGGTGGTGGTGGTGACGGCAGTGCTAGGAAATAAAAAATAAACATTAATAATAATTAAACATAAACAAATTTAAACAAAATTAATAGATTAAAAAAATCATTTACCTTTATATTTATTAAAAAAACAAAATTAAACAAAATGTGGTGGTGCGGTGGTTGCTGCTGCCGTGACTGCTGCCGTGACTGGTGGTGGTTCGGTGGTTGACTGGTGGTTCACTATACCTAGCATAAACAATCTGAAATTAAACATTATACATTATACCAATTATAAATTAAACAAAATTAAACCAAAATTAAACATTATACATCATTTACCTTTAACTAAATAAACAATCCGAAAATAAACCAACATTAAACATAATTGTGCTCGTGTGCGAGTGGGGTGGGTCGGATTGGTGGTGGTGGTGGGTCGGATTGATGGTGATGGTGGTAGGTTGGATGATTGATGGAGGTGGGTTGGATGATTGATGGTGGTGGGTTGTATTGATGGTGATGGTGGTTATTGATAGTGATGCTCGTCCCGTTTTTTTTTTAACAGTGAACAATGAGAGATGAAGATAAGATACTATCTGAAATTGAAGCCTAGGGACGACTAAGTCGTCTCTAGGTTAATTATAAATGTTTTTTTTTCGTCTATTATTGAAACGTAGGGACGACTCTTGACACCTAGGGACGACTAAGTCGTCCCTAGGAGTATACCCAGAAATCTCAAACCCAAGAGGGTTATTTAAATTTTGGCCAAAATTTTTAACTTTTCCAAAATTTTGATAAGTGTTTTGGAGGGTTTTCTAGGGACGACTTCTCTTTGATATTTAGGGACGATAAAGTCGTCCCTAAGTGTTTTTCAGGGATTTTTACATTATAGCTTCTATGTAATAAAATTGATAATATAAATTAATAATAAAAATCAAAATAAATTATTATAACTAATATTAAAATATACGTTATACTTAGTTTGTAATAATTAATAACCGATGAGTTCATATGTTACGGTTATACGTTATAGGTTCAACCGATGAGTCGATATGTTACAGTTATACGTTATAGGTTCAACCGATGAGTCCATATGTTACGGTTATACGTTATAGGTTCAACCGATGAGTCGATATGCTAGGGTTATACGTTAGAGGTTCAACCGATGAGTCAATATGTTACGGTTATACGTTATAGGTTCAACCGATGAGTCGATATGCTAGGGTTATACGTTAGAAGTTCAACTGATGATTCGATATGTTACGGTTATACGTTAGAGGTTCAACCGATGAGTCCATATGTTACGGTTATACGTTATAGGTTCAACCGATGAGTCGATATTCTAGGGTTATACGTTATAGGTTCAACCAATGAGTCGATATGCTAGGGTTATACGTTGGAGGTTCAACCGATGAGTCGATATGCTACGGTTATACGTTATAGGTTCAACCGATGAGTCGATATGCTAGGGTTATACGTTAGAGGTTCAACTGATGAGTCGATATGCTAGGGTTATACGTTATAGGTTCAACCGATGAGTCGATATGCTAGGGTTATACGTTAGAGGTTCAACCGATGAGTCGATATGATAGGGTTATACGTTAGAGGTTCAACTGATGAGTCGATATGTTACGGTTATACGTTAGAGGTTCAACCGATGAGTCGATATGTTAGGGTTATACGTTAGAGGTTCAATTGATGAGTCGATATTCTAGGGTTATACGTTATATGTTCAACCGATGAGTCCATATGTTACTGTTATACATTATAGGTTCAACCGATGAGTCGATATTCTAGGGTTATACGTTATAGGTTCAACCGATGAGTCGATATGCTAGGGTTATACGTTAGAGGTTCAACCGATGAGTCGATATGCTAGGGTTATACGTTAGAGGTTCAACTGATGAGTCGATATGTTACGGTTATACGTTAGAGGTTCAACCAATGAGTCCATATGTTACGGTTATATGTTATAGGTTCAACCGATGAGTCGATATTCTAGGGTTATACGTTATAGGTTCAACCGATGAGTCGATATGCTAGGGTTATACGTTAGAGGTTCAACCGATGAGTCGATATGATAGGGTTATACGTTAGAGGTTCAACTGATGAGTCGATATGTTACGGTTATACGTTAGAGGTTCAATCGATGAGTCCATATGTTACGGTTATACGTTATAGGTTCAACCGATGAGTCGATATTCTAGGGTTATACGTTATATGTTCAACCGATGAGTCGATATGCTAGGGTTATACGTTAGAGGTTCAACCGATGAGTCGATATGCTAGGGTTATACGTTAGAGGTTCAACTGATGAGTCGATATGTTACGGTTATACGTTAGAGGTTCAACCGATGAGTCCATATGTTACAGTTATACGTTATAGGTACAACCGATGAGTCGATATTCTAGGGTTATACGTTATAGGTTCAACCGATGAGTCGATATGCTAGGGTTATACGTTAGAGGTTCAACCGATGAGTCGATATGATAGGGTTATACGTTAGAGGTTCAACTGATGAGTCGATATGTTACGGTTATACGTTAGAGGTTCAACCAATGAACCATATGTTACGGTTATACGTTATAGGTTCAACCGATGAGTCGATGTTCTAGGGTTATACGTTATATGTTCAACCGATGATTCGATATGCTAGGGTTATACGTTAGAGGTTCAACCGATGAGTCGATATGCTAGGGTTATACGTTAGAGGTTCAATTGATGAGTCGATATGTTACGGTTATACGTTAGACGTTCAACCGATGAGTCCAAATGTTACGGTTATACGTTATAGGTTCAACCGATGAGTCGATATTCTAGGGTTATACGTTATAGGTTCAACCGATGAGTCGATATGCTAGGGTTATACGTTAGAGGTTCAACCGATGAGTCGATATGCTAGGGTTATACGTTAGAGGTTCAACCGATGAGTCGATATGCTACGGTTATACGTTAGAGGTTCAACCGATGAGTCCATATGTTACGGTTATACGTTATAGGTTCAATCGATGAATTGATATTCTAGGGTTATACGTTATAGGTTCAACCGATGAGTCGATATGCTAGGGTTATACGTTAGAGGTTCAACTGATGAGTCGATATGTTACGGTTATACGTTAGAGGTTCAACCGATGAGTCCAAATGTTACGGTTATACGTTATAGGTTCAACCGATGAGTCGATATTCTAGGGTTATACGTTATAGGTTCAACCGATGAGTCGATATGCTAGGGTTATACGTTAGAGGTTCAATCGATGAGACGATATGCCAGGGTTATACGTTATAGGTTCAACCGATGAGTCGATATGCTAGGGTTATACGTTAGAGGTTCAACTGATGAGTCGATATGTTACGGTTATACGTTAGAGGTTCAACCGATGAGTCCATATGTTACGGTTATACGTTATAGGTTCAACCGATGAGTCCATATGTTACGGTTATACGTTAAAGGTTCAACCGATGAGTCCATATGTTACGGTTATACGTTAGAGGTTCAACTGAGGAGTCGAAAATGTTGGCGGGAAAATGTTGGCGGGAAAACCTTGGCGGGAAAATGTTGGCGGGAAAGCTAGGGTCGACTAATTCGTCCCTAAATGTGTCGACCCTAAATTTTTATCTTTATTTATGGTAGCTCTTATCCTCACAAACTCTTATCCTCTCAAACCAAACTCACCACCACCACCACCCGATTTTGCATAAGATGGATCCGCTTGAAGCTTATAAGTGTACATGTAGAAAGGGATATATTGTGTTGAGACAGTCACATCAATCTCATAGCTTTGGTAAACTTTACTATGCATGTCCTCTTTCGAAGGTAAACAATCTAATGTTTTAGTTATGTAATACGTGTGATTATTAAAATGACACGTCATTTTATTTGTTTACTTTGTAACAGCAAAAAACAGATGATTATGGATGTAAATATTTTAAATGGAAGGATGATTTTGATCTCGAACTCCGTATAAGATCTTCCCCTAGATCTTCAACACTCAAGGTTCACATCCAAGTTCTTCTACAGGTCCTTCTCAATCTGCACCCACTGAGTGCTCTAATTGTAAGATCAAAGATCTAAAGATAAAGATGCTAGAGGCAAGACTAGAAATGGAAAGACATCCTGAAGACCATGCATGTCAATCGGCTGCAATACTTCATGAGCTTTTAAATGAAATGAAAAATCTTAGCCTTGAGTAGTAATCTATTTGTTATTTTAATGTGTTAATTTATATTTTATTATTATGTGTTAATCTGTACGTTTAATTTTAACTAGTTTGTGATGTGTTTTTTTTTTCTTATTTATGAATCTATTATCGCTATAATATATATGTTTAATTAAGCGCGTGTTTAAGTGTTAAATATATATCTAAAGTTTTTTTTAAATACGTATAAGTTTTTTTTAAATAAATATAAAGTTTTTTTAAAATATGTATAAAGTTTTTTTAAATATGTATAAAGTTTTTTTTAAATATGTATAAAGTTATTTTTAAATATGTATAAATTTTTTTCTAAATATGTATAAAGTTTTTTTTAAATATGTATAAAGTTTTTTTAATATGTATAAAGTTATTTTTAAATATGTATAAAGTTTTTTTTAATATGTATAAAGTTATTTTTAAATACGTATAAAGTTTTTTTAAATATGTATAAAGTTTGTTTAATATGTATAAAGTTATTTTTAACTATAATAAAGTTTTTTTTAAAATAAAATAATTAAATTAATTTTAAATAATTTTAAATAATTACAAGTGATAAAAAAGAGAAAAATAAATTTGCCTTCACTTAGGGACGACTTAGTCGTCCCTAGGTTACATGGGCCCCACGTTAATTTTAAATTTTGTTAAAAAAATATTTATATTAATTTTAAATAATTTTAAATAATTAAAAGAGATAAAAAAAATTGGGAAAAACAAAGTTGCCTTCACTTAGGGACGACTTAGTCGTCCCTAGGTTACACGGGCCCCACCTTTGTTTTAAACTTTTTAAAAAAAATATTTATATTAATTTTAAATAATTTAAATAATTTTAAATAATTTAAATAATTTTAAATAATTAAAATAGATAAAAAAACTGTGAAAAATAAATTTTCTTAACCTAGGGACGACTTAGTCGTCCCTAGGTTACGTGGGTCTCACTTTAATTTTAAACTTTTAAAAAAATATATTTATATTAATTTTAAATAAATTTAAACAATTAAAAGAGATAAAAAAATATACTTTCTTCACCTAGGGACGACTTAGTCGTCCCTAGGTTGGGTGGACCCCACTTTGTCCCCACAGCCATTTTGACTTTCTTTTTCTTGTAAAAATGGTGCCCCCCCCCCCCCCCTCCTGTAGATTTGAAGCTGTGTACTATTACTCAACAGTAGGTGAAGGAAATATATTAAGAAAAAGGATACAACTTTATACATAAATAAGATGGCTATATATAGCCTTACAATAAAGACGTGTGTATAACTAGTCTACCTTCAAACTAGGAAACACTAACTTTCTGCCTAAAGAACAGCAACTCACCAACGTGCAAATGTATTGCACAATACCCGGTCATAACTTCTACTCATTCAAACTAGTTACCTAATTAATCTTAAACATAAAACTTATTAAACTAAACTTAGCCATGCACCATGCACTGCTGCATAGATGAACCTGAACTGATAACCGATTAAACCCAACAATCACCCCCTTAATCGGTTATTCATGACTCCTCGGTCATGAACATCTTCTTTGGAAACATCTTGTTTCCCGACTTTTCCTGAAGCCATCTCCTTAAATGCAACTTTCAGGTCCAAAACGTATTCAACACCCCTGTGTTGATCAGTCTCTCCATCATCCGCAAAACGAACCGAATCGAAGCAGCCTGCTTTGATGTCTTCCCGTTCCACGAGCTTTGCTCCTGATGCGTCTTCCTTGCTCTTGCCTCCTTTTGCATATTCATTGCTAAGCATCCCTTGCTATCTTTCTTGCTGCATTTTCTTGCTTTCGTTCTTTCTTTTGATCACCTCGTCTGATCATCTTTCTTACTTTGAATCTTTGTTGATTTGATTCAATAATTCTTTCTTGGGTCTTCGGTCTACGTTCTCTTCGGTCTACTCTTACTAGCGACGGTCCTTTCGGTCTTCGGTCTTCAATCTCACGCCGGAGCTTTCTCGGTCTTATCTACGGCGTCGGTCTTTTTCGGTCTTTTCTTTCTCGAGCAACACGCGGTCACGGTCTCGGTCTTGGTTGCCTCCTTCGGTCTCGGTCTTCTAATTCAACAGTCCTTCGGTCTTTTGCTGTTGAAACTTCGGTCTAGATAACCCGCCGGTCACGGTTATCTCTTTCGGTCTTCGGTCTATTTTTCTCAGGTGAGCTTTCGGTCTATTGCCACCTGTGTCGGTCTAGGTGCTGCCCGGTCTTTTGCAGCTCCTCGGTCTTCTCGGTCTCTACTTTCTTCGGTCTAGGTGCCGCCGTGCCGCCGGTCTTTTGCGGTTTGTCGGCCCTCTCGGTCCTATGTAAGTCACATGAACTTGCTACTCTTTTTCTTATTTCCCTGCCCAGCACAAGGCACTCCTACTGTTTTCAAACAGCCACCCGCTGTCCGAACCTTCTCAACACCTGCCCTCCACCACCGACACACCCACCGATGGCGGAGGCTTCCCCGGTACGAGCCTAGCGCTCTGATACCAAATGTAGATTTGAAGCTGTGTACTATTACTCAACAGTAGGTGAAGGAAATATATTAAGAAAAAGGATACAACTTTATACATAAATAAGATGGCTATATATAGCCTTACAATAAAGACGTGTGTATAACTAGTCTACCTTCAAACTAGGAAACACTAACTTTCTGCCTAAAGAACAGCAACTCACCAACGTGCAAATGTATTGCACAATACCCGGTCATAACTTCTACTCATTCAAACTAGTTACCTAATTAATCTTAAACATAAAACTTATTAAACTAAACTTAGCCATGCACCATGCACTGCTGCATAGATGAACCTGAACTGATAACCGATTAAACCCAACACCCACCCACCCCCCCCCCCCCCCCCCCCTTAATATAGGGACGACTAAGTCGACTCTAGAAAAAGGGCGACCCTAAACTGTTGGAAATTTAGTGCAATTGTGGGAACGGGTAATACTTGTAAATGGGTTTGGAGGTACGGAGTGTACACCCATTAAGTCCCTTACCTCCCTGGACTCAATATAGTGGTTGTGATATCAGTAGGAAGCTGCTCCTGGTCAGGAAGTTGCTTCTGGTCGGGAAGTTGCTCCTGGTCAGGAAGCTGCTCCTGGTCAGGAAGCTGCTCCTGGTCAGGACGTTGCTCCTGGTGATGGACAAAGTCTTTGTAACCTCTTTGACCAGTTAATGAGGGTTGAATATTGACTTGATGACCAGATTTCTGGTCATGTAACCACTATGCTTTATGAAGGTTATTATGAGATTAATGGGCCGATTAATGCTTTTAATACCTTTGACTAGGAGTTACATTCCTTAAAGGAATAGGATCACTATAAATAGTGATCATATTTTGCATGATGAGAAACAGAAACAAGAAACACAGAAACGCATAGAGTTCTTGATTTGTGCCTAAAACAAGAACTAACTCTTGGTTTTATCCCAAGGAGGTATTCGTGTTAACCCAGGCATAGGGTCGAATAATCTTCTTTGGAAAGTGATTACACGACTCCAAGAGATATCCGGTAACCATTCATTGGTACGTAGTTAGGCTATTGATTATCTTCACCCTGTTGGAACGAAGTAAACCCCAACAATCAAAGAAGATTATTTTGTGATAATCAATGGCGGCGGCAATGAAGCATATGGTGGCTAACTTCTCCAAACTGGACAAGTTTGAAGGGGTTGATTTTAGGAGATGGCAGAAGAAGATGCACTTTCTTCTTTCTACCATGAACGTGGTGTACGTGCTGACTACTCCTATTCCTGATGGTGGTGATGATGCTACTTTGGAGGAACTGAGGAAAAGGAGCAAATGGGAGAATGATGATTATGTATGTCGCGGCATAATTCTCAATGGTATGTCTGATTCTTTATTTGATATTTACCAAAATGTTGAATCTGCTAAAGAACTATGGGATTCCTTGGAAGCCAAATATATGGCTGAGGATGCATCAAGTAAGAAGTTCCTTGTGAGTGATTTCACAAATTACAAAATGACTGATTCAAGACCAGTCATGGAACAATACAATGAACTTCTTGGAATACTTGGCAGATTTACACAACATAAAATGAACATGGATGAGACCATTCAGGTCTCGTGTGTCATTGACAAACTACCTCCTTCTTGGAAAGATTTCAAGCATACCTTGAAACATAAGAAGGAGGAGTTAACTCTTGTTGAGTTGGGCAGTCATTTGCGCATTGAGGAATCCCTCAAGGTGCATGAAAGTGATAAGCCAAAGAGCAACAATGTTGCTGGTTCATCTGTTGTCAATATGGTGGAGCATAACAACTCCACCAGATACAATGACAACAAGGGCAAACGTAAGCATCATGATAACACCAAGGCTAATCCTAACAAGAAGTCATCAGTGGCTTGTTGGAAGTGTGGGAAACCTGGACACTTCAAAAGGGATTGCAAAGGTGTTAGCATTGGCAACCAAGCTAATGGATCAGGCACAAAAGGTCAGAATATGTTTAATGAATCTCTCCAGATTTATTATGTTACATATGTATCTGAAGCTTACTTTGTGCAGGATGATGATGTTGCGTGGTGGGTTGACTCTGGAGCAACAGTACATGTGTGTAAAGATAGATGCTGGTTCAAGACTTATGAGTCAATGAATGATGGATCTATTCTTCACATGGGAAATGAGTCAACAGCCCTAGTGCATGGACGTGGTTGTGTAGATCTTAAATTTAGTTCTGGAAAGATTGTTTCTTTGTTTAATGTTTTGCATGTTCCTAATATTAGGAAGAACTTGGTTTCTAGTAGTGTTTTGAATAATTGTGGTTATAAACAAGTGATTGAATCTAATAAATTTGTTTTATCAAAACATGGTGCGTTTATTGGTTTTGGCTATTTGAGTAATCAAATGTTCAGGCTTAATATTGATTCTAGTATAAATGTTGATTCTGTCCTGATGACTACCACTAAACTAAATGATTCATCACTATGGCATGCTAGACTAGGCCATGTCTACTATAAGAGGATGCAAGATATGTCTAAGGATGGGTTAATTCCAGCTTTTGACATGGACACTGATAAGTGTCAGACTTGTATGCTGAATAAAATTACTAAGAAACCATTTCAGGATGTAAAACGTGTAACTACAGTTTTGGAGCTAATCCATAGTGACCTATGTGATTTGCATGCTACTCCCTCATTAGGGAATAAGAAATACTTGGTAACATTTATTGATGATGCTTCAAGGTTTTGTTATGTCTATTTGTTACATACTAAGGATGAAGCATTAGATAAATTTAAAGTATTTAAAACTGAAGTTGAATTACAACAAGGAGTCCAAATCAAAAGATTTAGGACTGATAGGGGAGGTGAGTACATGAATACTCAGTATTTTCAGTCTGTTGGAATAATCCATGAAACAACTGCCCCCTATACTCCACAACAAAATGGTATATCAGAAAGGAAAAATAGAGTACTAAAAGAGATGGTTAACTCCATGTTGTCCTACTCAGGACTGAGTCAAGGGTTTTGGGGAGAAGCTATGTTAACAGCTTGCTATTTATTAAATAGGGTTCCTAATAAAAGGAACAGGATTACCCCTTATGAACTCTGGACTAAAAGGAAACCAAACTTGAACTACCTCAAAGTTTGGGGTTGTAGGGCTGTTGTAAGACTCCCTGATCCAAAGGTGAAAACCTTGGGTGAAAGAGGCATTGAATGCATCTTTGTTGGATATGCTGAGCATTCCAAGGCTTATAGGTTCTATGTTATTGAACCTAATGATTCAGTTTCAATAAACTCAATCATTGAATCAAGGGATGCTAACTTTGATGAGACTAGGTTCTCATCAGTCCCTAGACCAAGCCTTAGGACTCCTATAGGAGCTGAGGACACTGGTGTTTCAGTGGAACCTGAAAGGGTCACTGATGAGGTTGTGGTTCAGCAACCTGAGCCTGAGCTTAGAAGAAGCACAAGGCATAGGACTCCAAGGAATTTTGGACCTGAGTTTCAACTATACTTAGTTGAAGGTACAAGAGATGAGGTCTCTGACCAATTCTACTATTGCTTTAATGTTGAGGATGATCCCAAAACATTTGATGAAGCAATGAAGTCCCAGGATGCTGCTTTCTGGAAAGAAGCAATCAATGATGAGATGGATTCCATCATGGGCAACAACACTTGGGTGTTGGTTGATCTACCTCCAGGTTGTAATCCACTTGGTAACAAGTGGATTTTCAAAAGGAAAATGAAGGTAGATGGAACTGTTGAAAAGTTCAAGGCAAGGCTAGTCATTCAAGGCTTTAAACAAAAGTCAGGGATAGACTATTTTGATACTTATGCTCCAGTAGCACGTATCAGTACCATAAGAATGTTGATTGCTCTAGCAAGTATTCACAATCTGATTATTCATCAGATGGATGTGAAGACAGCATTCTTGAATGGTGACTTGGATGAGGAGGTTTATATGAACCAACCTCAGGGCTTCATCATGTCTGGTCATGAAGGAAAGGTGTGTAAACTGATTAAGTCCTTATATGGACTGAAGCAGGCACCTAAGCAATGGCACCAGAAATTTGATGAAGTGGTTTTGTCTAATGGTTATTCACTTAACCAAGCTGACAAATGTGTATATAGCAAATTTGATGAATCTGGTAAAGGAGTCATCATTTGCCTATATGTTGATGACATGTTAATCTTTGGTACTGACCAAGCTAAGGTTGATCAGACAAAGGATTTTTTGTCATCAAAGTTCTCCATGAAAGACATGGGGGAGGCTGATGTTATCCTTGGCATAAGGATTAAACATGAAAGTGATGGTATTGTAATTTCTCAGTCTCATTACATTGAGAAGGTGTTGAAGAAATTCAATCACTTTGATTGTACTCCAGTGAGTACACCTATGGATACAAGTGAGAAACTGATGCCTAACAATGGTCAGGCTGTCTCCCAGCTTGAGTATTCTAGGGTGATTGGTTGCTTGATGTATGCCATGACTAGTACTAGGCCTGACATTGCATTTGCTGTGGGTAAACTGAGTAGGTATACTAGTAATCCTGGTACTCAGCATTGGCAAGCAATTCAGAGGGTACTGAAGTATTTGAAAGGAACAATGGATTATTGTTTGTCTTATACTGGATATCCTTCAGTGTTGGAAGGTTACACTGATGCAAGTTGGATCAGCAATACTGAGGATAATTCGTCCACAAGTGGCTGGGTATTCCTTCTTGGTGGTGGTGCAATTTCTTGGGCATCCAAGAAGCAAACTTGCATTACTGGTTCAACAATGGAATCTGAATTTGTGGCTCTAGCAGCTGCTGGTAAAGAGGCTGAATGGTTGAGAAACTTGCTTCTTGAGATTCCATTGTGGGTCAAACCTATGGCACCCATTTCTATCCGTTGTGATAGTGCAGCTACATTGGTTAAGGCATATAGCCAGATGTACAATGGCAAGTCTAGACACCTAGGTGTTAGACATAGCATGATTCGTGAGTTGATCACGAATGGGGTGATTTCAATAGAGTTTGTGAGGTCTCAACAAAACTTAGCTGATCACTTGACGAAGGGATTGGCTAGAGACTTGGTTATAAAGTCTGGTAAAGGGATGGTTTTAAAAGTCCACTCTAGTCACTGAATGCTAGGACACCCAACTCCCTCCTGAGGAAACTTGGGAGCTGAGTTCAATGTGGAAAGCTGAACATTCAGGGGACTGAAGCACATGTATATCATCCCAAGGATGTGCTTGTACCTGCTGAAAGGAGGATGAAGTTATAAACTTCTTAATGGTTAATTTCTTTGAAAAAGTGCTTAAGCAGGAGCATGAACTAAAGAGGAACCACCTATGTAAATGTTGAGGTTTCGCCGCCTCAAGGAGCATGGACTTTGGCTCTTACAACATTTATGAATTGGATATGGACACATGGCTTGTATGGTGTCAGGAGCGTTTTAAGTGTTTGAAAACTTGGGTGTATGTTATCTTCAGGTGTTCAAAGTAGTTGAAGGGTTCAATTCTTAGAACACCCTGATTCTCGAATATTTGGAGTGATGTACTAAGATGGAAATTCAATCCTCAGGACATTTTCATTTATGCACTGGTTTTGTTAAAGTTGATTTTCATGCAAAAAGGAATTGTACTAAATTGGGGAGGATTGTTGGAAATTTAGTGCAATTGTGGGAACGGGTAATACTTGTAAATGGGTTTGGAGGTACGGAGTGTACACCCATTAAGTCCCTTACCTCCCTGGACTCAATATAGTGGTTGTGATATCAGTAGGAAGCTGCTCCTGGTCAGGAAGTTGCTTCTGGTCGGGAAGTTGCTCCTGGTCAGGAAGCTGCTCCTGGTCAGGAAGCTGCTCCTGGTCAGGACGTTGCTCCTGGTGATGGACAAAGTCTTTGTAACCTCTTTGACCAGTTAATGAGGGTTGAATATTGACTTGATGACCAGATTTCTGGTCATGTAACCACTATGCTTTATGAAGGTTATTATGAGATTAATGGGCCGATTAATGCTTTTAATACCTTTGACTAGGAGTTACATTCCTTAAAGGAATAGGATCACTATAAATAGTGATCATATTTTGCATGATGAGAAACAGAAACAAGAAACACAGAAACGCATAGAGTTCTTGATTTGTGCCTAAAACAAGAACTAACTCTTGGTTTTATCCCAAGGAGGTATTCGTGTTAACCCAGGCATAGGGTCGAATAATCTTCTTTGGAAAGTGATTACACGACTCCAAGAGATATCCGGTAACCATTCATTGGTACGTAGTTAGGCTATTGATTATCTTCACCCTGTTGGAACGAAGTAAACCCCAACATAAACTCAGAATTGTTGTAGTGTATCACCTCGATCCAAAGGCCGGTGAGAATGTTTTAAACCAAGATGAACCGATAATAGTTAGGCCATATTAGCGAGCTTGAACGAGGTCTACTCATTATGTGATTAACACCTTTTTAAACTACAAAAACAGGGAATGTATGAATATACATATATATTTATGAGCAGCAGGAAAAGGCTAGACTAAACAGGAAACAAGTAGGAATACGTTGATACGAACATTCAAATACTTTATCATAGGAGTATGTCTTCTACAAACAATGATTTTCATACATCTTTTTTTTCTTTTAGATTGATTCATTGCGTGCGGCCTGCTTGGCTAATACGTACGTAGTTACAATCCACATTATATCATTGGTGATGGGGTAACGTTTTAACCTACGATGCAAAATGAAAAAGATAACCCCACAAGTAGAAGGGGGTTAGATACATAAATCTTGATGTTAGTTGTTGCCAATTCAAGAAGCTGATGATTGATTGAGTGGATTACATATATATTCTTCCTCTATATATTGTTTAAATGCATAGCGCAAATTGGAGTTGGATTCAATGGATGTGTAATTGGCCTACCATTAGATTACAGCTTCAGTTTGGCCCACTCTTGGATGGGCAATGTGTGGATACTCTATGATAAGAGCTTCTCACTCTTTTGAAAGCTCATCTCCCACTTTCTGTGAAACCAAATCTTAGCAATGTATATTTATCTTAACTTACTAATGGTAGTTGAAGATTGTTAATAGTAAAATAAAATTAGAAACTTATAAGTAAGCTTAAATTATTCATAGATTTACAAGTAGAAAGTGTCAAATGAGTTTACAAACGTTTTATTTGATGACTTAAAGTCTCATGTACATTATTACTGTAGAGAAAAACATTATATTAGTCGGTGTGAAAGAGTTTGTTTACGATAGACACTGTAGGTTTTGTGAGTTGACATGATATCTAGATGCATAGATAAGCTTGATTGAAATGAAATGGAAAATAAGAATGTATCTAATAAGTCGAAGATATGCCCTACTACTTTTGTTTCAAATGCACGAGACTCCCTTTTGCCTTGACTGCTTTTTGACCAAAGTTTGTTGGTTGTCTCTATGGAGCATGCATGAACAAGAATGGGTGGATTCAGTATGAAGATCATATAACACTTTAACTTGTTAGTATCTTCTTGTTTATATTTGAACACCACAATTAATGAACACCACAATTACCTAGTAAAAATGTAAGATTAATAGTTAATTAAGTTGTTAAAAATATCTTTCTTACAAAATACAAACATAACAGAACAAATATGTTGTGCTTAATTAATGATTATTGTTGATAGTTTTTTAGGTTTTGCTAAGCAAAGCTAAACCTAGATGATATACTTAAAATTTCAAAATAATAAACATAAATATGAAAGGTGACAATTTATTCTTTGTAACAAAAAAGGCAAATATTTTTTCTCAAAGTGTTTTTTTTATAAACCTTTGAAAGAGAAATAATACCTAATATGGACAAGTTCAAGGTTTCCAGTTATATCATTATGTAAATATACGATTGACATCATGATGAATCTTCTTGTTGGGTGTTAGATAATTCTTTAGTTGCTATCAGTTTCAAAACTGTGTATTTTTTAGATATCTATTTTCACTAGGCGATTATCCGCGTAAAACGACGGAATTGCATGGCGATAGATAATTTGCGAAACGCTATATTGTGTGGTAAAAACAAATTCTAATTGCAAAGTATCTTAACAAACGATAATTAAAATAAAATCTCAAATAATCATGTACCAAACAACATAAAAACATTTAGTAAAATGAGTGAAACATTAGCATCTAAAAAACATGGTGACCTTGGGGTTTCTAATTTTCAAGCACTTAATCGTGCTCTTCTTCTTAAATGAGTGTGGAGGTTTGTTTCCCAAGATGGCTCACTTTGGGCTCGTGTTATTCAAGCTTTATATGGGAATTCGATTGGTGCTCATCCGGTTCATATGAATTCTAATTGGTGCTCAATTGTCAGAGAATTACGTTTGTTAAAGGATAAAGGTATGGATTTTCTGTCGTTGTGTAAACTACGGGTTGGAGATGGTTCTACGGCCCGTTTCTGGCTGGATGTTTGGATTGGAGACGCAGCTCTTAAGTCGGTGTTTCCTCGGTTATTTGCTCTTGAGTTGGATAAGGATATTCGTGTGTCAGAGAAGATGAATATGTCGATAGTATCGTCCTTTCGAAGGGAGGCTCGAGGGGGTATTGAACAGCAGCAGTTGTCCGATTTAATTCATATGCTGGATTCTATTTCTCTTTCTCTTGCTCTGATTAGGGATCGTTGGGTTTGCTCTTTAACTAGTGATGGCAGTTTTAAGTTAAAGACGTCCGTAACCTTATTGATGATACCTTTCTTCTTACGAGTATGGAGTCGACTAGATGGGTAAAATACATTCCTATTAAAATCAACATTTTTGTGTGGAAAGCTCATCGTGATCGGCTGCCAACAAGAGCCAATTTGGCTCATAGAGGTATTATTTTGGATTCCACTTCTTGTCCTATATGCTTGTCTTGTGAGGAGGATCCTAGTCATATTTGTTTCCGGTGTGGCTTTGCCCGTGATGTCTTGCACCGTATCTGTCTTTGGTGGGATATTGATGGTCGAAATTGGTCTTCGTTTACGGATTGGTGTACTTGGTTCGATGGGGTTCGACTTTCGCATAATCGTAAGATGGTTCTTGAAGGTGTTTTTGGTGTTGCGTGGTGGGCCATTTGGAGGCTGCGTAATCGTACTGTTTTCGAAGTTTCTCCACCTATTCGTTCGACCACTTTTGATGACGTTGTCTCTTTATCTTTTTTTTGGTGTCGTAATAGATGTAGTAGAATGTTTAAATGGGATGATTGGTTGAAAAATCCTCATTTAATTGCTTTGTAATTTTTCTCTGGCGTCTTGCTAATCTTAATAATATTCGTCGTTCAAAAAAAATTATTCAGTTATGAGATAAAGTCTAAACAACGAACGTTACTCATCGCATAAAACTTTTTGGTACATGACATTTTAATTATAGACTCCTTCACAATATGATATTTCAAGATAAGACTAAAATTCAATAAAAAGTCTAGTAACATATTGATTGTTTCACAGAAAAACTTAACGATTGTTTAATGTTTTTGCTTGAAAACATAAACATAAAAGCGTTTAGGATTATACCTTTTTGTTATTGATTTTTTTTGTAGTGTTCCTTATTCAGGTAATTAATTAAACTGTTGACTTTAACCAAAACTGGTTCAAGTCCACTGTTCTATTACGATTCTTAAATTGCCATTTTTTGGCTCTTAGGTACACATTTGGTCAATATAAACTACAATGACTGATTATAGATTACAACTGCAATTGCTCGTGTTGCATTCACGATGATTGCATCGTAACTAATCTTAGAGAATGAAAGAAAGTATGAGATCTTTGCACCACATGTGGAATAATTCTGCTACATAAACCATAATACATACTTCAAAGACGAGGTGATGGAATCGTAGGTTCTATATTACTTTATCTTTGAAATGACTGCCAAGTGTTAGATGTTTTTTAAGAAGATTTGTTCGTGTTGCTTAAGGTGTGAATAGCACATTCTGATGGACATTCCGATGCCATATTCCGATGAACATTCCGATGGCACATTCCGATGGACATTCCGATGACATGTTTAGCTAAATTTTGTTTGAGTATTTTTTTAGACTTAGCCACCATCTAGACTAGTTTCGGAACGTAGTTTACACGAAGATTAAAAAAATAGAAAAAAAAAAAAGTTAAAATTTTTAGGTCAAGTAAAATCAAATTTTTTCCATACTAGTTTTAGGACATTTCTAGCTCAATTTCAAAATTTGGCGATACAAAATTTTTTGGTCTACCGTTTTGTCGGACTGAAAAAAAATAGCATTTTTCGGAATTTCAACAACAACTCAATCACATCATATCTACTTAAGATCCATATTCACTTCATCATTTCAGAGAATTTTGAGATGGATTCTACTGCAGAATACCGTGTGACGAACAACAACATAATGGTGGCGGGTAACAAAGAGAGACCACCAATGCTTGTGGCCGGTCGATATGCTCAATGGCAATCACGTTTTCTTTGTTATCTTGATACAAGACCTAATGGTGATGCATTGAGGCAATGTATTAACAATGGACCATATGTTTTCTCCGATATCACTGTTCCTCATACACCAGTCACTGACACTACCACAGAAGTACCCGCAACCACAAGAAAAGAAACGTTATCTGATCTTACACCAGAGAAGCGTGCTTGGTATGATGCAGGAAAAGAAGCGATCTATATGATTCTAAGTAGAATTGGAGATGATATTTATTCCACGGTTGATGCATGCCCTACGGCACAAGAAATGTGGACGGCTATTGAACGCTTGCAACAAGGAGAATCACTCAACAAGTAAGATGTTAAAACTAACTTGTTTTGGAATTTTGGTAAGTTTACTGCATTGGATGGAGAATCAATTGAGTCTTATTATTCACGATTCTACAAGATGATGAACGACATGACAAGAAACAACCTGGAAGTCTCCACCATGCAAGTCAATGTGCAATTTCGTCAGCAACTTCAACCAGAGTGGACACGTTTTGTTACTTTGGTGAAACAACAGAAGCAGTTAGACAAGGTAAACTACCACACTCTCTTTGATATCTTGAAACAATTTCAGCATGAGGCAAATGAAATTCGAGCTGAACGAGTTGCAAAGACGGCTAATCCACTTGCTCTAGTGTCTACCACTCAAGATCATCGATCTCGTACTCCAAAGTCATATTCCATTCAATCATCATCCCCACGATATTCCACATCATCCAAGTCTTCATTATCCACAAAATCACGCGGAAAAGAACCAAGAACACCATCACCACCATCTGAGTAATCATCTGAAGAGGATAGTGATGAAGATCAAGCTCAGAAGAATCGAGAAATGAAACAACAAATTGCTTTCATTATGAAGACCTACAAGAAAATCTTCAAACCCACCAACAACAATCTTCGAACATCATCCAACACAAAGAAATGTTGAGAACCCTTCAAGGTATGACACACGTCGACGTGGTGGAAGTCCTTCTAGGTATGATCGACATAATCCAACACATGTTGAGGGTTCTGCAAGGTATGATCGACAAACTGCCAAGTATGATACTCAGAGGATTGCTGCTTCTACTGGGAATAGGGAAACTGTTGGAACGCAAGTGGTTCAACAAAGTGGGATTCAGTGTTATAATTGCCAAGGTTATAGGCATATGGCAAAAGATACTTCAAAAGATTTAACAAATTATTTTTGATTCAAAAGATGACTAAAAGATACTTCAAAAGAATTCAACTAAACGAGTCGTCCTTTTGGTTTCTGTTTGTTATGGATACAAACATATCGTATAACTAACTAATATATCACTTAAGATGATTATTTAATGAATTAATGACACTATTTTCCTTTAAGAAAATATATGATCGTGTGTTTTTGTGTTGGGCCAAATTTTTAATGATTATCTTCACTAATAAAAGACGTATATAACTCCAACTATTTTATATTGTTTTGTGCATATAAAACAACTTCTAAGAAATGTACCAGCAAGTATAATGGGCACCTATATGTAGTCATACATTTAGAAACGAATTACGCATTCTCATTATATGGTTGCGATGATGATAATTGAGCATCTGTTTATCCCGCAGATGAGGAACACGCGTTTGAGTCACAGGCGAGTGATTGGGGGTTCCTAATGTTTATGCCTCTACAGGTGTTATATGACCCAGGTGGAGGCTATCTTGTGAATGATACATGTGTTATTGAAGCTGATGTTGTAGTGAGGAATTACGTCCCATATAAACAAAAGAAAGAAACTGGTTATGTAGGCCTCGAAAATCAAGGTGCTACTTGCTATTTGACTTCGTTGCTGCAGATGTTATACAATATACCTTATTTCAGAAAATGTTTGTGATAGTGACTGCAACACGCCAACACCTCTTGCTTAAATTTCTCCAATAAGCTCCAAAGATCAAATAAAAGATATACTAATCTTATACATAGCTACAGTGTTTCCTTTTTGTGTCGGGTACTCCAACCCTGATTCGAGTAGCAAGTGATTATTTTTATAAGGATTCATAAAGAAGCAATAAGAAGGCAAAAATATAAAGCTTTAAACATATGACATACTATAAACCTCACGATGCATATAACTTTTATCTATGATATTAAGCCTTAAATATTTGCTAGAAAGCAAAGTATCCATCATTATCCAACAAAAGCTCAATATGTTGATTTACTTTATCTGCATTTTTCCATTGATCTTGCATTGCATAAGTATACAAAAAGTGTATTTTGACCTTTTCTATCTACTATGGATATGCCTAAGATCAGCAAGTGACGTCTTTCCACAATTTCCTGTTTCGAGTCGATCAAATATTGAACATATCTGCAATATCTCTTTTTTCTGTTACATGTATTTCTTTCAGCTTGTATGTTATGAACTCATCCTTATTGGAATCATCACCCTACACACAAGCACAACCAAGTATTAATTACATTTAAAAAAAAAACCTAACATTCTTAGTTTAGAACATATGAAATTTAAGTGGTCGTTTGTATGTGCGTTTCTGAGTTGTGATTTAGACAGTAGATTGTCAGAAGTTCTACATGAACCACATTCAAGAGCTACCTATTATATTGCAAGTTATATATGTGTAAAACTTACATTTTGAGCTTAGATGCTTTTAATGATTGCAGTTGGCTTCAACTGGAGGTACTCTATTTGTACTGCAACAGTTTGCTGGTATCAATGCAATTCTTTATTTTTCCTCCTTAACGTCCAAAGTTTTTTTTTTTTTTTTTTTTTTTTTTGGTAACCGTGATTTCCGACTCATTGGCCGACTAATCCACGGGGTTTGAGCCCACCGCCACACATACTCAAACCAGGTAAAGCCCTCCTTTTCAGGAGGTTGGCGTGGCCACTTCAAGGTTGTTTGCACCTAGTGGGAATTGAACTTGAGACCTCACACACTTTGGAGTGATAGCCACAAATCTTTTTGCCACTAGGCCACCCTTGAGTGGTTAACGTCCAAAGTTGCTGGAATCACAAATGGTGCTTTGGCAAGCTTGCATATTAGACTCACCAATTTTACAGGTTTTTAATGTGATTTTAAGTACACAATTCTCAATCAGTACACATTTATGAATCCTTCTATTTCTAACTATTATCCCATTCATGGCTTACAGGTGCTTTCGTCCCTTATACTTGGTTGATAGGCAAGGAAGGCAGAAGCTTATAATCGGAAGTTATGTATGAATACCCAAATTCAGATTATAAGTCAATCAGGTAATCAGTAGATATTTTGATGATTCAAAGTATGATAGTAGTTTACTACACCTTCAAGCAACTTTGAAAGTGTTTGAAGCAAGCATTTTAAGTATGAGAGTTTTTGTATAAAACTATTGTTATATGGATAATTTAACATTCAGGTACATATAATCATTCTCTTTTGACACGATTATTAAGACGAAGTACTCAACTTTATACACGCATCAAAACATTACTGATACACATGACATGAACTGTCATATCATTTAACAAAAATCTCCACGCGAAACTTTGTATATAAAAGGGGTGTTTGGTACTGCATACTTTATTCTGCTTTCATCCATGCAAACAAAACTACTTATGAAACTACTTATATTCGATATTCGGATAAGCACTAATATCAACAACTCCCAAACACCGTTCTAACGCCACTTACATATTTGATTAAAACAGTTAATAAGATCCATTACAACGGGTCATGTTGTGTGGCAATTTGAAGCCCATTATTGCAAATAATTTTTTCCAAGCTTTACATATGTTTTAAGTGAAGTTTTCTTGTAGACTATGGAATCATATGTGCAATTAAGTTATTAAAGATGGCAAGTTTGAACGTCTACTTACGAATAGCTTGATTAGTCTCAGTGAGTCAAAATAAAGATAAACATTAAAAAAACTATCAAATAAATGAGTCAAATTGGCTGAAAGCCCCTGCTAGCCTTATTTTCTTTTACTAAACTATCCACATTATGACTAGAATTTAAATATGTAAGTTACCCGTCTTTAACATGTATCAAAAAATACATATAAAAAGAAAACCTTAGAAGTGACTAACCATGCCTTCAGGGAAGTGAAGAACATCATCCTCAATATAACTTAACGCTTGATCTTGGTTCTCATGTAGTTCTTATACATTCCAATACATTGTGGCTGGTGCAATAATCAACACAAAACGAAGTATGTTACCAAAAGAGATAAAAGTTAAAACCATTGTTTTAGCTTACATAGGTGAAGCCTATAAATATAAAAGTAAAAACCATTGTTGCTACTCACCTTTGTAGGAGCCACGCCATTCCTAATGTCCACATAGGTGAAGCCCTATAAGAAATCAACAAATCATCAAAACTCATAACAAACATCAATCGATAAACAAAGCAATTAAAACCAGATAATGGTTTATAAAAAAAATATCAATACAACTCTTACTAAGATACAACTAAAACCTGGTGTTTTGTTTGCTTAAAATATAGTTTACAAAAACACAACACATATCAGAAAAGATTTTGTTTTATGAATAGAATTACAAAGCAGTAAAACAAATATAATGATAAAAAAATGAATAAATATAAATATACGTCTACAAACAACACAAATAAAACCTGGAGTTCTTTTTACTTTTATTCAATGAGTTGCAGATAATGCTTATAGTCGTTTAGCAGTACTAATCCAATACAAACTGGTGCTCTTTTAACAAATCTGCAGTTTCTTTTAAAAAATACAGGTTAGTCCAACAATTATAATTGTGATACAATACAAAATGGTACTCTTTTAACAAATCTGCAGTTTCTTTTAAAAAAATACAGGTTAATCCAACGATTATAATTTTAATACAATATAAACTGGAATTTTATTAAAAAAAGTTTGTAGTTTCTTAAAAAGTACAATATAGTCCAACAAAAATTAGTTCAGAAGCCCTTGCGAATTAATAGAAAGAAGGACTTGCTTGTATCGAGGAACTTTTTCTCCTTCAAAGCTTGACATTTTATGAACAAAATCTTCCATTGATTTTGCTATGTTTGACCCACGATTAGTAATAATATCGACTATGCACCTAAATCGATACCGACTCAATTTCTTTCATAAATTGACCCACATCATTAAAATTCCTGAATACCAAAACAAACAATGAACGCTATTTATGTTAAAGCTTTTAATCAAACACATTATATGCGTAATTCACTTCTTCTTATCCAAAGGGAGGGCTTTACTTGGTTTAGGTTTAAGTCTGTGTGGCGGTGGACTCAAACCCCGTGGATTAGTCGGCCAATGAGCCGGAAATCACGGTTACCAAAAAAAGAAAAAAAAAAGAAATAACACTTGTGTACACCACCACCACTCGCACACCGACACCTATTCTATACTTACCACCTATCAACGATTCACAACCAGAGTGTTTATAATCCAAATGGATCTCGTGTCTATTCATTTTACAATCTGGTTTCGTATAGCATTCGTTCTTTGATCTGATCACCAATTTTAGTTACTTTCATGGCATAAATTTTAATTACTAATCTTACCTTATTAAGATTAGGGTTTTAGCTAATAATCAATACAGTATTAAAGTACTCAAATTGAAAATATAAATTTGAATTTACCATACAACCTTCTTGTTATGTTTTACTTGTTCGGGTATAATTGGTTCCAACGGAGAATTAGAGGTTGAGGGTTGATGGAGGATAGATGTGTTTCAATGGATAGACCTATCGAAAAATATGAGAAGCATATGTGTTTCTCCGTTTTTTTTTTACATATTTGGCTTAAACTATCTTAATATTAATTTTTTATAAAGTATTAAGATTTAGACCATTTCTAAATAGGGAAGTCTTAAAAATTTGAGCATTCAACATTTCCTTATTAAGTAATTTACCTATAAATCATTGGTAAAACCAATTTCAAATGTTTCATACGTTTGTTTTATGCAGAAAGCTAATAATGATTCAATTTGGCATTAATTTCTCATATTTGTAACATCTTTTGTATTTATTTTCATTTAAATTCATATGAATAACTGTAACAACCCATTAAAAATACTAATATGAAATTTTTTTCCAGATATCTTTCTCTACCCTAAAACGAACAAATCTTGATGTGACTTCATTCTCACCACCACCCTCACAGTTACATCACCACCACCGGACCTCCCATCACCACAATTATACCACTCCACCACTGAACCAAAACACCGCTGATATAGAATATCCACTGAGAGCCCAACCACTATTGAGACTTCATTTTCACTAAGTTTTTGACGTTTTACACTTCCATCGTAGTCTTGTCAAAAAACTTTATTGCTGACGCTATAGAAGTCGATGTCGCCGTTTTTCACTGGTGTCGCAGTCTCACCGAAAACCCATCAATCTCTCTCAACCACTACCCGCTGTCACCGACTTTGAGGTGCAAAAAAAAATTTGTGATCGTTGTCTTCAAAAAAGATGTTCGTTTTAATAATAGTGGTTTTGTGGTTTAGCCAAATCCACGATATTAGTTACCGGCTGCCCGTCGCCGTATTGCGCGGGTAGGCGGCTAGTGATAATATAATATCAAAGTCCATGTGTATTTTTAGTGTTTTGGTATCATAATATCATAAAACGTTTTTTATTAATTTATTGGATAAAAAAAGAAAAAAATTCTTTAAAATTTTTTAATCAATATAAATCTGGAATTTTACTAGAAGAAGTGAGTGTTTGATTAGCCAACATAACCTGTCATGTTATTTGAACATGAGGAAATCTGTCCTTGATTTACCTAGTAAATGAAATTAGTACTGTAATACTTTGAATCTGCTTTTTTTTATTGCTTGTTCCCACTCAAAGAGAATTAGTTTTGGCATGATAGACCCCAGCTACAAGGATATTACTATTTGATTTAATTAGTTCAGTGTATCCAGCAAACAGGATGATAGTGTGAAATGATAAGAGTACCGGTGGAGGATGACAATCCGCTTCTTGAGCATTTCGACTCAAAATAATGATCTATCATAAGAGCACTGAATATGGTGGTGACAAGGATGGTGTCAAAGAGAAAAAATGCAGCCACGTAAAATAAAAAGGCTTGGGATCGTGAACCTTTGGCACACATTTTCAAGCCCGTTCGTTGGTATCACATAATGTGTTGTAAAAAAAAAAAAAAGGTGGTGCCATGGAATCATGGATCCACGCATACCCCATTGAATATAAAACATGAAAAATTGCTTTGGCGTGGGCTGTTGCCTGGTGGCCTCAGCGCCAGCCTCTTTTGGCACCGTGTCTATAGTGAGCCAAAGGATTTCTTGAGCCGAAGCCCTTGGCGCCATCTTTGGCGCAATTGTAGTTGATTTGAGCAGAGACGGTACTTGTGGAGGTGATTTGAGCGCAAAATATGATCAATCTACCACCAATAGATGATCAATGAGGGACTTATGTCTGCCGGACTTTGGCACTTTGGGCGTTGTATAACCTGATGATGCTAATGCAAGTATTTCACTCTAGCCCACTTCGACACAGTTGGATATGTGATATTTGAATGTCATCCCCATAAAACGAAAAGATCAATGGAAAACGACAATTTGGGCCAAAATTGCCACCTCTAACTGAATAACGATCGGTTTTGAACCCATCTTTCATATATCAGCTTATAATCCTTGGAAATGTTTTTCATCTTATTACACCTTTGTGCATATTTCAAACTGAACTGATAGAAAAACTAGGTAACAGTAGAAACCAATACATATAAAGAAGGATCCTAACAATAAAAAACTAAGCAAGACTAAATACCTTCATGCTGAACAGAACTTCAAAACTATTTTGTAAAAGCATGTCAAAAATGTTAATACACATGGGAAAAGAAAAACAAACCTTACAAAAAAATTGATGTTGTTACATAGACCTTGAAGCATGCTGAGCTTTAGCCGTTTCCTTCAACACAGCACCCACAATAGCTGCTTGCTCAAGACACTCAGCCTTATGCAACGAATCCATAAGTACAATACAAGTATTAGGATACACATTACATCCTTTCAATCTAGTATCTTCAAATAACGAGTATGCTTCCATTGCCCTATTTGATACACTAAGTCCTTCTATCATAGTATTATAGCAAGCCGAATCAAGAATACCGCCACTTTTCTTAAACCTATCAAAAAGACGATTAGCCTCTAATACATTTCCAGCTCTTGCAAGACCACAAATCATTGTTGTATAAGTGATCACGTTCGGTTGTAGCCCTTGTTTCTGCATTTCTTGCCAAAAGACAAAGGCTTTGTTGAATTTTCTAACTTTACATAAACCGTTTATGATAACACTGTATGTGATGGCGTTCGGAATACACTTTAAATCTTTCATTGAATTGAAGCATACAAGTGCTTCATCAATTTCCTCTGCTTTCACTAATGCGTCAAGTAAACAATTCCATGTGTAAACATTAGGTGTCAGTCCTTTCTGCATTAACTCTTCCATAATTAGATATGCTTCATCGATTCTACCTACTTTCCCAAACCCGTCAACGAGACTACTGTACACAACAACATTTAACTCAACACCTTTTGATTTAGCTTCTTCAAAAAGCATGTAAGCTTCATCAAGGCGGTCAATTTTTGCAAGCCCGTCAATTACTGACCCGTACGTCACTACAGTTGGTGGAAATCCCCTCACTTTCATTTCTTCTAGAAGCTGATAAGCCTTATTTGCTTGACCCGATTTGCAGAACCCATCAATAACAGTGTTATACGCGAGTGTATCAAAAACACAACCTTGTTTCTTCATTTCATTATATAACTTGCTAGTTTCACGAGCAAGGCCAGATTTTATCAACCCGTGTATTAGTATCGAGTAGCTTCGGGCATCCGGAACAATACCGTGATTCCTGATTTCTTGAAATAAAGCTCGGCCTTTTTCTGTTTCACCAACTTTAAAAACACAATCCATGTAAGTGTTTAAAAGGGTTAAATCAGGAATGATCCCACCACGAATCATTTCTTTATAAATCTTATGACCATCTTCCTTTCTCCCTAATCTAAAAAAGTTTCTGATTAAAGACGTATAAACAACCGCATTTGGAACTATACCATTATCCATCATCCGTTCGTATAGCTTATAAGCATCATCAACCCTATTGTGTCTACCCAGTCCCTCTATCAGTGAGCAATAAGTGTAATCAGTGGGAGGACATGCTTTATGATCCATATTTTCAAATATGGCACACGCTTCATCAAGTTGTTGAAACTTACAAAGTCGATCAATCATAATGTTTACGGTTAAAATATTGGGATACAAACCTGCTTCTTTCATGGAGTCTTGAATCTTTAAAGCAATGTCAAGCTTCCGAGACTTGCAAAGATTATCTATGAGTATATTATATGTTGATAAATTAGGCGATGCGTATTTTTTCATTTCCTCGAATAAAGTCAGCGCCTCGTCTACTTTCCCTTTTTTTCCAAGACATGTGAGAATACAATTGTATGCAACAACACTTGGAATCGAACCCTTTTGTTTTTGCTTCTCAAGTAACTGAAACGCTTCATCAAACTTCCCAGCCATCCCATAGCCCATGATCATGGTGTTATACGCATATGCACAGGGGACTTTTTTATGTTGCTCCATTTGTTCAAACAAGTCAACTGCTTCATTGAGTTTATTAGCTTTACATAGAACACCGATCATACTAGTGTAAGTCACATCATCAGGCATGATTCCATGAACTTTCATTTCGTGAAAAAATTTCCAAGCAATATCTACTTTTCCCGCTTTACCAAAACAATCAATACAAACGTTATACAGAACGATATCACCGTCAACAGAGTTGCTTCTCATTTCATCTAATAAAGCTAAAGCAGCATCAACCCTACCCTCCCTGGCAAATACACGGATCACAGTTGTAAAAAGATGCACATGTACTTCATAACCTAACTCTTGCATTTGGTGAAAAAGTGCCAGTATGAGATCAGGTTCGTGAACAGTGGATAAAGCTCCTATTAAAGTTGTGTAAGCAGAAAACGCAGGGCGAAACTTGAATTTTCTCATAAGTTGGATCAAATCATAAGCATCTTTTAACTTACGACTCTTGACACAGCTTACAACTAGCTCTATGCATGAAGTATTGGATGGGCCAAAACCAGCAAGACTCATTTCTTCAAAAACTTGTTCAATTTGATCAAACTTCTTACTCCTTGCCATCACCATAAGAAGCGAATTATATGCTTCAGGACAATGTGGTTGATTGGTTTTCTTCTCGGACCATTTTAAATAATTAACTGCAAGATTTACATCCTTCAGCTTTCTTATAACACTAATGACGAAATCACTTTGTTTACTTTCATTGCATTTGGACAACGCATTTTCCAAAGAAGGCCCCCATTGACCACCCTCCAATATTTGGCACACGGAGGCAACTCTTTGACTTCTTCCGTCAAATGTTCTAATATGTTCTAGATCACTTTCACCTATAGAAGATATACCTCTTTGTTGCAGATGCGTAGACCCATTATATGACGATAATAACCTCTCATATACAGCAACACTATCCAAGCATTTTGAGCCATAGTGGCCTAACTTCCCTGCAATTAGGCAATGCATCATAATTAGTAAGTAAACCCGAGTTTCAAACTGATAGCCAAGATTTTGAAAAATCGATTTAATATCATTGACAAAACATTTTCAAGTTCATATTGATCAAAATCTCAAAAAAGATGCATTTTGTGGAGATGTATACCTCGGCCTATAACAAGAGCCTTCATTCTAAAAGTCATTTACTTCCTCATATCCTCTTCTTCCGTAATCTAATTACAATCCTGAGCAGTCATAAAACTTAGAACTGTCATCCAAAAACAATTGAACATGTCAATATAACAGTCGGTTACAGCAACATTCGGTTACAGCAAAGTAAGTTGTTCTATAATCAGCTGCTAGTATTATAAAAGCAGATAAGCAACGCCTAACATACTAAACCTTAAATAACAGTAAAAAAGGAATACATATAGAATCTAAAAAAGGAATACATAAGCATTATACAAACATGTTCGCGTTGGATTTGCAGTTTTGTGAACTCAAAAGTAGCCAATACACAAGCAAAACTTTCATTAAGGGGGGTATTTGTCTATACTTATTTTGAATAAGCAACTTGCTGAGTGTTTGGATTAGCTTATAACCAATCATCCAAGACAAAAGGTGTCAAGTATTTCGGAATAAGGCGTGTAAGAAGAGCTTATCTAAAAACTACACTGGAAATATATATATTTATTTCCAAAATAAGGTAATAGGATGACACAAACACCATCTAATATGTGTTGCAACAAACAGATAATGAAAGTAATTAAATTAAGAATGAAAGAGCTTTACATATGCATATACAAGTTGTACAACATTTAATTGGAACTAAAATTAGCATCATAAGTTAATAATAAAAGTAGCTTACGTTTATAAATAAGAAATGAAAACGGATTCAGGGCTGCCGGAAAATGTTGTTGTATCTACTACGGCCGTGGTGATAGTTTCCAAAAAAAACCAGTGTTTATGGATTGGGCTTCTTACTTTTGGGTTTGGGTTTCTTCGGTTCGGTCTTACGCAAGCAAGACTTGTCATTATGCATTGTTGGACTTGACCGAACCGATCGGACATGAACCAAACATTTTGGTCTGCTCCTTGGTTTTGTGTTTTTCACCAAATTGGTTTTCTGTCCAACCAGCCTGATCAACTTTGTTCTTGAACAAAGTGTTAACTCTTATTTAAGAATGGTTTTCTCAAAAATCTAATTAGTCTATAACTCTATATAGCTCACGTTTCCATATAAACAGTGATTCTCCTTACAAACATATTAAACTAACCTTTCTTCGTTCTCTCACAAACCCACTCTTCCCTTACAAAAAAAACACGCATTAAACACACACGGTTTTGATGCCGACCCGATTATGATCCGTGTGTACATTGATGATCCTTTGGCGTTATCCCTCTTCCCCCCTTAATCATTAATAACAGTTGTTTGCCCTTTGAAAAATTGTTATAATTGCCAGTTGCCATTACTCTCATTAATGGCTACAGGAATTTGCCCCTTTTACCATTGCCCTTTGGTGATTGATTAAAAAACTGTGATTGTAGTAGTGGCTACAGGAACCCTAAAGATCGTGGTCGTTGATTGTGATTAAGGGTGTTATAAGATGCATCTATTCATCATCTCTTTTATTTGTTCACTGTCTCACAAATAAAAAAAACCCAGCACCCTCTCTTTCTCTCATTTTGATGGGTTTGACTTTTTAGATCAGAGTTTGATCGGTTTGATTGATTACGATCGATGCGCAGGTTTGATTGACTTATAGTTTTGATTGATTTATTGATGTAACCATATATGTTGCGTCGCCCCCATTTTCGTTGGTTTTGATCTAGGCCACCAGCCCGTTCGTTGCCGCTGTATATGTCGGGTAGCGAATTGTCCGTTGCCTCTATATATGCCGGGTAGCGAATGTGGTTGCTGTTTGAAAAGGGCGTGTTTTGATCTGGAAAATGGTGTTTCATGTTCATTCAATATTCAGGTGTAGATGGTGATTGTGGTTGTTGTTCATTGTGGTTTAGATGATGATTGTGTTTTTGGGTGTAAGAACCTTCAGCTAGATAATGTAACTCTTATAAATGTTGTATTGTGAACCCTTTGTTGATTGTTGCTTTTCTTGCGAGCTTATTTAGAATTCCAAATGGTTTGCTGCAAAAACTTTTGTCGATCGTATTTGTGTCTTATTAAGCTTGAAAGAAGGTGCACGTTCTCCTGTTTGAGTTAATGATTTTAGGATATAAGTGTGTTTATTGTGTTTTTTACATTGTTAGTTTCACAGCCCTATTGTTTGCTTGGCTTACTACTGCCTAATAACGTTGTTGGTTTGTAATTGAAACTAAAGGGTGTTTGATTCGACTTATATGTGGCTTACGAGGCTATTTGTCGGTGCGCTCACCTAATAACAGAAAACACATCAGATATTTAGATCTAACAAAAAGGCTGCGGAAGTTTGATGCCTCCCATCGACAGTTGTGGCAATGGTGTTCATTAGGTGATGTTTTTAGCTTAGGTAGATGGTTTCTATCGTCATTGTCGTTTGATGATATTGGGTATTTAGCAACCGCTACTATTCTTGGCTGTCTTTTGAGGTTTAATGATCTTTGATAGTTTCATGTTGCGACCGTTGCTTTCGTTGCCGCTCTACAAGGGAGGCGGCGATAGCTGTGGGTGTCTGATGTTGGTACTTGGCTCAATAAAAACTCAGTTAGCTATGCAGGCCGCGGATGCTTTGCACATATGTGTACTTTGGTGCCAATGAGAATGAGTTTGTGGCTACTATTGGTGTTCGGATTTCCAAGGCAAATTAATTGTAGGATTTGTAGCTTTGGCGCGACAAATTATTATATTTTCATCCATGGCATGGCAAATCATTAGTTTTGCAGCCATGGGTTTCGTTTACAGCAATTACAAAAATGCCGCTTATGATGATGTCTCATTTGGAATGTCGGGTTATGATGATATTATCTGATCGTGTCTAAGCAAATTCGAATATAACTTGGATTATGTGCCTCCTGGAGGGCAATCTTGCTAAGGTTGCAACCACGGCGACCATAACGTCATATCCAATTGTTTACTTATCTGAGCCTCAAAATAACATAATACATGTTTTCCCATTTTTTTGACGAAAAACGTGTGGTCATATTGGGGTCTAGACCATCTGCAAAGCAAGCAGTTACGTGTGGTCATATAGTTAATTTGATCATGTCCTTTGAATGGATCTTACATGTTTCTAATTTCTAAATGATGGGTTTGATGAATTTTAATGAAAAAGTTTTGAAAATGACACCACTTGCTTCCCTTTTACCGAAGGTAAGTATTTGTTATGTACCTGATTTTGTTTTCAAGTTTGAATTTGTATGAATCTTGAATTTTATAGAACCATCTTTTCTTTTCACTTCTTTTTGTTTTATTTTGCAGGTTCACTTACAACAAATGACATGATGTTAATTGAAGAAGTTCAATACACAGTATTACATCTTAGTATTAGATGACACACTATCAAATCGAAGGTAAAAAAAAGATTTTTACTCGGTTCTAAAATCAACAAACAAGCTAAGCACATAATATGATAAAATCATAAAGTACCAACATACGTGTTGCTTTCATTTTGGTTTTATAGACTGCTGATCTATTTTACTATTCATTTTCCCCGTAACCAAAGAAGACCTAAGTCGACTCTATGATCCGAAACACAAAGTCGGCTTCTAGGCGTATATAAGTTTAAGTGTTGTATAAGTTTAGGCTCATATAGTGAATTGATGGCTTATTTTGTTTTCATCTTATGATTCATAAGCTCATTTGTTGTGGCTCACTCTCAAGCTTTTCTGCTTACATAAGTTTATTACGTAGGCTTCACTCGGGATTTGGGAGCAGTTGATTTACAGAACCAGGATCATATTCACATTCCAGGTAATTTCATTTATATCTATTTATTTTATTAAAAGAGGGTTTTTGCTTATATCATTTTTAACTAGGTAGAACTTTTCTATTGGTCAACTTAATTAAAAAATAATAAATGATGATGTCATATATTAAGATTTTTATTAAAAAATTAATACTATCCTTTTTTTAATAAATAATCAGAAAGCTTGCTATGGAAGACAAATAATGCTACTCTGCTTTAAACTTGGTTTCTTGAGACCTGAGACATTTGTGTGATTGGTGAAATTTTAGGTGGAACCACTCTCGAATTTTTTTTACAATGTCACTAGCATTTCCAAAGTTTCACAGCCTCTAGAGGTGGTAAAACGGGCGGGCGGGCGGGCACGGGCGGCGGGCTAAACGGGCAACAGGCTAAACGGGCGGCGGGCTAAACGGGCGCGGGCTAAATGGGCACGGGCGAAACGGGCGGGCAAAATGGGCGGGCTAAACGGGCGCAAGCTAAGAAAGGGAAAAAACATATAAAAACTTACAATTAAAAATAAAAATACTTGTTTGAAAGCCGGGGATAAAAAATTAAAAAAAAATATTCGTCGAGTATACTAATTTGTATTTTACAAGTGCGCCCATTAAGCCCATTTAGTTTCTTACATATGCGCCCGTTTAGCCCATCCATTATAAAGAATAGGCAAAAAGTGCCCCATCCTTTTTTGAAAATGGGCAAAAAGTTGCCCATATATATCCAAATGGGCAAGATTTGCCACCTCTAACAGCCTCTCTCAAGTTTCAATAATGGGTACGATAGAGATTTTTTTTCTTTCCTTTCCATTTTCGCTTCAATCCATTTTATACTTCATTATATTTAGGTGAATTGATTTAAGTATATTTTGAATATCTTTTTAATTATCATGAATACTGATTCCAGGCTTTTTGTTTTCACTTACAGATTATCAAATTAGATCAAACATCATACTGAAACTTTCTTGATAAGGCTAATCTCGACATTTAAATTTCTCATCAACAGGTTTGTTTCCTGATATATTCTTTTTGTATTTTTGTTAATTTTTCTTATCGTCTCTAATGTATGGTGTTTATCTAGAGTATAGTACTATTAGAAGTTGATTCTTTAAGATGTTTTTGTAATACCACATATTGTGTACTTTTTGATGCTAACATTGATGGAAAAAATACCCAAACATCCCTAAAGCATCTTTCAAATTTTTATCTTATTAGTGTTTGAAACAATTTTCTTATATTTGTCCTTTTAAGCAGTTATAGCGTGTGGATGGAGACAACACAACCAAATGTTTTTTCTTGCTCAACTCAGAAACAATTAACTTGGTTTCATTTCGAGTCTAATATGTTTATGCTTGGTGAATTGTTGAGTAAATCGACACCTTTTTAGTTTGTTATTGCAGTGACTATTGGTTATTGACCCATTGTTATAGTTCAAGAATTGCATATATATGATGTTTTTATTTATTGACATAGGTGACAAAGGTTCCAAGTGATTAAAAGTTGCTACCACGATATCTTCTAGACATTATCATGAAAAATGCCGAATAACCCTTTTTAATTCACTTTCATCCCGATATTGCTTCATCTTTCTATAAGTAATTTCATTTTAAAGTTTTTCATAAACTTCATATCTTTTCCATCGTTTGATTAAATTGATTATGTAAAGGTTGCATCGACATGTTCTCGACTAAAACTGGATAGTGAACATGGTTCTATATCGCAATGGTAAATGACACATGATATTGAATAAAATATATATGACAGATAAACGTTGAATACTGTACAAATGTAAATTCCACCTTACGCTCAATAATTTATATTTTTAATCTTTTATTTAGCTTATATGTTGTTTAATTTTAGTCTTTGTTGAAATTAGGTGTTCCAAGACATGCCAACTACTATTTGATGAAATGCGTGGGAGAAAAAACACTTTACAAGGTATATATCTTTTTGTCGATCATGCTTTTATCCTTCAACTTTATGTTTGTTTGATGAACATTAAGTGTTTAATGTTACGCTTAATCATTTGTGTATTGTTGCTAAATTACCTTTGTGTTTCACTACTATAGAGGTGATGCTTAGTAAAAGTAGAATAATTGCTATGCAAGCCAAGTTAATGGTTGATTCACTGTTATATTGAATGCATTCTTATTGCATAAAACTTGGATAATTTTGTGCAATTTTTCTATATCAAATGCATGCAAACAAGCCACTTACAACTTTGGGCTCATTTATTATTTTTTTATTCAAGTATTTGTTGTATTGATAATTTTATCTAATACGCATCTGAGTGATATGGATTAAGTTCAATTGGAATGCACCTGACGTTATTTATTGTTCCTTCAATTTGAAGTGTTTCAGCATTAGTCTATATGTATAGACAGATTTACTGAATACTACATAACAGTTTGGATAGTAAAGATATTAAGTACTCCGGTACTTGAATAAATTAAGACAACTTGCATAAAAACGTTATAACTTTTGGCTTGCTTTTTATTTGAGGTAACACTTCAATAGCAAAGTTTTAAAAGCTACACAAAAGCAATGAATCATTTAAAAAAAATTAGGTTACAAGCCCTTTGGTGAGTAGGGTCGTGACCTATTTGTAGAGGCTTACTTAAAATTCATATTATAGCTTGCAAAATGGTGCAGTAAAAATGTAGCTGGCAAGTTAAATGAGCATCATTGCAACCTTTTAATTCAACATAAATACTTGTGTTTTACTAAGTTGATATTTCTGAAAATTAAATTTATAAATTGCAGGATTAGTGGTAAGATTTTGCAGCTGGAGACGCACATACAGTCGCAAGTCATAAGGAATGGGTATTGCTATTTGAGTCATTTATCTTAAACAACATCTCAGGTAGGTATGTTGCCAAACATTAATCAGAAAACAAGTTGTGATGAAAAAAGAAGTTTGGTGATAGTTGTGTGAGAATATTTAATTCTGGTGGAATATGAAGATTGAGCTCTATGTTGCTTCTCTTAATCCGATTTGGTTTTGGTCAAATTGGGATGGTTAAAAAAGTTTTGCTTTGAAACACGTTGGACAATTCTAATCTTAAATACAATGTCACTATTGCTTTTGACTACTCTTTGATTCGTATGTTACTTTATCTTATACAAAGGTAGTTCCAATAATTGCACTTAACAAATGGTTATCCGTTTGTTACCTTTTATTAAGTCACTAAAACATAATTTGATTAGTTCAGATATAGATACACAGTGGCAAACATATAACTAGATAAACATAGATAAACATTTTTAAGCAGCATATAGATGAAATTGTTATTAACTGCTAAAACTAACAAATTTAAGTGCATAACTTGCATCATATGAAGCATGTTATTTATCAAACTAACTCAAAATCCAAATGCATGTGCAGCTCGAATATGATGCTCTTGATGCTGCAGTACTCATCCGCATATTCTGGCATGTCCACAACCAATCGCAACCTACTGGTGTTTCAAATGAGCAAACTCAATTGGAGTGGAAATCTCACATTGTAAGTAGAATAATTTACTAGAAGTAGAGGCGGCAAACTGGGTAGGTTGGGGTAACAATCAACACATACACATGTACTTCAGTGTACAGGTCGACACAATATTATATTATGTTTCTAGATAATTTGTTAGTCAAATATGATGAGGATAGTCGCAGTATATATACTTTTGCTATTTATGTACGTAATATTTAGTCAAATTACATTTTGGCTCGCGTCTTTGAACGTTTAAAGTTAAAACATAAACCGAACGAGCCATTTATAAGAAATGAGCCATTATTGCCCACTCACTGCAGTACCGAACGACCCATTTACTTAAAATGCTTTGAAAAGGTGTTTTGCATTTAAGGCATGTATATGAATAGATATAAAAAGGCATGATTTATGTATACTTGGTTTCTTTTTTAGTCTTATTAACCGGTTGTGTGTCTTTAACATAGATACAATGGTCGTATGTGTTGTGCAACCCTTAAATTATCATCTTTAACATATGTAGAACGTATATTGATTTAGTGTTTTTTAAAATTAAAGGCTTAAATAAATATAGTAACATTGTGAGTATTTTTCTTTCTTTCAGGAAGTGGACCTATTAGAAGAAATATGTTTGGAGTTTGGAAGGACTATACTGGTGATTTTAAAAACACTAATAAACAAGTTACTATTTGATTACATTGCATTTATGAGAGTTGCTTAAAGGATTATGCAAGTATGACTATTTGCCCTTTGATAAAATCTGAGATCCGCCACTGCATGTGAAGAGTATTCGCCAGGAAATGATTATTGATCTTAGAGGATTTATTTGAAGCACTTAAAGTTTTTTGGTTATTTTTATTGGATCTTAGATGAGTTGTCACTTCAAGTGCAATAGTCAAAAGAGGTTCTTAGGGAAGATTTATCCTGATGCCCATTGTCACCAACTTGATTGATGTTTGATGAGGTGCACTCTTCTTTTTGCAATTCCATGTGGACTGTGGTCACTCTTATACTCCAAAATATATTTAATAGGCTTTCTTTTTTTGCAAGTAGCAAATAACCAATTCAACTTTCTTAAGGATTGTGGTTTGGTTGAATCTGTGGATCTAGATCAAACAATGCAACTAAAAGAATCAAGGTCATGACCCATCTGCTTTGCTATAAGTATAAAGGTCGTGAATAGTGCACATTTGCTTTGCTAATAGTAGTGTCAGTTAACCTAAATTAAGCTGTTGAAAATGTAAAGCAGACGCCATGAGAAAGATGATCCACATGTTCATAAGCATTATTGGATAAAAAAACGAGATGCCATGAGAAAGAAGATCTTAAACATATATTGTAGAGAACGTGAACAAGAGAAGAATGAATGGGTTTACACTTTGTCACATCATGTATAACATTTTTTTTCGTCAAATAGTCAAATTTAATTGAATTTTCAAGTTTCACTTTTTAAAAATGTCCGTAATGTATTATTTTCAATTGTTATTTTGACGTGCGCATTGCTTGAAACTAAAAGTTCATCATTCCATGCCACTATTTTTGATAAAAAGATCAAATGAATGAATGGTGACATAATTGATTACTACATAAAAACCATTAATAGATTGAAGCTTAGTAATCAATGATAACAAACGCTAATAATATTAGATGATATTCATTTATCTATTTTATCGATTAAAAGAAGGTTTATGCTTATGTCATCTTTGACTAGGTGTAAATCTTTTATTAGTTAAAACAATTAAAAACTATTAAATGCTAATGTGATAAGTGGTACGAGCACTTTTTTGTTTGGTCCATTTGATCGGTATGAGACAACTCAAATCTTCTTGATTCTTACTACTTTATATGTTTTAATTGGTTATTACTTCAAAGAAATTGCTTCCTATCTTTTCTTGAATTCTTCTATAAATAAATAACCTAATGTCTCTTTTGACTTATTTGGTTCATTTATTTTCGTTACAAAGTCTTAAGATGTTACGTAGTACTATCTTAGTAGTAACCAACGTTTACTTTAAACAATTGATTAGATTGATTAGCCCATGCTTCAAAAGTAATTTTAGATGGAATACTTCGTTTATAGTTTGATCTAGATTTGTAAATCTTTGAAGATTTATATCATAAAACCATATATAGTTGGCGTGGAGGGTGTAGTGCGCGTCGTGCACCACATCAAATTTATGTCGTATGATATTTTGTTTCGATTTTACCCAAATTATCGTAAGAGATGAATGATTCAATGCACGGTAACCACATGACTCCTTCAATCCCGCTTGCCATAACTAAAACCTTTATATAGGTTACCTCATTTGCTACATACATTTAAAATAACTGAAATATAATATTGTGATCAGCTTAATTATATGAAATAAAACATACGTAATCTATAATTTTTGTTTAAACAATACATGTAAAAGCCCGTGTATTACGCGGGTCTTAAACTAGTTATATAATAACAGGCAGTTTATAGACCGAGATTTGGGAAGTTATGTGATTTATGAGGTTTTTTCTATTGTTTTTGTCAGTTTTAGGCCATATTTTGTATGAATTTCATTTTTAAGCTACATATTGCCAATTTTATTGTGATCATGGTTTTTAAAAAAGATATTAAAAGCACCAAGTCTCCGCAGTCGTGAGTTGGAACAGAAGCCAGTTAAAAAAACTGAACTTGGACGCTCAACATTGGAAGATTTGGAACAGTTCACTTATCGAGGGCTCAATGGTTTTAAAAACAAATAAAATTGTATTACACATATTACATTTCAAATTGGTCATTCATATTCATTTTAGACTCTTCACTACAGGACTTTATATGTTGATATTGTTGTTTGCAGGTTTAGTTGTCTAAATACGGAGTATGGACCTACTGATTTCAGAAGGGCATGTAAGGAGGACATGTCAGGTATGATTATTTATATTGTTTTCTTGATTGAAAGTTTTTTTAAACATGCATTGTTTAATACTACAGGATTGATAGTTTGTAGCTCTTGGCATTCTTAAATCGAGACCCGTTTCACCAACACTTGCAAAGTTTCTAGGTACCAATGACTGTGCTACACCTGATGATACTAAGAGGATTTGGAAGCACATTAAGCTGAATCAGCTACAGGTACGTTTTTACTTTCATGGGCTTTTTATTTTGTTATGTTTTTTGGTTCGTTGTTGAGATGTGGTTTATGTGATCATGCTTAGCATAAGTTTGTAATTTGTTAAACTCTAAGGGGCTGTTTGGTTCGCAGTATGTTTTGAAAGGAGTTGTAATTAGTGAAGGGAATTGTAATTTGAATGAATTGTAATTGAAAAGGTTGTAATATGTTGTAATTGTAATGTGTTGGAATTGTAATTAGAATATTATATTAGTGTGTTTGGTTGGATACTAATGTAATGTAATTCAAATTTAAAAAAACATAAAATAATAATAAAAGTAAGCAAAATAATAAAAATAAATAATAATAATAATAATAAAAAATTATTAATATTATATAAAAAATAATAATAAAAAATATAAAATAAATAGATAACAATAAAAAATATTAAAAAAAATAATATTATGTAAATAAATAATAATAAATATATAAATATCATAATAATAATAATAGTAATAATAATATAATAAATAGTAATAATATACATAATTTAAATAATAATAATAATATAAGTTAATTAAATATTAAAAAATATATAAATTAATTAAATATTAATTAAAACTATTATTTATCATATTAATTAAAAAATAATTTTTTACATAATAATAATAAAAAAATATTTATAATTTTTAATTAATATTAATTATATTATTATTATTATTATTATTATTTTCTATAACTATGAATAATAAAATTATAAAATCTTGAATTACAATGTAATCTAAAAGATTACATCCATTTTTTATGTAATATTAATTCCTTCATTAATTGTAATTAGAAAGCATAAATTACAATTACATTGTTAATCAAACAAACAATGTAATGTAATGTAGATAACAATTCCCTCATTACATTAAACCAAACAAGATTACAATGTAATTAAAATTACAACTACACTTAATTACTTTACATTACAACCAACCAAACACCACTAAAATGAGCTATAAATTGGTGTTTGTTTGATGGTGTGCTTTTTTAAGCATACTTCGGGGCTCATGAGCTTATCGAAACTGATATTTGATATAAAAACATGAGGGGTGTTTGGAATAGGCAACTATAGAAATGAAGCGAGTTCAGACCAGTAGGTGTCCGCTTTGCATATTTTTTGTAGTAAAATGGTCTTTAAAGATCTGTTTGGTTCCTGAATTTTAATGGGCAACAAGAGAATCTTCCATGCTGAAATTATGTGCTGAAACGGCCTTCTGGTTGGTGCTTTTTGTGCATAGAAAATGTGTAGGTCCACGAAATCCTTGGATTATTCTTTGTGTTTGATTGATCTAATTAGATAGAAGGAGATGAAGAACAAGAGAGATAAAGTAGAGAGAGAAAGGAGAAAGAGGGTGGAGAAAACAAGAATATTAGATTAAGAGTGAGAATGGTGAATCAACAACCCCTCCTAACATGATAGGAGGGGGTGTATATAGCCCACCCTACATGTGGGCTTTATGGGTTATATGTTTACATAACTAGATCACGAGCCCATACTACGTATATATCGTTGGAGTGACCGATCCTTCCTAAATACGTAAAAAAGTATTTCCAACAATCTCCCCCTAAGGGAGGTCACTCCAAGTTACAATATCCTAAATAGCTATAACTCGTGATCTATGCTAACAATGATGTGACCGAGACTTTTTTGGAAAAACGTATTTCCAACAATCTCCCCCTAAGGGAGGTCACACCATTTTACAAAATCTTAAACCTAGCATACTATGCTTGAGTCTTCGATCTTGTTCTTGTGAATATGCTGATGAGATCTTTGACTTTAGTCTTGAGCATGTTTCCTTGCCTTGACCTTGTGCATTCATCACTTGTGAAATTTGCCTCCTCATGACTTCATGTTCCACATACTTACACCTTTATAAATTCTTGAAAGGTTCAGAGTTTGATACAGCGGAAGACTTGACTTTTAGACTTTCTTGAATTTGTTGAAGTATTAAGTACAGAAAGTATGAGCATGTGTTGACAACTTCTTCTTGATTGTACACCGTAATGCCACCTTCTTACTAAGCTGCATAAGACAGTTAGCAACAAAACATATACACGGTTGAAATGGCCTTGAACATTTCATTCTAATTCGGTAGCATGTTACCTCCGGTCGGTGATGACCGTTAGACGATATTAAATATCGTACTTGTGGCAGGTAGTTTCAATTAAAAACATCCTTGACAAGATTTCGCGGGTAAACCCGTTCTCTTTATTCGACCGTCCAAAGCTGACTGCGAACATAAAGAGTGAATCATTTGGATAATATCATCCGCATGATATGAAGCCGTCAAATTTGATTCCTGGAACAAGTTTGATTCATTAAGAACCGCACCATCGTTGCATTCCAGTTGTCACGAGCTTGATTCATATAGAATCTTGCAAGTTACCTACCAAGTGTTGTTTGATGTCAACACTAGAAGGATTTACACTCATCACTGTGAACACTATACTCTGAATGTTCTGGCAAGATCACTAAGATATTGCATAGAGGCCTGGAACGTGTTTAAGTTCAGTTAAGAATTAAACCATTGTTGCTTTCCAGTTATCACAAGATTGATTCATAAAGAATCGCACAAGTCACCTACCATGAGCTTTTTAATATTCACTCAAGAAGGATTTCCATCTTCAATGTAAATACTTTCGTATTAGTCGGATGTTCAGGCAAGATCATGAAGATTTTGCGTAGGACTCTTAAGATCTTTCTTATATTTCACAGTGTGTGAAGAAGCAAGAAATTATGAAAGTGTGTCTCAATGAGATATTTGATGATCTCAAATGGCTCTAGACTCGATCGTGCATTTTGGATTTTAGTGATCGGAGGCTGGAGAGGAGTGCCACCATTTCAATACCAATTTATTAGGAGTGAATAAATAAATAGATAACGAGTTGTCTCCGTGTGATTGAAACAAATATCTTTTAAGAGATATCTGAGTTAGCTGGGATGGGTTGTGCATTGCATCACTGGGTCTATGATGTCTTATCTTCAATATCAAGCATCATTAAAAATGATCTCAATAGCATATGAGTTGACCCGGTTTCTGCCTAAGGTTGTAAGGAGGGCTTCTTTCTTTAGACCCTTTATCTTTACAATTCTTTTTCATTCTTCAACCCCTTCAATGCTTACCAATACTTCATAACTAGCACCTTGTTGTGATTGTTCTAGTACTAACTTAAGTACTTGGTCGGCATTCAGCTACGTTCACAATCTTTCTCCATCTTTCTTAAGGACTACTATTTCTAGCTATGGAATGTCCTTGGGAAGATTCCTCTGGTTCTAGAAGAATCACTGGACTTAACCTATCCTACCATCCTTTTGTCACCACAATCTTCACCGTCGTGAATAGAGATGTTTTGGGTAAGTGTATGTCACCATGAAATCCATTTTGATATCCAAATCAATTTTTCTCCCCCTTAACATATACCACGATATTCGAAAATATTTCGCACATGTTGGGATGAACCATCACATTAAGTAAACCATTATTGATCTCAATATTAAATCACATTTTCTCCCCCATATTAAAAATATTAACCCAATCGATATTTTAAATATCAATTGATTTAATAGCATTTTAAGAAAATTTGGGAAGAAAATGCAAATCCAATTATCTTCATGATTTACACAAGCCCCCCTTCAAATTAATGAGGGTGTACTTGAAACGTAAATTAAATACCTTTTAAACACAAGTGTAAGGTATTTATCACGTGCAAAGATCATATATGATAATATATTCACAAGATTAGCAATTTACGAGGTTGGACCTGAATGATGGAGAACATCATATGATAGAATCACATGGTTCTTGTTCATGAATGTTGGTCTCCTCGTCACGTCTGAAGTTATCTCTTGACACTATGTGTACGATTGATATCGTTGTCTTGACACCAATTTGTGAGCTTGGCACTTTCGGCATCAAATATTCTGAATGCTGGACAATTGATCCCCCTCAATTGTAGACCCGTGTTCTATTGAAAGAGCTGCAGTCGCCGTTTGAGTAGTCGCATCGTCGAGTATGTAGATATTAACTGTAAATTGCTGCGGATTGTGGAGATGATAACTTCATAAAAACAAGATTTCTCTTGTTTTAACAAATAAATGCACTGACACGTACATAAATTCGTGTTAGATTGTGTTATTACGTAAACAAAATCCCTTACATGGTTATAAAGTAAACCATGCCCGAGAAAATTAATTCCCGTTGTTGAGTAAAAGCTTTCCGTTGAAATGTTTTACTTGAATATGAAAAGCGGGTTACTGTCTGAAATAACAGCAAACCAATTTGAGCATGTTTTAAATCATTTAAACTTCTGCTCGAACTTTATTTACAACCCCGTGTCATTATTGAACGACATTTCTAGGATCGTAAATATTATTGATTCCAGAAGACATGCTCTGTTTATCAAAACATTTTTGAACACACAATTTTGAAAGATTTAGAAAACCTTTTGAAAAGTTCTTGAAAAATCGTGTTCAAAGTTTTGAAAACCAATTACTTGAGCTTAAGATGTTGAACATCTTACAAAACGAGCTCAAGTCCGAGAAGTTGTAAACTTCCCGTTGTTAAGGATAAGTTACCATCGGCGATAAACTTTCCTTTTCTCTAAAGAACGAGTCCTAAGTTGATATTTACTTAGAAGTCGTTTTCATGAGCTTGAAAAACTTTTGAATGTGTAAAGCTCATGACCGAGAAAGTTGAATTTCTCGTTATGAAGAAAAGTTCTCTTATTTAAAAGATACACTTTCCTTTATGAGCTTAAAACTTGGAATGTTTTAATACAAGCTCATGACCGAGAAAAATTAATTTCCCGTTACGAGGATAAGTTATCATTAAATATAAGCTTTCCTAAATATGAAGTCCGAGTTACAGTCTGATATTTAACTGTAAGTCATTGTGCATGAGCTTAAAAACTTCGAATGTTTTTAATATTAGCTCATGCCCGAGAAAAATTAATTTCTCATTGTAAGGATAAGTTTATCATCGGCGATAAACTTTCCTTTCTTTGAAGTCCGGGGCATAATCTTAAATGTGAATATACGCCATTTACACGAGCATAAAACCTTTGAATAGTTTTAATGTAAGCTCGTGTCCGAGAAAACTTAATTTCTCGTTAATGAGGATAAGTTTATCATCGGCGATAAACTCTCTTTTCTTTGAAGCACGGGCTACAATCTGTCATGTGACTGCAAGACGTTGTGCATGAGCTTAAAAACTTGGAAAGTTTTTAATATAAGCTCATGCCCGAGAAAAAAATTAATTTCTCGTTGTGAGGATAAGTTTATCATCGGCGATAAAATTTCCTTTATTTGAAGATCGGGTCATCGTCTGAAATTTAACGATGAGCCATATACACGAGTTTAAAACCTTTGAATAGTTTTAAAGTAAACTCGTGTCCGAGAAAATTTAATTTTTCATTTTGAGGGTAAGTTATCGTTGACGAGATAAACTTCCCTTTCTTTGAAGTTCGGGTCACAGACTGTGACTTGACTATGAGCCATTTACACGAGCTTAACTGCAAATCCCTTGAGACACTTGTTTCTCTGATATCAGCTTCTTCAGTAACCAAACTCTGAGAGTGTCCTTAGTTGAACGGTGTACAAAGATCGGACCGGTTTGGGTTTGTTGATCCTTGACTTTGGTACCTGCATTCTCAGTTGAAGTTTGTATGCTTTTATAAGGGTTAGCGATATCTATCTTAGAACCCTGCGGGGATTCACAGTTTTCTTTTCTTGTGCCAGAGGTGACCTGAGGGGATGGTTCACTTGTCTTAACTGGCAAACGTTTCCTTTTATAGAAAACCTTAAGTTCAGGCTTAAGTGATGTATCATCCTTTTCTATTTCCTCCCTAGCAGTCTTGGTAGAATCAGTGACAATCCTAGTTAAAGGGCACTCGTTTCCTACAAGAGTGAAAGTTCTACCAGTGAGGCGCCAAACTTTACCTATGGGTTTGATTTTAGCTACCCACTAGGATTTAATTCTAGCATGGGAGTTCACCTCATGGAGGAATTTCTTGACACAAGAGTCATGATTTGTTTCCTACATGTTTTACAAGTAGCATATTTAATGTCCGAGTAAGATCTAGAATTCCTAGGTGATTGATTGATGCTCCTATGATATGACATGCTACGGTTAGCAGTGTTAGGTAATCTAGAAGGCATCTGACTAGGTTTGAAATTCTTATCTCTTACTTGTGTGTTTTGAATAGCTTCCCTTAGACCAAATTTATAGCGAACGTCATTTGAACTAGTTCGAGACGTATTCTTTAGACTATGTCTAGGGAGACTAGATGCAATCATGTGATTAGGTCTTGCAAAAGCTATTTTAGTCACATTGGCCCTAGTTGATGGAGTGACTGGTCTAGAAAGATGAACCATATCAACTTGGGAGGCAAACCGCGGTCTCGAGGATTGTGGTCGCTCGGATCTAAATGCAGTCGGTTGTCTAACGGACTGATTTGTAGGCAGTTTCCCCAAGATTGATGGTTTTTCAAGCTTAGTGTCCACACTAGTTCCTTTAGTTTTCCTCAACTCGTTTTTCAGAGCCGCTATTGCAAAAACCTTTTCCTGAACTTGAGCCTTTAGAGTCTCATTCTCTTTGAGCAATCTATCTTGGGATGCCAATTTAGATTCTAGCAACTTAATTTGTTTCAAAAGATTAACCTTTTCAGCTTTAGAATCTAGAACTTTCTGATCTAATTTTCGTTCAAGAACAACGTTTGACTTTTAAAGTTTTTCAAAATATGTTTCAAATTTGTTCGTTTTCTTCGAAAATTCAAGTTTGGCATCCTCAAGATCTTTTGATTGCTGAGCTACGATCGTTTCGAGCTCTTGAATCTTGGAATTAGAAGCAGTTAATGAAGCACTCATAAAGCAATTATCATGATTGTAAGCATTTTGAACACTTTCTCCCCCATTATGACGTGCATCGGATGAATCATAAATGGTATCGCTATCACTCTTTTCCATCCCATGTTTGTCATAATTAGGTTCGAAATGCTCAATATGTGGCATTTCATCAGCATATACATCATATACAACATTACATTGTACCATGTTTGTAGGTTCTTCGTCATAAACGGGTAAGGTGTCATCAAAAGTGATGTCTGTAACATTCCCTGACGTGCTGCTGATATCATGCTTTGTTGATTCCATGCCCTTGCAATCTTTAGCAGTCTCCAATGCGTCAATCGTATGACCGTTTTCCTCTTGCATCGTAGATTGTTGCACTCCATTATCATACGCTTGGTGAAGTCGAGATCTTTCATAATACGAAGACGAGACCGATGTCATGAGTTTCAATAGTGTACCATGGAAATTTTGAAGCTCGGTATGTATGTCTCAAAGAAATGACTGGCAAATCACTAAACTTTCAGACTTGACAATATTGAAATGGAGGAAAGATGTGAGTTGTGTCACGAGAGCCTTATATGCAAGTGCCGATGTAGAGTGATTAAATTTTTCATTGTGGAGGTTTTCTGCTAGTTGGTTCAAGTTGAAGAACAACAATTCCGTGAATATATGACGATCGTGACCAAAGAGTGTCACAAATTCTCTCCCTCCTTGAAGCCATGAAAGATTCATTAGATGATACTGAAGCATTCGAAATGAAGTTATACCACTTTCTCTATCGTTGTTTTGCATTTGAGGCAATTCTCCCTCTTGAAACTTTGAATTCAATGATTCCATTGATTTTCGATGAAAATTTCTTGGATCCTTGTTTGGTATTATATATTTTTCTCGGCTCAATAATTTCTTGGTCGGCTGAAATGTTGATAAACCAAACCCGATACTAATAAAGTAAAGGAGTACACCACTTGATATCCTTTCAATCGGCTACCACATAAATACATGTGGTTAATATATCCGGTCACATACGTGTTTTACCCGTCAAATATTTTATTACTCGGTTCTTTCGAAATACCCGGCTCATCAAATTTAATAATCACCTCCCATATAGAAAAATTCGGCCCTTGAAGTACTTAACCACATTTAACAACATATCAAAATATCAAAGAAAAAAGGCGTGGCATGGTTAAACCATTTCCAAAATATCAAAATATGATATTGTCTTACACTTAGTAACTTTGAAGGATTAAAAAAACACTAGGTCCACCAAACCTTTATCAAGAACGCAGCTTGTAGAAACTAGAAGGGGGGGTGGATTGAATAGTTTCTTAAATTTACATGTTAAAGGTTGGTTTTAAAAAATCCTTTTTCAAAAACTTAAGCTTGAGTATTTATGTGAAACCTTCTTATACACAATATGAACAAGGTATAGTGCAACTAACTAATAATCACAAGTATAAAGAATAATGAATGTATAATGCAACTAAAGTAATAATCACAAATATAAAGAATAATGAATGTAAAGAGATAAGGGAAGGAAATATCAAACCAAACACCAAGGATTTATAGTGGTTCGGCAACAAAGCTCACTCCTCGTTCCTACTCCACTCCTCGAGTACTCCTTACTCGAGAGTTCACTAATCAACAAGCTCCTTAAGGTGGAGAAACCGTACACAACGTCGCTAAACCAATTTCCTACTCTAAGCTAAAAGTCGAGCCCTAATCTTAGCTAGGACCAATCTACACCAATATACTTTGAGGACTAAGTATTAACCCTAATACATACACAACTTCTAAATAGACACAACTACTTGGATCTTCACAACAATGACACAACAATGAATAAATAAGTTTGGATCTTCAATGGATCTTTGAGGTAGACACAACACTTCAAGAATGATAGTGTTCTTCTCTTTGAACTTGAGAGGAAAAGATGAGAGGAGAAAGATTCACTTCTAAACAAGTAGTAATCAAACAAATGATCAAGGATTTGAGTGATTTGAGAAGTATGAAAGAATCTGGAAATTTATGTGCAAAAGAGGTGGATTGAATATCTGAGAATGGTCCACTATTTATAAGACAAATGTCCAACGACTATATCTGCCCACGGTTCCTTATTGGAGCCCGCGGTTCCTTATCGATAAGGAACCGTCGGCGTAGAGTCCGCTCCCTTTTGTCTTTTAGTTGGTTGGTTCGAATCTGGGGATTAAAATATCCTGAAAGGATATTCCAAACCAAGATAGAATATGCCATTTTCAAATTTCAAACTTTCAAATAATTAATTTAATAAAACATTTTCTGAAAAAGAAAGTTCAATAATAAAACTTTGTCACAGTTAAAAAGTAAGTTTTAAGAAAAGATTAAATCCTTGATCACTTAACTAGTATAATTACTTGTTTTTTCATACCTTAAGTGATAATGGTTGCAATGAAAAATACTTGAACTCAAGAATTCATTTTTCATTGTTTTCGTAAATGCTTATTTTTACATATTGTCGTAATCAAAACAAAGCGAGATCGAAAAATGCAAGTATCGTTTTTAGGCATCATTGCATTAACAATCTCCCCTTTTTTGATTCCGACAATCCATAAACTCAATCATCTAATAAAACAAGATTTTCGAAGACGAGTTTATCATTTCTCCCCCTTTGTCGAAGCAAAAAGGTTGCAAAAGTGTTTGAAGAAGAAAAGAACCGGACTTTGCACATGCTCCCCCTTGGTGCTTACTCCCCCTTTCTTGGGGCACCAAGGAATCGAAATATGGTGACAAGCTACATAGAAGGGTTAGTAGAAGAGAAGAGACACCCAACAAGATATAGCAAAGATCATAAAAATAAGAAACAAAAGATTCAAGATAAGTCATGTTAAAAGAAAACATGATAAAAGATACAAGGAAATAAGTCATACAAAGATGTATGAGACACAACCACAAGCTAAAATAAAAAGCATAAACCTAATCATAGTTAAGCTAGAACCCTAAGATTTGCTTGAACTAGATGTCTTGAAGATAAGCAACCAATGCTTAGATAAAAGACAAGGTAGTGGCGGAAGGAGGTGGTGGTGGCTTGGTAGAGATCTCATAGTTATAGTAAAGAGGAGGTTTAACTAAGAGACTCTTGATGTAATTCAACTCTTCATAGATGTGAGCCATAGCAAGATGTTGATATTGACAACATTGACAATATGTTCCATGATGCATGACATTATCATGTGAAGGAGGTAGAACACTAAAGCCTAGTGGTGGAAGATAAGAGGTTCCACAATCAACATTCTTAGAAGGAGAAGAGATGTGATTTTGAGTATTCTTGGGTGAATAGGGGTTGAAAGCAATTGGAAAGAATGGAGGAGAATCAAAGCTTTCATTTGGGAAATAAGACATTTTGATTTGAGAAAAAATGCAAAATGCTTAAGGTTATATAGAGAAAGTCCAAGATAATTTGGGGGTGGTCAAAGGGTTGAAACAAAGATTCCAAAAAGTGTTGGAACAAAAATAGAGTTTCAGGAATACCCGAAAAGTAGGCTACTGGGCGCGGTTCTTTAACTCAGTCGGCGGTTCCTTATCACTAGGGAACCGCGGTATCAATAAAGAACCGCCCACAGTGGGTTGAGTTTGGTGATGAAGGAGGATTTTCCAATTCAGCAAATCCTATTTTTCTAGTCTAACTAATCATGGGGATATGCTAAGAAGCAAAGATAGACAAAGAAAACACACAAGAGTTCACCAAACAAGGTTTAGACAAAAAATACATAGATTTTTAATAAAATCAATATAGGAGGTGTGTAGAAATAGACACAAGGTCATGATACAATGATCCTCCATATTTCTCTTTTGTTCTTGCTATAATTGGGAGACCCATACATATGAATTATGTAAGCTCATTATGAATAGCAAGAAGCTATGAATAACGTTTTTAGATTGAATTAACAATGCAAAAACATTTCTCGACCATTTTCGAAAGAACTTTGAGAATTTAAAAAAAGAGAAGAGAAGTTTTCCAAAAAGAGTTAATTAAACTTAAAAGCTCAAAGAAAGAAAAGACTCAAAAGATAATAAGAATGCACAATTAAGGAATATGTTCCATTAAGCCTAGACCTAGACGCAAGTAATTAAAAGGTTCCCTCTTAAGTGGCTTAGTGAAGATATCGGCTAAGATTTCTACCGAGGGTACCTTCTCTATTGAAATGTTCCCCTTTTGAACATTATCCCTAAGAAAGTGGTGGCGAATCTCTATGTGCTTAGTTCGCGAATGTTGCACGGAATTCCTTCTAAGGTCTATTGCACCCTTGTTGTCGCACATGATGGGAACATCATCAAGAGAAATCCCGTAATCAACAAGCGCTTGCTTCATCCATAGAGCTTGTTGACAAGCTTTACCGTCACTCACATACTCGGCTTCCGTGGTGGATATAGCAAGAGCGGTTTGTTTCTTGGAGAACCAAGAAGTTAAACAACAACCCATGAAGGTACAAACTCCACTAGTGCTTTTCCAGTCCACATAGTCTCCCGCATGATCCGAGTCCGCGTAGACAATGGTTCCTACGCTGGTCCCTTTAGGATATCATAATCCTAAATGTATAGTACCCTTAATGTATCGGAAGATACGCTTAACCACTTCAAGGTGAGAGGTTTTGGGAGCCTCTTGGAAGCGAGTACAAAGGCAAACACTAAACATGATATCCGGTCGACTTGCCGTTAGGTACAAAAAACTACCAATCATACCTCTATATTTGTTGTTTTCTACCGACTCACAATCATCATCTACGGTGAGTTTAGTATCCGAGGCCATAGGGGTCTTCATTGGTCTAGAGTCTTCTAATCCAAATTTCTTTAGCATTTCTTTAACATACTTGGATTGATTAAAGAAAATACCATCGTCCATTTGTCTAATTTGGAGTCCTAAAAAGAAGATAAGTTCTCCCATCATACTCATTTCGAACTCGTCATGCATGATTTTGGCAAAGTCATCACACAATGATTGACAAGTTGAACCTATAATGTCATTAACATATATTTGTACGATAATGAGGTGAGAACCTTTCTTCTTTGTAAAGAGTGTATTGTCTACCATCCCCACGGTATACTCATATTTTACAAGAAACACTTTAAGTCTATCATACCAAGCTTTGGGTGCTTGTTTGAGACCATAAAGAGCTTTCTTATGATTGTAAACATGATCCGGTTTCTCAAAATCAATGAAGCCGGGAGGTTGAGCTACATATACCTCCTCATTGATCAAGCCATTAAGAAATGCACTCTTTACATCTATTTGTTGAAGCTTAAAGTCTAAAGCACAAGCGTAAGCTAAGAGGATTCTAATGGATTCTAATCTAGCTACGGGTGCGTATGTCTCGTCATAATCAATGCCTTCTTGTTAATTATAGCCTTAAGCTACAAGTCTAGCCTTGTTACGAGACACAACACCATTCTCATATAACTTATTCCTATATACCCATTTGGTTCCTATGATGGTCGAACTTTTAGGCGGAGGAACAAGTTCTCAAACGTCATTAGCAATGAATTGATTCAACTCTTCTTGCATAGCGATGACCCAACTCTCATCCATCAAAGCTTCTTTAACATTCTTTGGTTCAATCAAGGAGACAAAACAAAAGAAGTTACTTTGTTTTTGGACTTGAGATCTTAGGGTCCTTTGATATAATTCGCCTATGACGTTATCAAGAGCATGATCCTTAGACTCCTTAATGTTTACTCCCTTTTCAACACTAAGGTCTTCAACTCCTCTGTTTCTAACATCTTTGGAATTAACTTTGTCTATTTCATCTAAGTCATCATCTACCAATGGTGGTGTCTTAGATGAAGGTCGGGTTTCATCAAATGTCACGTTAAGTGATTCTTCAATTACACCCGAGGTTCTATTGAGGACTATGTAGGCTTTTCTAGTTTGAGAATAACCTAAAAAGATACCTTCGTAAGACTTTGGGTCAAACTTTGTAAGGTAATCTTTAATGTTGAGAATGAAGCACTTGCTTCCAAACATCCTAAAATATTAAAATGAGGGCTTCTTACCTTTAAGAATCTCATAGGGGGTCATTCCTAGAAAAGGTCGAATAAGAATTCGGTTGAGAATGTAAGTCGATGTGTCCATGACATTGCACAAAATTTTTTGAGGCAAAGATTGCTCATTTAACATCGTCCTACTCATCTCTTGGATGGTCCTATTCTTCCTTTCAACTACCCCATATGATTGTGGAGTGTGAGGAGCCGAGAAGTTATGGGTAATACCATGAGCTTAACAAAAGGCACCAAATTGCACTTCATTATCAAATTCCCTACCATGATCCATCCTAATAGAGACAATTGAACATCCTAGTTGATTTTGAATTCTTTGACTAAAGGTTTCGAAGTGATCGAAAGCTTCATTATTAGACATCAAAAATCTAGTCCAAGTGAATATAGAGTAGTCGTCAACTATAACTAGGGTATAAAGGTTACCTCCATAACTCCGTATGGCGGAGGGTTCAAAGAGATCCATATGTAGGAGCTTTAAACACCGAGAGGTCGAAACCAAATTCTTGGCTTTGTGACTTGAGTGAACTTGTTTCCCAATTTTGCAAGCATCACAAAAGTGACTATCAAACTTCATCTTGGGGAGATGTCTTACCAACTCCTTAAAGACTAAAGATTGAATTAAACGCATATTAGCGTGACCTAATCTCCTATGCCAAAGAGTAGATCATCTAAAGTCGCTAGACATAAGTTGTCCTTTGACTTCCTATTAACCTCCATGACATAAAGACCATGATTTCTAACACCTTTTCTAATCACTTTTCCATCTTTTACGATTTCACTGTCATATTCCGAAAAGATGACCTTACACTTATTGTCATAAATTTGACCTATACTTAGAAGGTTAAAATCTAAGTTATCTACGTGCTCTACGTTTTCTATAGTCATAGAGTCAAGAGAGACCGTACCTTTGCCAATGATATTACCACGTCTATTACTTGCGAATGTAACGTTGCCTCCATCATATGCTTTGTAGTGCGAGAACAAACTTTGATTACCCGTCATGTGTTTAGAACAACCACTATCCTTAATCCACTCGTCAGGCTCTAGATCGATTCCCAAGCATATCTAGGTAACAACACACAAGATCAAACATTTGGTCCCCAATATCTCATGGGTCCAAAATTGTTAGTTCCAAACATCCCTTGCATTTGGTTGGGATGCATGAATGAAGGAGACATTCCCAATGGGGAAAAATATTGTTGTTGAAAATTATTCCAATTCATATGGCCATTTTGTTGTCCATAGTTTCTCCTAGGTGTCTTTGTTCTTGATCTAGTATTATTATTATTCCTCCTAGGTGTTGGAGTTTTACTTCTAGGTTGTGGTTTAGCTTGATCATCTCTTTTTGGCGTAGGTGTTCTACTTCTAGGTTTAGATTCATTTCTTACTCTTGGAGGAGTAGATGTTTGTCTAGATAAGTTTCTAGTTCCCATTAGAGGTTTACTCAAGGGCTTGTAGAATTTATCTAGAGTATGCTTTTCAATTATAGGTACTTTGACCTTGTTAATTAGAATATGTTTTGGTCCTTCACCTAAAATTGATTTTTCAGAAAGTTCAGGATTTTCACAAAAATCTTCTTTTGGACGCGGTTCTTTAGCTCCATCGGCGGTTCCATAGCGATAAGGAACCGCCCCATATATTGGAGCATCGCGTACAGGAGACTGTTTTTTTGAAAACCTAACTTGTTTTGGTTCACTACTTGATGCTTCATTAGTGTTATATCCTAACCCAAGTTTTTCCTTAGAATGAATTTGTTTGTTTAACATATCATCAAGAGCATTAGTACCTCTCATGAACTTTTCAAGTCTAATGGAGGTGCTCTTAAGGTTTTCATTTTCTTGTCTAAGGTTTTCACATTTTAAGCATCCTAGATCTATTTCTTTATTTTTCTCAAGCTTAGCTAATTTCTCTTTTAGCTCCCTAATCTCGTTTTCAAGCTTAGTTCTAGTTGATTTTAGCACTTTTTTCTTTTCAATAAATTTTAGACTAAGCTTATGCAAGTTATTGTATTGACCTTCTAATTCACTATCATCTTGAGAAGAACTATTATTGCTATAATACTAGGTTTCGGAAAGTACCTCTTTAGAAGTGTGAGCCATGAGACACTTCTCATCTTTAGGGTTGTCATCAACATCTTCACCGCTATCACTCCATCAACCTCCGACGAATGCCGTGTGGTTCTTGTCGCGTGAAGGCTTAGGAAAATCACCGATGAAATGATTTGGATCACCACATCTAAAGCATTTCCTATCACCTTTATCATCTTTGGCAAATCGGTTTTTGGAGAAGGGTTTCTTGTTGTTGTTTGGTTGCCTCACGTATTGACCTCTTCTTTTGAAGAACTTCTTAAAGTCTCTAACCACCAAGGCATATTCCTCATCATCACTATCCGAGGAACTTTCATGGTCACTTTGTGCCTTCTTGGCTTTGAGTGCAAGAGACTTTCTTTCACTCTTAGTTTTCACCATTTTCGAGTCCTTCAAAATTCTCATCTCATGAACCTTCAAGTTACCAATGAGTTCATCGAGTGATAATTTGCGAGATCCTTTGATTCTTCAACCGCCGTTACTTTAGCTCTCCATTTGGGATGCAACGCCCTAAGAAACTTCCTAACATTGTTCTTGCTAGAAAAACCTTCATCAAGTGCTTTTAGACTAGTAATAATAGTGTTAAATCTAGCAAATGCACTATCTATAGTTTCATCTTCTAAGATGACAAATTGTTGAACAAGAAGATCAATTTTACTTTCTTTGACTTGGCTATTACCTTGGTGGGTTACTAAAAGAGTATTCCAAATGTCTTTAGCGGTTTCACACATAAAAATCCTTTCGTACTCTTTCATTGGTAAAGCATTATAAATCACCATTCTTGCCTCATTATTTTTAGCAAGTTTTCTTTTAGTATCATCATTAGCTTTATCAAAAGTAACTATCTCCTTACTTTTAGAAACTTAATTATAGTGAAATGGCAAAAAATCATCATTGGTAATAACATGCCAAAGATCTAAATCTTTTGATTTCCCATAAGTCTCAAACTTATTTTTCCAATAAATAAAACTATCGGTTTCAAAAAGAGGTGGTCTTTGCATGGATTGCCCTTCTAGATACTTGTTGGAATCCATAGATCGATTCAAGTTTTAAAATACAATATATTTTAAAAAGTCTTGAGCAACCACGTTCTGATACCAATTGTAGAAACTAGAAGGGGGGGGGGTTGAATAGTTTCTTAAATTTACTTGTTAAAGGTTGGTTTTAAAAAATCATTTTTCAAAAACTTAAGCTTGAGTATTTATGTGAAACCTTCTTATACACAATATGAACAAGGTATAGTGCAACTAACTAATAATTAAAAGTATAAAGAATAATGAATGTATAATGCAACTAAACTAATAATCACAAATATAAAGAATAATGAATGTAAAGAGATAAGGGAAGGAAAGATCAAACCAAACACCAAGGATTTATAGTGGTTCGGCAACGAAGCTCACTCCTCGTTCCTACTCCACTCCTCGAGTACTCCTTACTTGAGAGTTCACTAATCAACAAGCTCCTTAAGGTGGAGAAACCGTACACAACATCGCTTAACCAATTTCCTACTCTAAGCTAAAAGTCGAGCCCTAATCTTAGCTAGGACCAATCTACACCAATATACTTTGAGGACTAAGTATTAACCCTAATACATACACAACTTCCAAATAGACACAACTACTTGGATCTTCACAACAATGAGACAACAACGAATAAATAAGTTTGGATCTTCAATGGATCTTTGAGGTAGACACAACACTTCAAGAATGATAGTGTTCTTCTCTTTGCACTTGAGAGGAAAAGATGACAGGAGAAAGATTCACTTCTAAACAAGTAGTAATCAAACAAATGATCAAGGATTTGAGTGATTTGAGAAGTATGAAAGAATCTGGAAATGTATATGCAAAAGAGGTGGATTGAAAGTCTGAGAATGGTTCACTATTTATAAGACAAATGTCCAACGGCTATATCTGCCCGCGGTTCCTTATCGATAAGGAACCGCCGTAGGTGCTAATGAACCGCCAGTGTAGAGTCTGCTCCTTTTGTCTTTTAGTGGGTTGGTTCGAATCTGGGAATTAAAATATTCTGAAAGGATATTCTAAACCAAGATAGAATATGCCATTTTCAAATTTGAAACTTTTAAATAATTAATTTAATAAAACATTTTCTTAAAAAGAAAGTTTAATAATAAAACTTTGTCACACTTAATAAAAAGTGAGTTCTAAGAAAAGATTAAATCTTTGATCACTTAATTAGTATAATTACTTGTTTGTTCATACCTTAAGTGATAATGGTTGAAATGAAAAATACTTGAACTCAAGAATTCGTTTTTCATTGTTTTCGTAAATGCTTGTTTTTACATATTGTCGTAATCAAAACAAAGTGAGACCGAAAAATGCAAGTAGCGTTTTTAGGCATCATTGCATCAACACAACCCACCAAGTAGGTATACCCAGGATGTTTTAGGGAAATATATTATTCACAAAATCCTAAAATTTCTCACACCTAAACCTAAACTCTTTCTCCTCAGCTGCTTATTTTTCTTTATCCCTCAAACTTAGAAAAAAACCAGATCCAATCTCCTCAATAAATCATCATTTCAAACTAACTGAATGAAACAATAATCACCATCATACTCGTCAAACTTACACGTGCAAACCGAATACCTTTTGTTTCATATCAGACTTAACATATAATCCTACATAAATCATAAACACAAACCCTCTGATCTTTTCGATAATATAATCTTAATAAAAAAACCCTATCTAAACCTTTCCCCAAAACGGGAGAACTACGGCTTCAGGATCCTTAATAGGGTATTAGGTAGGTGTTGGATTGATTTTTCTTTTCTTTTTGAGTCCCAATTGAAACAAATAAAATGATTATAACATGATTGTTATAAATCAATATTTGATTTCGAATATTAAAGTGGGTTTATCTGTAACACCCCCAAATTTATACAACTCAATACAGCGGAAGACTAGTTGGTGTTACGGGATAGCACATTACTCACATCATAGACAACGCATAAAAATCACGTCGTTTAATAATAAAAGCATTTCCATTCATAAATATCAAAGTTACATCGGTCCCAAGTCATATTATTTCATACAAAGTTTTACAAAATATTTGAATGGAAAATATTTGTTTAAGTGCGGGCCATGATTTCTTGTCGTCTTCCCGAGAATTACCTTCAAGTACCTGAGATAAAACATGTTAAAAGAAAAGGGTCAGCGATAACGCCGAGTGAATTCATAGAGTTTAATAAAATCCATCAATATAATATCAGTATAAAATTATTACTGAAAATCATTTTGTACAAATCATTTTAATAGGCCATAAAATAGCCAAAGTCATTTTATACAATTCTTCATCAAAATCATAATATAGGCGTTTGCCTTAAAAATCATTATACGAGCCAATGTCGTAAAAACATCATACAATACGTCTTATGACGTTGTATGAAAATAAAAACCGTTATATGAATATGGTTATGAAAACCAAAACACGAACATAATATCAATAGTATGACCCTGTATTGCTAGTCAGGCAATACATCGTAATTCAGTGCGTCAAGTAGTATTTCGTTAGTTTGGATTATTATAAGTCGCATGACATTGTTACCTTACTAAACCAACAACGGGTAGCTAACCCGATACTCAATTTGCCCATCTAAAGTAGCTTGTCGTCACAAAGGTCACGCTATGGAAATCTTCTCATACATAAATTCGCTTACCAATCAATGTGGCACGACGGGGATCAACCGTCAAGGCGCGAACTGGGGTGATCGTCCCCAAATAGTACTATTAAATGCATAAGCGTCTACCAAATCCCGGTAGTTCACAATTCATGCTAATGGGACTTTTAGTGACATAACCTAACTTTAATAATCCATTTAATTTCATCTATCGGGTCCTTTAATCATTTATCGGGTCATACAATCGGGTCATTCAATCATTCGGGTCCAAAATCAATAAGCAAGCAATCGGGACAAATGGTGTCCTATTTTATAAAAACTAACATGTCATCTCCCTCGCGGGTTTATAAAACATTTCATAAAAATATTTTAAAAAGTGCGAGGCTATGAACTCACGTTGATGTGGGAAGGCGGGTTATCGGCAATTCGGACGTACGATACGTGCTTCAATCACGGAAACCTAGACAAATAATACTCGGTCTTAGACTCATGTCCAATAAATTTATAAAAATAACAATTATGTATACATATGATGATTATTTATATATGATGATCAAGTGGGTTTACATATTCTCGTTTACTCATTTTTAGTGTTATATGTCGATAACTTTTATACTAGTTTACTAGTTTTACCTATTTACGTGTTTTAAGTCCAATAAGCTTATTATAAGTTCTTTAACTTGTTTTAATCCATTTTATACTTATATTATCAGTATCTATACTTTCCATGTTGGGCCCAAATGGGTTAAGCCCAATAAGTACTTTTTATAAGTGTTTAACTTATTTAGTCCAATTATTAATCTAATATGTTTACTTAGCTCGTTAATGTCCGTATGTCCTATAGTTCGGGTTTTATCGGTTTTTACTTGATATACATGTCTATATATCAGTATATAAGTTTTATAAAGTTTCCATTAGACGGGTCCAACCATCTAAGTTTTATTTATCAAAAACGTTAATTTTACGGTATTAGCCGAAAAAGTCGTAAAAATCATGTTTATAGTTTTATAACTTATAAAACTTAACAAGTTACCATTTTTATAAAATGTCCACTTATTTAACCTCTAACATATTTATATAAATAAAATCCATAAGTTAGTGGGTTTTTATTTTACATTTTATACTATTAAATTTTGAGTGCTTATATAATAGTAATATACTTTAATTTCCAAAATCTGATTTTTATCTTCACTTTCACCAAAACTGCCATATCTTGAGTTCTATATGGAGATAGAAGCTCAAATTTTTATCACATAAACTACATGATATTTTCTACATTTAACTCTTTTATAGCTACTGTTGAATCATCTTCTAAGTATTTTCTAAAAATCGTCCAAAACAGTAACCTCAGATTTATACCGTAAACTTGTTTTTATCATATCTCACTCATTATTTTGATTCCATTGCATGGCCAACTCTCACATGTGTACAAGACCCATAGCTTACTGTAAATACATTCTACTTCATCATTTTATCAGTTTAACATATGGTTCTTTACTGTTTTATACAGCCATCAAATTTAACCAAGATTTTAACCTTGTTCTTTATAGTTTTTCACCTTTTTAATCATGTTTATCAACAACAAATCCCCACATAACATTTTTACCATCATATAATCATCATATACATATACAATAGGAAATAAAATACATGTTTACATAATCAAAATAACAAGAAGATGAGGAGGACAATCTTTATACCACCATGTTGATATAGGTTGTGATTTGGACATGGATTTTGATGGAGAAACTTGTGCATAACCAAGACCATCTTCAAGACCACCAATCTTCATATACTCCTTGTGGAAAATCAGCCTTAGTACTCCATGGAAACTCCTCCTTGGATGTTATAAGAACCACCAATCAATAGGGTTTCAAAGGGGCTTCAACATATGTGTAAATAACACATGATTTTGTGGTGGAATCAAGATCAAAATTGGGTGTTTTTGGGTGAGATATGGACGAAATCCTAGAGAGAGGAAGAGAGGATTTAGCTTGTTTTGCATGGGTGGAAATGGGAAGAGTGGTTTTGGTTTGTTGTTTTGATGTAAGCTTGGCTTACTTTGTAAGCTAAGTAACAAGTGTAGTATGGAAGCTAGTTACTTGACACATAATGGGTTTGTGGCTTTATTTTAGCGATCCTTGAGTGGGGGTGGGGCAAAAATGGTTTTGTCTCATCCCCATTTATTTACGGGTACTCCTCGATTCTAGTTTCCTCGATTTGCGTGCCCTCGGGTCGTTTTACGAAAAACGTTTTTATAAATTATGAATCAACGGCACAAAACGAATCTAATAAAAATTGTCTCATCAAAAACGGAGTTCGAAAACGTAAATACGTAATCCTAAGGTTTCCGGTTTAGTCGTAAAGGACGTTAAAATAAAATCGTAAGTCCTAATCTCTTCTCGTAAATTTGTGAGTTTATGAACTAACACAAATTTAAAACTCCTAAATAATATTCACGGATAAATTTATTTTCTGAAATGTCGGACTGTCACCAAAGACGGTGTATGTAAACGTAAGCACGTAACGTTGAATCCTCCGGTTTGGACGTAGTCGATGCTACTTCAAGACGTAAATCCAAATTTCTTCCCAAAAATAAGTGAGTTCATATTGTAACATTAAAATAATGTTTTCAAATAAATATTGAGAATAAAATATCAACCATAAATTGACGGATTGTCACATTATCCAACATAGATCAATGATGATGATATCGTGAAGGATCTGTATAGATCATGGCATGCATGTTTATTCACGAAGTAAATTTGAAATCTAGATGTGTTTTAGAGATTCGAGTATAGATGATGTTGTTGAGTCGAGCCTGTCGAGGCTAATGGTCGAGTCTGGCGTTGAGATTGTTAGTCGTGAGTCTTAGTTTAATAGTCAGGTTGTTAATTCGAGTCGAGGCTGGTGTTTGAGTGTTTTTGGTGTGAGTCAAGTTTGTGTTTAGTCAAGATGAGTCTGTTTGTGATTTAGTCAGTCGAGTGTTGTTTAAGAGGTTGTTCGAGTCTCATGGGTAGATTCGGAATGGTGGTCGAGTCGAGGCAGTGTATCGAGTCTTTGTCTAGTCGAGTGTGGTGTTGGGATTTGGTTGAGTTCGAATCTGTATCTTCTAGGCAGTGTGTGATTGAGTCTGTGTTTGAATCTGTGTTAGAGACAAGTTTGATGGAGTGTTTGTGAGAGGTTGTTCGAGTCTTGTGGTGGATTCGGAATAATGGGTGTTCTTGGTGTTGTGGGAGTCGAGTCAGTTTGTGACGAATTTTTTTGTGTGTTTGAATTTCGCAACCTCTTTACTTTCTTTCGCAATAATCTGTCTTTCGGATAAAGAAAGCTGAAAGAATGATGTAACTGTCTTCGGATAATTAATCTGGCTTTCGGATAATCTGGCTTCGGATAAATTGCACGACTTCGGATAAATTGCCACCTTCGGATAAAATGTATAACATTCGGATAAATGACTTCTTCGGATAAAGTATGAGGACACTTTAACTGACTTCTTCGGATAAAATATGAGGACACTTTAACTTTCGGATAAGTAAAAAAAACTAACTTTCAGATACCGCACTTCACTTTGTCAACTTTTGGATGTTTATAATCTTCAGCAACTTTCGGATAAAGAAACCTTCGGATAAATTGCCACCTTCGGATAAATGCCACCTTCGGATAGACTGAAAATGTCAACAGCCGACACTGTATTACGGATCTAAACCCACTGATAATCAAAAAATACCCCAAAAATCACCAAAAAAAAACAAAAATTTGCCATTTTGACCAAATCAATTAACCTAAATTACTACCACATCTATGTAGTCGATTTGTGTAGGTCCACGTTTTCTTAGGATTGTACAAGTGTTGTTAAGATCTAGAAAGTGGGAGGGAGATGAAGAACTAGAGAGATAAAGTTAGAGAGAGAAAGGAGAGGATTACAGAAAGAAAGATGGATTGATGAAATATGAATAAACAAGTAATGACCAACCCCTCCTAACATGCTAGGAGGGGGTATATATAGCCCACCCTACATGTGGGCTTGATGGGCTATATTGTTTACATATTGGATCACGAGCCCATACTACGTATATATAGTTGGAGTGGCCGATCTTTTCTAAATACATAAAAATGGATTTCCAACAATCTCCCCCTAAGGGAGGTCACTCCAAGTTACAATGTCCTAAATAGTCTATAGCTCGTGATCTATGCTAATAATGATGTGACCGAGACTTTTTTTTGGAAAAACGTATTCCCAACAATCTCCCCCTAAGGGAGGTCACACCATTTTACAAAATCTTAAACCTAGCATACTATGCTTAAGTCTTCGATCTTGTTCTCGTGAATATGAAGATGAGTTCTTTGACTTTAGTCTTGAGATTTTTTCCTTGCCTAGACCTTGTGCAATCATTACTTGTGAAATTTGACTCCTCGTGACTTCATGTTCCACATACTTATACTTTTATAAATTCTTGAAAGCTTTAGAGTTTGATACAACGGAAGACTTGACTTTTAGACTTTCTTGAATTTGTTGAAGTATTAAGTGCATACAGTATAAGCATGTGTTAACGACTTCTTCTAGATTGTACACCGCAATGCCACCTTCTTGTTACGTTGCATAAGATAGTTAGCAACAAAACATATACACGGATGAAATGGCCTTGAACATTTCATTCTAATTCGGTAGCATTTTACCTCTGGCCGGTGAAGACCGTTGGACGATATTAAATATCGTACTTGTGGCAGGTAGTTTCAATTAAGAACCTCCTTGACAAGATTTCGCAGGTAAACCCGTTCTCTTTACTCGACCGTCCAAAGCTGACTGCAGACATAAAGAGTGAATCATTTTGATAGAATTATCCGCATGATTAAATCCGTCAAATCATGTTCCTGGAACAAGTGAAATTCAATTAAGAACCGCACCGTCGTTGCTTTCCAGTTGTCACGAGCTTGATTCATATATAATCTTTCAATTTACCAACCAAATGCTGTTTGATGTTAATACTAGAAGGATTTCCACTCATCACTGTGAACACTACAAAGTGTCACTCTGAGTGTTCTGGCAAGATCACTAAGATATTGCGTAGAGGCCTGGAACGTGTTTAAGTTCATTTAAGAATTAAACCACTGTTGCTTTCCAGTTATCACAAGCTTGATTCATAAAGAATCGCACAAGTCACCTACCACGAGCTTTTTGATATTCGCTCAAGAAGGGTTTCCATCTTCATTGTAAATACTTGCCTATTACTCGGATGTTCAGGCAAGATCATGAAGATTTTGCGTAGGACTCTTATGATCTTTCTTACTTTTCACAGTGTGTGAAGAAGTAAGGAATTATGAAAGTGTGTCCTGTAGGTCCTCGTAATCCTTGGATTATCCTTGTGTTAGAATGATCTAAAGAGAGAGACAGATAGATGAAGAACAAGAGATAGAAAGTAGTGAGAGGTTGGAGAGAAAATAGAAATATTAGATTAAGTGTGTGAAAAACTTATGACCAACCCCTCCTAACATGCTAGGAGGGTGTTTATATAGCCCACTCTACATGTGGGCTATGATGGGCTATATGTTTATATATTGGATCACGAACCCAATACTTGAATATATCGTTGGAATAACCGATCCTTTCTAAATACGTAAAAACGTATTTCCAACAATCTCCCCCTAAGGGAGGTCACTCCAAGTTACAATGTCCTAAATAGTCTATAGCTCGTGATCTATGCTAACAATGATGTGACCGAGACTTTCTTTGGAAAAACGTATTTCCAACAATCTCCCCCTAAGGGAGGTCACACCATTTTACAAAATCTTAAACCTAGCATACTATGCTTGAGTCTTCGATCTTGTTCTTGTGAATATGAAGATGAGATCATTGACTTTAGTCTTGAGCATGTTTCCTTGCTTTGACCTTGTGCATTCATCACTTGTGAAATTTGCCTCCTCGTGACTTCATGTTCCACATACTTACACCATTATAAATTCTTGAAAGCTTCAGAGTTTGATACAGCGGAAGACTTGACTTTTAGGCTTTCTTGAATTTGTTGAAGTATTAAGTGCATACCTTGTAAGTATGTGTTGACGACTTCTTCTTGGATAGTACACCGCAATGCCACCTTCTCCCCCTAAGGGAGGTCACTCCAAGCAATGACGTTACCCAAGTTACAATAATTAAATAAACATAGCATACTATGCATGTCTTGAGCTCGTAGTCTTCGTCTTTCTTTTCTTTTTCTTTTCTGGTGAACATGTTAATGTGATCTTTGAAATCAATCTTTAGCATTAATCTCTTGCCTTGAACTTTTGCATCCATCAGTTGTGATTTTGGCCTCCTCGTCACCGCATATCCCACATACTTATACCTTTGTAATTCTTGAAAGCTTTAGAGTTCGATACAACGGAAGACTTGACTTTTAGGCTTTCTAGAATTAGATGAAGTATCAACTGCATAAAGTATAAGCATGCGGGGACGACTTCTTCTTGGATTCTGCAACGCCACCGTCTTCAAATTCCGCAACATAAGTAGACACGAACGGAATGGCTTTGAACATTTTATTCTATTTTGGTAGCATTTTACCTCCGGTCGGTGAAGACCGTTGGACGATATTAAATATCGTACTTGTGGCAGGTAGATTTAATTAAAAATCTCATTGATAAGATTTCGTGGGTAAACCCGTTCTCTTTACTCGACCGTCCAAAGCTGACTGCGAACGTAAAGAGTGAATCATTTGGATAAAATTATCCGCATGATTGAAGCCATCAATTCTGATTCCTGGATAGGTCCTCGTAATCCTTGGATTATCCTTGTGTTGGAATGATCTAAAGAGAGAAAGAGATAGATGAAAAACTAGAGATAGAAAGTAGAGAGAGGTTGGAGAGAAAATATAAATATTAGATTAAGTGTGTGAAAAACTAATGACCAACCCCTCCTAACATGCTAGGAGGGTGTTTATATAGCCCACCCTGCATGTGGGCTATGATGGGCTATATGTTTACATATTGGATCACGAGCCCAATACTTGAATATATCGTTGGAGTGACCGATCCTTTCTAAATATGTAAAAAAGTATTTCCAACAATCTCCCCCTAAGGGAGGTCACTCCAAGTTACAATGTCCTAAATAGTCTATAGCTCGTGATCTATGCTAACAATGATGTGATATGGCCGAGACTTTCTTTGGAAAAACGTATCCAACAATCTCCCCCTAAGGGAGGTCACACCATTTTACAAAATCTTAAACCTAGCATACTATGCTTGAGTCTTCGATCTTGTTCTTGTGAATATGCAGATGAGATATTTGACTTTAGTCTTGAGCATGTTTCCTTGCCTTAACCTTGTGCATTCATCACTTATGAAATTTGCCTCCTCGTGACTTCATGTTCCACATACTTACACCTTTATAAATTCTTGAAAGCTTTAGAGTTTGATACAGCGGAGGACTTGACTTTTAGGCTTTCTTGAATTTGTTGAAGTATTAAGTGCATACATTGTAAGTATGTGTTGACGAATTCTTCTTGGATAGTACACCGCTGCATAAGACAGTTAGCAAAAAAACAAAGACACGGATGAAATGGGTTTGAACATTTCAACCTAATTAGGTAGAATTTTACCTCCGGTCGGTGAAGACCGTTGGACGATATTAAATATCGTACTTGTGGCGGGTAGTTTCAATTAAGAACCTCCTTGACAAGATTTCGCGGGTAAACCCGTTCTATTTACTCGACCGTCCAAAGCTGACTGCGAACGTAAAGAGTGAATCATTTGGATAAAACTATCCACATGATTGAAGCTGTCAATTCATGTTCCTGGAACAAGTGAAATTCAATTAAGAACCGCACCATCGTTGCTTTCTGGTTGCCACGAGCTTGATTCGTATATAATCTTGCAAGTTACCTACCAAGTGCTGTTTGAGGTTAACATTAGAAGGATTTCCACTCATCACTGTGAACACTAAAGTGTCACTCTGAGCTTTCTGGCAAGATCGCTGAGATATTGCGTAGAGGCCTGGAATGCGTTTAAGTTCAATTAAGAATCAAACAACCGTTGCTTTCCTGTTATCACAAGTTTGATTCTTAAAGAATCGCACAAGTCACCTACGATGAGCTTTTTAATGTTCGCTCAAGAAGGATTTCCATCTTCATTGTAAATACTTTAGTATTACTCAGATATTCAGGCAAGATCATAAAGATTTTGCGTAGGACTCTTAATATCTTTCTTACTTTTTCAGAGAGTGTGAAGAAGCAAGGAAATATGAAAGTGTGTCCTAATGAGATATTTGATGATCTCAAATGGCTCTAGACTCGATCGTGCACTTTGGATTTTTAGTGATCGGAGGCTGGAGAGGAGTGCCACCATTTCAATACCAATTTACTCGGAGTGAATAAATCAATAGATAATGTGTTGTCTCCGTGTGATTAAAACAAACATCTTTTGAGAGATATCTGATTTAGCTGTGATGTGTTGTGCATTGCATCATTGGGTCCATGATGTATTATCTTCATTATCAAGCATCATTAAAAATGATCTCAATAGCATATGTATTGATCTGATTTCTGCCTAAGTTGTATGGAGGGCTTCTTTCTTTAGACCCTTTATCTTTACAATTATTTTTCATTCTTCAACCCCTTCAATGCTTACCAATACGTCATAACTAGCACCTTGTTGTGATTGTTCCAGTGCTAACTTAAGTACTTGGTCGACATTCAGCTACGTTCACAATCTTTCTCCATCTTTCCTAAGGACTACTATTTCTAGCTATGGAATGTCCTTGGGAAGATTCCTCTGGTTCTAGAAGAATCATTGGACTTTAACCTTTCCTACCATCCTTTTGTCACCACAATCTTCACCGTCGTAAATAGAGATGTTTTGGGTAAGTGTATGTCACCATGAAATCCATTTTGATATCCAAATCCATTTTGCTCCCCCTTAACATATGATACGATATTCGAAAACATTTCTCACATGTCGGGATGAGCAAGCACATTAAGTAAACCATTATTGATCTCAATATTAAATCACATTTTGTCCCCCATATTAAAAATATTAACCCAATCGATGTTTTTAGTATCAATTGATTTAATGAAATTTTAAGAAAATTTGGGAAGAAAAATGCAAATCCATTTATCTTCATGATTTTCACAAGCTCCCCCTCAAATTAATGAGGGTGTACTTGAAACATAAATTAAATACCTTTTAAACACAAGTGTAAGGTATTTATCACGTGCAAAGATCATATATGATAATGTAATTACAAGATTAGAAATTTACGAGGTTGGACCTGAATGATGGAGAACATCATATGATAGAATCACATGGTTCTTGTTCACGAATGTTGGTTGCATCGTCACGTTTGAAGTTATCTCTTTACACCATGTGTATGGTTGATATCGTTGTCTTGACACCAATTTGTGAACTTGGCACTTTCGGCATCAACGATTCTGAATGCTGGACAATTGCTCCCCCTCAATTGTTGACCCGTGTTCTATTGAAAGAGCTGTAGTCGTCGTTTGAGTAGTCGCATCGTCAAGTATGTAGATATCAATTGTAAATTGCTATGATTGGTGGAGATGATAACTTCATAAAAAACAAGATTTCTTTTGTTTTAACAAATAAATGCACTGAAGCGTACATATATTCGTGTTAGATTGTGTTATTGCGTAAACATAATCCCTTACATGGTTATAAAGTAAACCATGCCCGAGAAAATTAATTCCCGTTGTTGAGTCAAAGCTTTCCGGTAAAATGCTTGACTTGAATATGAAAAGCGGGTTACAATCTGAAATAATAGCAAACCATAATTGAGCATGTTTTAAAACATTTGAACTTCTGCTCGAACTTTATTTATAACCCCGTGTCATTATTGAATGACATTTCTAGGATCGTAAAAATTATCGATTCCAGAAGACATGCTCTTTTTATCAAAACATTTTTGAACACACAATTTTGAAATATTTAGAAAAATCTTTAGATAAATTCTAGAAAAATTGTGTTCAAAGTTTTGAAGACCAATTACTTGAGCTTAAGAATTTGAATATCTTACTAAACGAGCTCAAGTCCGAGAAGTTGTAAACTTCCCGTTGTTAAGGATAAGTTACCATCGGCGATAAACTTTCCTTTTAACTGAAGAATGAGTCCTAAGTTGGCATTTAATTAGAAGTCGTTTTCATGAGCTTGAAAAAACTTTTGAATGTTTTAATGGAAAGCTCATGATCGAGAAAGATGAATTTCTCGTTATGAGGAAAAGTTCTCTTATTTAAGAGGTACACTTTCCTTTATGAGCTTAAAACTTGGAATGTTTTAATACAAGCTCATGACCGAGAAAAAATAATTTCCCGTTACGAGGATAAGTTATCATTAAAGATAAACTTTCCTAAAATGGAAGTCTGAGTTACAGTCTGAAATTTAACTGTAAGTCATTGTGCATGAGCTTAAAAACTTCGAATGTTTTTAATATTAGCTCATGCCCGAGAAAAATTAATTTCTTGTTGTAAGGATAAGTTTATCATCGCCGATTAACTTTCCTTTCTTTGATGAATGGGTCACAGACTGTGATTTGTCTATAAGCCTTTTACACCTTAACTACGAGTCCCCTGAGACACTTGTTTCTTAGATACCAGCTTCTTCAACTCTGAGAGTGTCCTTAGTTGTACGGTATACAAAGATTGGACCGCTGTGTTCTTGTTGAACGTTAACTTTGGTATATGCACTCTCATTAGGAGTTTGTATGCTTTTATGTGGGTTAGTGATATCTATCTTAGAACCATGTGGGGATTCACAGTTTTCTTTTCTTGTGCTAGAGATGACCTGAGGAGATGATTCACTTGTTTTAGTGGGCAAACATTTCCTTTTATAGAAAACCTAAAGTTCAGGCTTAAGTGATTGATAAGATGGCATTTATACATGATCTCATCGTTCTTTTCGGGCTTTAAATGCATAAAAATGTCATTAAATACAATATATATGATTGTGTTTGTTTACTTGTGTATTTTAGGTATGGATATCGTGAAAAAGACAAAAGATCACAAGAATCAAGGAAAAACGAACACGAGAAACGAAGCCGCACAATGAACCGGGCCCTAGTTTGTAAACTATCAAAGAAAAACCCTTGAAGATTTGAAGATGTACAAGATTGAGCCCTCATTTATGAAGAAATGACACTTAATACCCTTGTATATTCATAATAACAAGTTTGGTCCCTTAAGTTTGTCAAAATTACAAAAAGGTCCTCTAAGTTTGAAGAATTGGCAAGATTAGCCTTTCAACCATTCCAAAATGTCAAGAATAGTCCTTCATAAAGTCCAAGATCCAAAGAAGCCCTTGAATTTCAAGAATATTACACTTCTAGTCCTTTTAAAATGGATTAAATATCAAAAGGACTAAAGTTGTAATTATGCCAAAGTGTTAAAAGCCCTAAATCTTCTTTCCAAAAGTTTTTGTGGCCAAAACCTAAAATCAGAAAGTTAAATAACAAAGGAAACGAGTTTGTTTAGAAAAATAAACTTGTTATACCATGTTTCCAAAGACTGAGGGCCAAAAGTGTGCAAGTGAAACATTCAAACAAAATTTGCCCCAAACACAAACACAATCCACAAAAACCGGATCAAAATACTTACTATTCACCCTTCATCACCCAGATTTTACTTTTACCAGTCAAAGGTTTATTCCTAATTGACTTAACCAAAAAATAATTAACCTTCACACGAACCATTCCCACGCCCAAATTCTCACGCCCACTCCCCAAGGACCCCACCCCCATTCACCCGTCCACCAATCATGTGACACCCTCCTCTCCAAGCAAAGCCACGTGGCCAAATTAACGACTCACACTCATTACTTGGCCCCAAAACTAAAATGAACATTCAGGATTCATTTGGACAGCTCATATCAACAAAACGCGTCTAGAAGACTCAAGGGTAAATTTGGGATTTTCTAGCTAGGGTTTCTGTATTTATTTCATTCTAGAATCATCCTTAGTCGTCTATATAAGGAGGCCTCAACATGTGAACGCCCCTTTGTTCCAGATTTTGGCTAATGCTTTGTAATTCTTTTTTATAAATAAAAAGTTTGGTTTTCTGAAAATTGTGAATTCCCTTTTATGTTTTATGAAAGTTTGGTGTTTGATTAGCTGAAATCTGAGTTCCATTTATATGTTTGATTGATTTTGAGGAAAGGTTTTAAGGTTTCAAACTCTTGTTTTCAAAAATCAAGTGATAATCTGTTTTGGTTAACTTTTGTGGTTTGTTGTTCTTAGCAGCTATTGGAAGCTGGTGCTTGTTCTTGCTAGCACCTAAGCTCAAACATTCCAAAGTGTGGATGTGTATTTTGGAGGTTTGCATCTCTTATCTCTTTTATTTTTCTGAAATATTGCATGATTTATGGTGATTTTGGATTTTGATATGTGAAAGTGTGATATTGTGGTTGATTTGTGTTTCTGAGGTTTGATTGAAGTTGTTAGGGTTGATTAGATCTTGGTTTGAGGGTTAAATCATAACAATCCTTTAAAAATTTGAGAAATCAGATTCCAAAGGGGTGTTTGGGTTAACTAATCTACCAAGGTTTAAGGAAACTTGAGTGGTTGTTTGTTGTTGCTTTGTATTGATACTTGTTTACCTGGTGCAATTGGTCAATTATATGCAAGTTTTGAAGGTCTAAACACCTAAATCCAACAAAGGGCTTTAAAATCTGTTTTACTTGGAATTTTTGGCTAAAATTTTGGGGACACCTAGGTCCAAGGGTAGAATAGGGTTAACAAGTGCTAAATTTTAGTTAACATAACCAGGGAAAGGGATTTAAGGGTTTAAAAAATGGATTGGTGGTCAAATAGATTAGCAAAAGGATTTTGAAAAGTACATTTGTTCATCAGTAACTGTTTGTGCTTAAATATGCTTCTAATATTTGATCCAGTGGTTGAAATAAGTTTGATTGTGCTTATTGGACTTTATTATAGCTTGTGTATGCATATGTTTCAATTTGATTGGCTTATTCATGCTAAAACTACTTTTTAGTTCATAATTGCTTATTTTGCAAGTCTGTATCATATCTGGTGACTGTTTGCTTATTCTGTGCTTATTGGCTGAACCAATTTGTGATTCTTTGTTGATATTGCCTCCTTGTGATCCATTGATTACAAGGGTGCCTTTATTTCCATTGAATCAAACTGGATCTCTCTAAAAAAGCAAGTCAAATAGTCAAAGCAGTGGGAACTCCTTTCCCCTGCTGCTAGCCACTGCTAGTGTTATTTCACCTTGTGCTTATCAATAAGCTGTTCTATCTTATTTTGACCTGCAACAACTTTGAATTTGTAATAGGTGTTACTTATTTAACCCATTTGTGCATACTGGAGCATTTGAGGGGTTGACTTTGAGCTTTGACTAGAAAACCAATAACTTTGACTTTTACATAAATGCTTATCATCTTATATGGCTTATTTGGCTTGGATTATTGAACTTTTCTTTGTTAATTTGTCTTAATTAAGTCATTTAGAGTCTTTTGCAACGTATTTCAAGGTCTGAGGTGGTCTAGAACTCCAAGTCGACTATTTTGTCTTTTAGTGAAAACTTACTTTGCTTATTTTGACTTATTGGTTGAGCTTATTTGAAATTTCTTTTCACAGATCTCTTAGGCATCTCAAAAGAAGGTTGTGTGTCAAATATGAGCTTATGGCATTGGCTTATAGCTTAATGGGCCAAAAAGCCCATTAAGAATAAGATGTGTTACCATTAAGCTATGATAAGCTTACATTCAGCTTTTGGGCCTTCAGAATTTTGTGCTTAGAATTGAATTTTAAGCTAGACTAGTGATTTTCAGCTTATTTGGTCAAGTTTCATTTTTTTGGGCCCAAAAGCCCATTCCACTTGGTTGTTTTTGATTTTAGCCCATTTGGGGGCCCAATAGGGGTATTTTGGTAATTTCACTTTCATTTTCTGTCTATTTAGATTAAAATAAACTAGTTTGCAAGTTTTTAGAATTTTTTAGAATTTTTGGATTTTTAATATTTTAATATTATTTTATTATTAAATTTCAATTTTCACATTTTTGCAACTTTTATATTTTTCTTAGGTCAAATACATTAAGTTAGGATTTTTAAAACTCTTAGATTAATTTTAGCATCATTTTCTTATTTTCTAGAATTATTTTAATATTATAATAGTTTTTAATCATCTAAAAATATTTTTTCTTAGTTTAAAAATTCATAAAAATAGTTTTTAGTCTTTTTAAGTCATTTAAGAGGTTTACAAAGTGAAAAATCTTTAGTTGGACTTTTTAATAATTAATTAGATATTTAGGGCTTTAATTATCATTTAAAAATTAATATTTAATTAATTAAAAGGTTTGAAAAAGTTTTGATCCTTTGTAAACTCTTAGTTTATTTTATTTGATTTTTGGCAATTTTTTGGAATTTTTAGAATTAATTTTTATTTTAGCACTTTTTACGGTTTTAATTTAGTCGTCGTAGTAATAATTTTCACTTATCCGTCATTCTATTTTCTTATCCCTTCTCTCTCAATATTAATCTCAAATATCTTTACATTTTAGTCACACACAAATTCCTCCTTGGGAAACAAACTTAATTGGGTCATTAATGTTTGATTTTCTTAAATCATCACTTAATACTTACCACTTTTACGCCTTTTTCCTAAAAGACGTATTTTTACCACAATCATTTTGGCGCCGCTGCCGGGGAGGTGTGTCGTGATTAATTCGTCATTTTGTTTTTAATATTAACCATAAATAGTATTTGTATTATTAGAACTCTACTAATACGTATTATCGGTTTTTTCGTTTTTCTTGTGAAATTATTATTACTGTATTGTATTAAGTATCACAACAAATAAAAAATATCTCCAAAAGTGTGAAAACACAACCTTAATTGGGATTTGATCTCCTAATTATTGTATTCGAATCTCAAACAAAAAGAAAATGGCAAAAATAGATAAATACTTTCGTGAAGCTCGATTTTGAAAAATACGAACTATAAGGTGGGTATAAGGCGGGTATTATAAAATATACCCTAAAGAAAAAAGCTCTTAAGTGCTTCGCGCCGCCTCGTTTCTCCGCTTGCTTGTGAGTATTTTGAGATTGAAAGCTAATCGAGGGTTTTGCCGCCCAAAGTATTGTTACGTATCATATATATTTTCTTGGTTTCTTTGTGATTAAACCCTCTTGAACAATTTGGTTTTCACCAAAGTTCTAAAGTCATTCGAAGGCGTTCACTCCATGTGATCGGTTTCATTCTTTTGAGGCTTCTTTAATCAAGAGTTTGATTCGAGGAGAGATTTGGTAGATTGTTGTCTACAAAGATACACAAAATCCAAAAAAAATTAAAAACAATCAAAAACACGAAAAAATTGAAAATTCATAAAACACCCAAAAAGAATCTTCTTTGCTCACCTCCCATTCTACGTCAAGTTTATGCTAACTCGTAATCAAGCAAAACGAGCTCATAAACGTCATCAAAGTCAAGAAAATCAAGAGCCTTTGATTGAATAACAAACTCCAATTGTCGAACCCGTTGTAGAACCAATAGTCGCCATGGCTAATCGTACTATGATGGAGTTGCTTCAAGCACCCACCGAGGGTTTTGGAGAAGCCATTGTGATTCCCGCCATCCTTGCGGAGAATTTCGAGATTAAGATGGGTTTAATGTCGATGCTGCAAGCAAATAAGTTTAGAGGTCATGAAAAAGACAACCCGATTTACCACATAAGGAATTTTAATCGTCTCACCGCAACAAGCAAGTTTAAGGATGTTTCGCATGACGCCATTAAGATGATGTTGTTTCCATACTCGTTGGATGGACCCGCTAAAATTTGGCTCGAGAAAGAACCGCCAAATTCGATTTTGACATGGGGTGATCTCGTCTCTAAGTTTGTGAACCAATTTTTTCCACCATCTAAAACAACACATTTGAAAAATGAGATTTCAAGGTTTACACAACGTAATAATGAAAGTTTTTCAATGGCATGGGAACGATTTAAGGAAATGTTACATGAATGTCCACACCATGATTTTTCGGAATTGCATCAAATAGATACTTTTTATAATGGGCTTAATGATCATGAACGAGATTATTTTAATGCCGCCACGGGTGGTAATTTTTTGTGCAAAACGACCGATGAGGCTTTAAAGCTTATCGAGAATAGATCTAAGGTTTATAACCCTCGTAACACACCGAGTGTTGCCAATATGGGTTCGTCATCGTCGTCATCGTCTCGTAACGTCAATGCTTTACATGATGAAGCAAATGAGGAAAATCGGTTTTTCGATAGGTTTTCGACGCTTATGACACATTGGAAAGCACAAGATGCTTTGAATTCCGCATCGGTTAAAGCGGTTGAAAAGAGTTGTTTATCTTGTGGTGGAGCTCATGATCTTTCCGAGTGCATTACCGCTGGTGGTAACACTTCGAGTGCTTATGTAGCAACGGGAACTTACAACCAAAACGGCCAAGGTTCCCGCCCAAATCAAGCTCCATCAAATCAAAATGCTAACAACTATCAAAACAACAATCAAAATGGTGGTTATCAAGGTAATTCACGTAATTATAACAAAGGGAATTATCAAAGTGGGAATGGAAAAGTTTCAAATCAAAACCAAAACCGTGATTTTCAAAACACTACACAAGGTTTTCAAAATGCTCACACTAAAAATCTTAATGGAGAATTTTTGGATTATGCAAAAGCAAACGATGCTAATTTTGATAACATGCAACGTGAGATGATTAGCTTAAGATCCGAGTTGAAAAACGAGCTTAAAAACGAGCTTAAAAACGAACTTGCTAATGAACTTAAGACTCATGCTAATAAAATGGAAGGAAACATTCAACGTCTTCAACAAAATCAACAAAAGATGGAACAAGGACAACATGAGATTAAGCAAGAATTGTTAAAAGCGGATGCAAGGCATTCAAAATTTGAAGACCGAATGGCAAAAATGTTTGAACAATCATGTGTATACCCTCTTCCTCGGGTGGTCTTCCTAGTGATACCACTGCAAACCCGAAGGGAGAAATGAAGGTTATTACTACTCGTAGTGGTAAAACTTTCAAAGAACCAATCTCTCGTCCAAGTACTTCTATGGAGAAGGAAATCGAGAAAGAGCCCTAGGTGATGGTCGAAAAGGAGCATATCACAAGCCCACGAAGTACCACTCATACCACACCTACGGTTGAATCAATACCAATTATGGAACCCAAGATTCCAAGGCCGTTGCCTAATGTCCAACCCACACCACCCTTACCTTACCCTTCGAGACGTAACAAGGAAAAGGCACAAGAATGGAATAATTATCAATTTGAGCTTTTTATGAAAATGTTTCGTGATATACATTTTAACATAAGTTTTGTCGACGCTCTAATCATGATGACTCGATTTGCCGCAAACTTCAAAAGTATGTTGAATAACAAAGAGAAGTTACAACAATCGTCTAGTTGTTCATCGGTTTTTCTTAGCCGCATACCACAAAAGTCAGTGATCCCGGCAAATTTTTGATTCTGTGTGCAATACAAGATATGGAGGAATTCTACGCCTTGGCCGATCTTGGTGCTAGTATCAATTTAATGCCTCTTGAGATTTTCAAATCGCTTTCACTTCCGGCTCTTACTCCTTCGAACATTTCTATCGAGATGGCCGATCATTCTACGATTTTAGCATGTGGAGTAGCCGAGGACGTTTTCGTCAAAGTTATAAAGTTTTACTATCCCGTTGACTTTATCGTTGTAGACATTCCTATAGATCAAAAAGTTCCCCTCATTTTGGGCCGTTCATTTTTGGATACATCGAGAGCACTTATTGATGTTCATGCTCGGAAAATCACCCTTCGTTTCAATGAGGAAGAACTTGTCATCAATGCAACATAAAACTCTAAGCTTTCTCATGTCTATTATATTGCTACTTTAAACCATGGTGATTCAACCAATGTCGTTTGCAAAGAATTTTCACCAAGAGTTTTAGGAAATGTCAACAAGAACGATTTACCATTTCCTCCGCCGGTGGAGGTTATGAGTATGAAACCTACAAAGAAGAAACCGTCAATACTTGAAATGAAAAATCCTTCGCCTCACCTCGAACATTCATTCTTGAAAAGTGTTGATAAGTTGCCGATTTCTACGGAAGATCTTTCTGATGACGAATATGTTGACCCCGATGGGGAGGTTTTCTTTGTCGATAAACGTTTTGAGAACTTACCACCACCAAAACGGTTTTCAAATGTGAGAATTTTTAGTGTGACTAACATCGTCTTAGAAACACCAAATATTTTCGACATAATCAAAACGGGTTTTCATAAGGAGAGTTTAAAAGATAAAAAAGGAAAAGATTTTAAAGTTGATTTAAAAGATTTTTCTACAAATCTAACTCCGTCTTCACCGCGTGTTTTGAGTGCTACAAGATCGTCTACTCATTTTGACGATGCTTTGTGTGGTTTTAGTATGGGGGAAGCCCCTTATGTTCCCTCATCCTTGTCCACCGAGGACGAGATATTTAATCTCGGAATTGCTTATAAAGGGAAATCTCGGTCTTCCACCAATGCAATAAATGGAAACTATATCTATTTACTTGGTGCGAGTCTACCTCGAGTAGCTCAAAAGTTTGTCTTACCAATTGTCCCACCCTTCTACTTCTTATCTCTTTTCTTCAAACTCTATGAGTTTATGACACATGTTAAAGTGGCGTTGATTTGTTTATCCAATGAAAACGAGGACGCCATCTTCGACCCCGGTATTTTGCATCATTAAGGACTTAGTCCTTAATACCGGTTGCTTGTTGGGCCTTGTTTATCATGTAAGCCCCACCAAAAATTGACTATACCATGATTTTTCTCTAAATGATCACATTTAGAGGGGATCGAGTCGAGCTCATGACTCGGTAATAAAAAACGAGGTGCCTCGTGGGGGAGATCCCATGCTTATTCTTTTTATGCTTTCTAATAGAATAATGAGAGGGGGTTTGTGCCCTTCCAACTCGTTGTCTCGTGGTTTTTTGTGAATGTGTTATCTAGATCATCATCATAGCCACGATTGAAGACTCTCGTGTTCATTTACGTGAGCCTCGATCGTTTGCTTGAAGAATTTTCATGAATCCATGACATATCCTTTATTGTTCTAACAATTATCTTTTAGCATATTTAATAAACGGCTTTAGATATATTGTTGATCACCCTTTCCATGCTAGATCCTAAGCATTCGACTCTTCGTCTCTAGTATGGGGGTGCTCCACCTTTAGACTCGAAACATTGAGGACAATGTTTAATTTTAGTATGGGGGGGGGGGGGGTGAATAGATACTTGCTTTGCTACGCCCTCACGTTTTCCAACTTTCAACGTTTTGTTTTATTTTGTTGCTAATAAGGCTAAAAATGGCCAAATTTTAAAATTTTTCTTAGTTTTCATAAGTGTTTTTAAGGCACGAATGTATATTTTCCGATGGGTAGAATAAGAGTTAATTTTTGACTTGATGGGCATTTGGAGCCCTTTACATTCCTTAACCCGCTCGAATCAAGTTTTGCTAGACTTTTATATAGGGAACTTTTAACACGAAAGTCTTAGCTCATTCGGGTTAAGAACAAGAACTTTTCGCAATTTTCTATAATTGATCCTAGAAACTCACTTATCAAGGGAACTATAAAATGCGTTCTATATACTTGAAAAAGTCCAAGAAAGTACAAGATCCTATAGGTGGCTTGAAAACCCAAAACTTCGATTTGATATAGTCTTAATGAAAGCTAATCCAAATTTGGCCTAATTTTGACTTGCATGGATAATTATTCGAGTCTCTTTAATTAGAGGTCTTTAGATAGTGAAGAACGAGAAACGATAGAGTTAGACAAGTGATCATGCTAAGCGTAGAACATGAAAATGTTCTTTCAAAAACTCATATGTTTTTAATTGTGGCTTTTTCTCCCATAAGATCAATGCATTAGGAATAATAATAATTGCAATAAGTAAGGTCGTACGATTTGAAAGGTTACTTAGCTTCTAGCACAAGATCGTTTAAAAGTTGCTCGAGGTTGAATAGAGTTCATAGCCATGGCATAACTTATTGAAGCGGGATGCGAAGATTGGTGAAGATCCAAAAAGGCCCTAACAAGGCATGAGGAGCTCTATTTTGTTGCTAAAAATCCAAGATGATGTGAAGTATCATTATTCCTAAGTCAATATGAAGGATCGAGACACACGACGAAAAGCAATTACTCCCCTAAAGATCATGGAGAAAGTCTATCCAAAAAGACCCTTACAAGGTATGAGGATAAATATATCCAAGTCCTAAAAGTAGGCAGATCGTTGTATATCAAAATCCAAAATAAAGATTGAAGAAAAATGATGAAGTCTTGGTCCAAGTATAAAGAATCTCTCAAAAACGTCAAGTGAAGAAATTCCAAAATATGAAGAGAAGACCATAATTTCAAGAACGTCTTCCCAAGATTTGAAGTATGAAGTACATGCCAAACATCGGTCCGAGAAAGGTCTCAAATCTTGAAACGAGTTATGTTAAGATATGAACTTAAGGAGATACTCGAGAAGCCGTTTTAAAAGATTTTGTCCTTCGGCTAACTATCGGTTAAATCGTGCTACTTTATTTTCAGACTAATAAATACTCAAATAAGTCAATATGAATCACTTGTGATCCATGACAAATAGTTAAAAAATTCTAGAAACCCATTTCCTTTCATAATAACCAGGATTGTAGGGAGAAAAAGTATTACACAATTTGGACGTATGAGTTGTGTTAGCATTGTGACTTGTACCAACAATGATCTCGTTTTTGCACTTAGCATGGAATGTATGACAATCAAGGATGAAGAACTTTACTCTATGGGACATTCACTTGTTTCTATTCATTGACCCTAAAAGTCATTCACGTGATGAAAATCATATATTATGTCTTTACACATCTTCGTAGTATTGTTGAAAGTCTTTTACTTTTCAATAAAGGTTAATAAAATTGAATTTTGGAGATGCTTAGATACTTTATTCTAGCATTGCGTAAGGTCACAACAATGGTTTAGTATGGGGGAGTGATGAGATGGCATTTATACATGATCTCATCGTTCTTTTCGGGCTTTAAATGCATTAAAATGTCATTAAATACCATATATATGCTTGCGTTTGTTTACTTGTGTATTTTAGGTATGGATATCGTGAAAAAGACAAAAGATCACAAGAATCAAGGAAAAACGAACACGAGAAACGAAGCCGCACAATGAACCGGGCCCTAGTTTTGTTGATCCTAAACTTAGATCGATTAAGCTTGTGTAAACGAGATTATATCAAGTTATACACGTAGAGAAACATTGTTTATGTATAATGTAATCTAAGTGTTATGCGGAATTAACACTTAAACAAGAACACACAAAGATGTAAACAAACTTTCACTTGATTGATAATAACAAACTTGCTAACAATGAAAGTGTTTAACGTATGAAAACTTATATATGAAAACATAACCTAAAGGTCTTCTTTTATAGACATAAGAAGCCTTGTACAAGAGTCTATGTATCAACTAATCTAGGTTAAGATAATTATAGAAAATACAATGTTGAACTTATCTTTACTAGAAACAAACTAGAAACATAATACGCGTAGACCATATCTTTCTATCAGTGCTTGTCTTCAACCTATCAACGCTTGACTTCTTCTTGTCAACGCTTGATCTGTCAGCGTTTGTTTTCTTCCTATCAACGCTTGTTTTCCTCTTGTCAGCGCTCAAGTGAACTGGCTACATTTTATTCCCAACAATCCTCCCCTAAACTTGATATCTACTCTAGTAATCAAGTTTCTGAATAAACATTAAGAACTAGGAGGAATCTTACAAACTTTATCATATTGGTAATAAATATGTCTGATCAAATCTTTGGCCACATCACTTGAATAATCAATCTCCAGCTGTGTTGTCTTCATCTTCTCCAAAACTTCTTTGGACATGGAATACTGACCATCTACAAGAAGATACTCAGCAAACTTTGTAGAGCTCAAATAATACATACCAACAGCTGAATACAAACGCCATTGAAGACCACTAAGATCATCCTCAGGATCATTTCAAATAGCAGGATCTTCTTCTCTTGGTCCACACATTATCTTGAATGTTGACCAAAGTTTTATTCCATTGACTGAAGTAGGAGCTTCAGTCTCATACTTGGCTTCTAACAACCTCCAAAGGTCTACCAAGTCTTCTCTATCAACACTTGCAAAGAGAGATACAAGAGTAGTAAAAGTGTGTACTTCTTTCCCATACCTGCCAATCTTCCAAAACCCACTTTCATCTTCTTCATAGCTTATATTAGGGTTTCTGGCATCAAGAGGTAACACTTGTACCATATCTGAAGCTTCCAATGGTGAGAGCTTGATGCTCCTTCTTATAACAGCTTCACTAGGCTTCAATCTATCCATATCTTTAGGAAACTCAAGAGGAACTCCCTTCTTCAAAGGTCTTGGAACAATCATTGTCTTCTTAAGCTCCATCTATTCTGCAAGTTCTTCTTTCCTTTCATCTAAAAGAAGTCTTAGAGTGTTCATTTCCTGCACTTTTGCCCAAATGGGATAAGCCTTGTACTCAAACTCTTCAAAGAATAATCCTAACAATTTCTTATAGGTCCATCCTGTTCCATGACATCTGAGTAGCATGTAGTACAGCTCCCTTCTATCCCTTTTCAGCATTGAGAGAACATTGCTAGCTTTGTGTTTCAGAATTACCTTGCAGGCTTTTTGGACTCTTAGAAGAATCTCCAAACCCCAAATCTGGTCTGAAATAGTTAAATCTGGATTCTCCATACACCTATCTTCCCAAGCATGGTACATCTGAACAACTTCTGGCATATCAAAATCTACTTGCAATTTTAACTCTCTAAGCTTCTCTCTTGCCAAATCATCACCATATTCAAGTCTCTCAGGTTGCTCAATTATCATCACACTTGAATCTGAACTGGCTTCATCACTTCCTTCTTGTACCTCTAAAGTGACAACAAATGGTGATTCACCAACCTTCTTTATTTCTTGTTCCATAAGTTGTGCAGCCAACCTTCTATCAAACTCTACCTGTGCTGCATCCTTTGGAACTTCTACTTCTACCATTTTTCCTTTACCCTTATCTAATAGATCAATGATAGGTAAGGATGATGGTAATACCTGTGAAGATACTTCTTTGATGATAGCTGATGACTGGCATACATCAACCTCATCTGCAGGTCTATCAACGCTCAAATTTCTTGTGTCGGCGCCCAATTTGCTCATGTCAGCGCTTGGTGTGTCAGCATTCAAACTTTGCTTGTCAACGCCCAAATTACTTGTCTCAGCGCCTCTTGTAATTTTCTCCAACATAGCCGTAAAAGACAAGTCTAAATTTGTAGGAGTTACCAGAGATCTAACAAAACCTGGTTGCTTCTTCAATTCAGTTAGGGCTTCAGCAACACCCAAAGGTTCACTATCATGTGAGCCCTTATCACTCACATTAATCTGCTCATCCTCCCCTTGGAAGATTCCTCCATCCCACGCCTCATGCTAGCATTCTCCAAAATGACAATCCTCTCCCTCAATTGCTTGAGTTTAAGGCCTTGTGTACTGACAATATGTACCAAGTCTGCATTTTGCTTTTGCAAGCTAATGCAGACAACCGTCAATTCCATCAATGTGTATGGTTCCAATCTGCCCTCCTCTAAAATGGGTATTTGACCTCCCAAGTTAGATTCATGGGGCATGGATGAGGTCTTAAAGATGTTAGGACTGTCTTGGCCTGCATCTAAGCCAAAACCAATAGTCCCAGCCTCATCCATAGCACGAACCACACTTGTAGTGGTGGTTCTCTCTGCTACATGGCTAGGACCACTAGAGGGGAACACTCCAGTAGTCCTTTGGCATTTTTGAAACCTATATTGTGGTGAGGTAGAAGATGATGTGGATTGGGTGGATGTGGGAAGGTTAAGGGGTGTTTGGGTCTGTGAAACAATGGTGTCAACGTTTAGATTACTTGTGTCAACGCCAACATTGAATGTGTCAGCGCTGAAGGGTTGTTGGTCAATTTCCATGTGTTGAGGTGGAGGTAAAGGTTCTGGTATTGGGTCAAGTTGTGGTTGAGGGTCTGGTTGGGGTTGTGCTGCTGCAATAACAGCAAGCATAGCTGGGGTGAGGGGTAAGTCACGGTGAGGGGGTGAGTTCATCTTGGTAAAAATAGCATTCTTTTGCATAGGGATCTCATAAAAGTCATCATGATCCCTTGTGCAGTAATTTTGCACATCAAAAACCATTTGTAAAAATCTGGGATAAGCCAAAGTCATCTTATTCCCTTTGTTTTTACACATGCCATCAAAAATCATTTTAGAATAATTAAACTTTTGCCCAGTTGCAATGCACACAATAACACTAGCAATGGATCTATTAATCTCATTGTGTGCAGTACACTTGGGACTCAGACATTGTAAGATGACATGTATGAGGTACTTCCAGGCTGGGGGAAACTCCTGTTTATGATATTTGTTTAAAGTTCCCTCATCAGGGAAAGGATAACCCAAAGCCCGTAGTCCTTGTTCTATTTCATGAATGGGAAGGGTGGTTATACCATCTGCATCATCAAGATGCAAAGCCTGGCGAACCAAGGCTTCAGTAACCACCCAAGTACGCCCATGAACAATAGATGATAATGTAGTCACATTATTAACTGTTGAGGAACTAACAGTGTTCCAAAACTGCTTAATATGTGTGACAGAGATGAGAGGAGCATGAGAAAGAGCATACCTAATTGGGGATGCATTCAAATACGCCACCATCTGAGTGTATTGGGGAAACAGAGCATCATCAGCGTCCAAATATGCAATCATGTTGTGTTGACTCCTGAATCCCAATACAAAATCACTTGGTTTAAATTTTGGTGCCATTGAAGAAAGTTGTTTGTGAATGATTTAGAAAGATGAATTATAGGAGAATATTGTTAGACAAGAATATGAGGTACCATGTTTAAAAATAGGAGCCAAATATATAGGAGAGATAGGTGCATGTGATTGGACAAAAATGAGGCAACTATTTTCAAAATATCATGATGAAAATATTGAAAAGAAAATAAGTTATCTCATGCATTAATTAAAAGTTATCTGCTCCCAAAATTACGGCCCCAAAATTCGTCAAAAATAACAACTGGGTAGGTCCCAATGGGTATCAACGGTAAAAAATAACCCATCAACGCCCAACGGCTATATTCTTGTCAACGTTTGCCAAAGCCATGTCAGCGCCTAAATTGGTCATAACAACGCTTGGAAAAATACTTGTCAGCGTCCAAAAATAAAAGTAATAAAAATGAAAAAGGACCTTAACAAAGTAATTTATCCTAGTGAAGATAACCTATAAGTTGATAATTATTATAGGGCGGCAAGCACTGTCCAGTTATACACACTTGCTTATGCAAGATAGACATAACAATCCTCTAGTGTCCCTTGCTAACCAAAATTCTTAACAACTAAGTTATCTCATAAAATTCCTTGTTACTCCCAGGTAAACCCATGATAAAAACATTCCCATGTCTCCCAACAGACCACAACCAATTCTAGGCCAAAAATGTCTTCGTAGTATGCATAGTATATCAACTTTGCATGCTACAGTGCCTCATGATTTAGTAAAACTAACTCATACTCACATGTGGACACAATCTAGAATTGTGATAAGAGTATTATAAGAATACCCAAAAGTCCTAAAGGTTCCTAAAACCTCCCCTTAAACTGTGATACATATGTTGCCCAATAATATGCATGAACATAAAAAATTTATGTCAAGATAGGAATAGAAATATTCCAACCATCATCCATAAATAAAAACATGCTCAAATGATTCTCCAAGGATCCATAAGCAACTCTGTATCCAATGGTACAATGCTAACACCACCTGCACACTTAGATTAAAAACCACAAAACTAACATTGTTGCTGACAACGCCACGATAACACTTGTCAGTGTTAAGATAACCTTTGTCAGCGTTAGAAAAATATAGTGGAAAATCTATCTTCAAAAGACCAATAACAATGCATTATCCTGTACATACTTTTACAATAAGACCCCAAAACACATATTATGTGAGATTGATCATTCCAATACTTGTTACCAAGTATTGAAACCTTCCAGCATCAAAAGGTTTAGTTAATAAATCAGACACATTTTCTTCTGTGTTAACCCTATCTGGTTGTATTAAACCCTTTTCAAAAAAATCCCTTATAAAATGATGTATAATTTCTATGTATTTTGTTTTAGAATGATGTACAAGATTTTTAATAATGCATAAAGTGCTGTTATTGTCAACAAATATCTTGGTATGCATGAAATTATACCCATAATCCAACAGCTAGTTCTGAATCCATAAGACTTGTCCACAACAAGCAGCTGCAGCAACATACTCTGCTTCAGTTGTAGAATTGGCCACCATTGTTTGTTTCTTGCATTGCCAAGATATCAACCTACTCCCAAGAAACTGACATCCACCAGTTGTGGATTTTCTATCAAACTTATCACCACCATAGTCACTGTCTGAATATGCAATAAGCTCCAATGGTGAATCTTTTGGGTACCGCAAGCCAAGATCTGGATAACATCTAAGGTACCTAAAGATTCTCTTGACAGCATAAAGGTGACATTCTTTGGGAGTCACTTGATGGCGTGCACACGCACACACAACAAACATGATGTCAGGTCTGGAGGCTGTGAGATACATCAATGAACCAATCATTGATCTATAGTTCCTGACATCCACATCTTTTCCATCTCCAGCTTTTCCCCAAGGGTGTTCTCTATCCATAGGAGTAGTAGCCCTCTTTTCATGTTGAGAAAAGCCAAACTTCTTCAAGATCTCTCCTAGATATTTATCCTGAGAGATGAAGATACCATCTTCTTTCTGATGAACTTGTAACCCTAGAAAGAAGTTCATCTCCCCCATTGCACTCATCTTGAATTTGTTTCTCATAAGCTTGGAAAAGTCTTCACTCATCTTTGGATTGGTGGAGCCAAAGATGATATCATCAACATAAACCTAAACAAGTAAGACATCCTTACCAGCCTTCTTTGTAAATAATGTCTGGTCTATGGTGCCCCTTTTGAATCCATTTTCCACCAAATAAGTGGACAATGTGCCATACCATGCTCTTGGGGCTTGATGAAGTCCATACATAGCTTTCTTGACTCTATACACCTTGTCTGGATTTTCTGGATCCTCAAAACCAGGAGGCTGCATAACATATACCTCCTCAGCAATTGTGCCATAGAGGAAGGCACTCCTCACATCCATTTGATAGACAGTGAAGCCCATGCAGGAAGCATAGCCTAGAAATATCCTTATAGCTTCAATCCTTGCAACTGGTGCAAAGACCTCCTCATAGTCTATCCCTTCTTCTTGTGTATATCCCTGAGCCACTAAACGTGCCTTGTTTCTGACCACAATACCTCTTTCATCTCTCTTGTTTCTAAGAACCCATCTTGTCCCAATAGGTCTAACATATCTGGGATAATCAACCAGCTCCCAAACATCCTGAATAGCAAATTGGTGAAGCTCATCCTGCATTGCTTCCACCCAACTTGGTTCTTTGAGAGCATAAAAATCTTCTTGGGTTCCTGTTGTGACAGAAAACAGGCAAACAAACATGCTTGAACAAGAGGGGTATCAACCTTCTTGTGTATATTGGCAATAAATCCACCAAGATTCTGATGAGATCTTCTAGTCTGAACAAGAGTCATGACATCCCCAATAATTTGAGAAGTGGGGTGATTCTTCATAGTAGAAGTAAGTACTCCTCCCTCAAAAAGTCTGTTGTCTTCAATCTCATCATCCATGTTGCCAATATCTTCTTAAGACTCTCTTCCATCAATAGTTGTATGAACCTCTTCATGTATATTTGAAGGTTCACCTTGTTCAAAATTGGAAGAGAAGATATGCTCAAAAGGGTTGTCAACGCCTGAACCAAGGTTGTCAGCGTTTGATCCATCAACGCCTGAATTGGTGCTGTCAACGTTTGAGCCATCAACGCCTGAATTTGTCCTGTCAACGCCAGATTTTCCTTTGTCAGCGCCTGAAGGACCATGCATGTTGTTAACTGGTGATACTTGGGGACCACCATTTTCCTTTCCAGCAGCAGTAGCAGCAGCAAAAGCATCTGTCCGTATGGGAATTGTGACATATTCTTGTATGGGAGATGACTTGTCTGCTTGTGATCCAACCTCTTCATTAACATGTGTACCTGAAACATCAACAACGGGTTCTTCCACAACATTTGAAGTTACCTTCACAATGTATGGATTAGTAACAGGCATATAATTCAAGGTCCTAGATAGAGGTTCCAAGTCAAACAACCAATTTGGACCACTTTCAGGATCACTAGGTTTACTCTCTAAAAACCTAACATGTACTCTTTCAAGTATACGTTTTTCCTTCTTAAGGTAGACCCTATATCCCTTACTCTACACCGAATAACCCATGAAGTAGCCTTCATCACCTTTAGCACTAAATTTACCTAAGGCATCACTAGTATCCAAAACAACTACATGACAGCCAAAAGGTTTAAGAAAACCAATATTAGGTTTCCTTCCCCAAAGTAATTCATAAGGTGTTTTGTTATGTATCTTGTTGACCAATGCTCTATTCTGAACATAACAAGCTGTATTCACAGCCTCAGCCCAAAAAGCTATGGGAAAGTGAGCATCAACCAACATGGTTCTGGCTGCTTCAATTAGGGTTCTATTCTTTCTCTCAGCAACCCCATTTTGCTGTGGGGTTTTGGCAACACTAAACTGCCTAGTAATCCCCTTCTTGGCACAAAAATCATCCAATAGTTTATTTCTAAACTCACCACCATTATCACTTCTAAGCATTTTAACTTCATTACCAGTTTTCTTTTCTATCTGAGTAATAAAGTCAATTAAAGTATCAGCAGTGTCACTTTTCATAGCTAAAAAGAAAATCCAAGTAAACCTAGAAAATTCATCTGTGATGACAAAGCAATATGATTTACCATTCAAACTCTCTATATTAGTTGGACCAAACAGGTCCATATGTAGCAAGTGAAGTGGTTTAGAACTAGAGTGCACCTGTTTAGACTTAAATGAGACCTTGTGCTGCTTGCCTTTAAGGCATGCAACACAAGAGTGGTCATTGTGGAAAGCCTTTTCAGGCAAACCATCAACCAAGCCAAGTCTCACAAGCCTGTTTATATTCTTAAAGTTAATGTGCCCTAGTCTCCTGTTCCATAGATTACTCTCATCAACTAAAGCTTTAGCATAAAAACATGACATATTATTATTCATCCTAATACCATTAAGATTTACATTATAAATGTCCTTATGCCTTGGTGTTCTATAGTCAATATATTTCTCATCTGGAATTTTTAAATCCTTGCTCAACACCAAGCATTCAGTATCAGTAAAAAGAACCTTATTTTTGTTATCACAAACTTGTGATACACTAAAAAGATTGTAATCAAGTTCTTTTACCAGAAACACGTTTTCAAAACGCAAGTTCTTGGTGAGAAGAGTTCCTTTGCCTGTGATAGTTCCATATCCACCTCCAAAGTAAACCTTGTCACCATCCTTAATGGGAGTGAAGTTTGTCAGATAATCATCCTTCCCAGTCATGTGCCTAGAGCATCCACTGTCCCAATATCCATAATCATTGACCTGTTTTTGAATGCCCTGCACATAAAGAAAACAAATTAGTTTTCTTTGGGAACCCAAGCCTGAGCAGACTTGGATTCATCTGGTTGTTCAACAAGAACTGACTTAGTTCTCATAACAACCCCTTGTTCATCCCTTTTTGGATGAAATACCCAGTTAACCCAAATTGGTTTTGTGATGACCTTTGAAATATAATTAAATCTGTTGCAGGTCATAGAAATCCCATTAGAATTAGGGTTTTGATCTTGCTTAGGTCTCTATGTCAAGCTAGAAGAAGCTTTAGACCCCTTACCCTGTGGTTGCAAATATTTAGGTCTGGCAACGTTTCTGTCAGCATTGGATTTGGTCTTATCAACGCTGAGATTACCCTTGTCAGCGTTGAACCTAGGGTTTGCTACAGAAACCCATTGCCTATTAGACCAAGTATTGGTCTTCTGAAATGGTCTTTGTCCATGAGTGTTAGACCCTTTAGTGAAGAATGGGGCTGGTCTAACAACTTGTGGACTTTGCTCCACAAAAGTTTTGGGTCTGACAGTGTTTGACCTTTTAACAACGTTGACCTTGGAAGCGTTGACACACTTATATGCTAAATGTGAAAAGCTACCACAAGTGTAACAGGCTTTTCTAGACACAACTCTAGGTCTAGAAGAAAAGAAACATGTTCCATCATTACTAACTTGGCTTTTAGGTGACCTAGTATTCCTATACATTTCTGCATACTTAATGCTAGGTTTTCTAACAGTGTTTGAGCCAAGGTCAACAGTCTTGCCAGTGAGTGGGTTTGTTACTTTAACATGGGTTGACTCATTTGGACTATCACAAAGCATGCTACCCTTGACAAATAAGGTAGGGTTGGCTTTCTTCCATTCATTCAAGTAAGTCAACTTTTGCCTAAACCCTTCAACTGGGGTAAGGATTCTTGGTGGATGAATAAATTCCTCTTCTTGGAGTTCTGGTAAACCAGTCCAAGATAAGTCCTTTCTTTGGACACCATAGAAGTCCCCAGCTGGTGGTGGAACAACAGTATAGTCTTTCATCCCAATCCCAGTCATGTCCTTAGGATCCCTCTGTTTACTAACACATTCTCCTAGGGTTTGTGAGGCCTTATCAAATCTCTGAATTTTAAGTTCAACATTATCCTTATTCTTGATAGCCTCATCTAACTTAGCCTGTAATTCAGCATTGACCCTTTCCATGATGTTTCTAACATCATTACTAGCTTTTAAATCATGTTTTAAGATATTTATTTGATCTTTTAGGTCAAACTCCATTTTCTTATACTCAGAAACTGTCTTCTCAGTTTGAGTGAGAGCAATTTGATAGTTAGACAACTTGCATCTCTCAGTACTCACATCACTTAACAATCTTAAAACTTCTTTGTTAAGTTTTTCAGTATTTAAACGACAACCCTTACTACAAAAAGCATCATCGTATACCTCATTGTCTGATGAAGATGAGGAGTGTGCCATGAGAGCATATTGAACATGCTCTTCTTCTTCTATCTCAGCAACCAAAGCTTTATCCTCTTCCCCATCCTTAGCCAAGTAGCTCCAGTCCCATCCAATGCCATCAATTTCTTGCACTGCCACCATGGCCTTAGGATCCTGAGCCTTAACAATTTGGCTTGAGGGTTTTCCAGCATCAGATCTTCTTGGAGATCTGCATTCCCTTATAAAGTGCCCCATACGATGACAATTATAGCACTCAACCTTGGATTTATCAAATCCAGCAGTGTCCTTTGCATTAAAGGTCATCTTCTTCTTGAACCTTCTATTCCACCTGTTTGCTCTTATACTTGCAAGAGCCATGTTCCACTTTATATCCATCTCCTCCAAGTGCTCATCACTTATTTGCTCAAGGTCCTCATATGTAATCACTAAACCATTGAGAAATGAAGCAATGTATGCACACACAGTATCCAAATCCAAACCAGCAGGCTTAACTCTTGGTGAGTCAATTTTGTATGTGTCAGCGTCTGAATGTGAGGCGTTGACAGGACATGATCCAGCGTTGACACATGTTGATCCAGTAACTGGGTGCATGTATGAGTCCTTCTGATCAAATTGACCTTCACTATGTGAGAAGAAGGCCATGTTACTATTGGTAGACTTACTTCCATGCTCCAAAAGAGTTTTATTCTCCAACAGCCTCAGTTTGTTGTAGATATCATCAAAAGTAGAACTTTTGTGAGTGTTATTGGCAAGTATAGATCTTGCCTCAATCTTCCACGCATCACCAAGGCTTTTAAGAAAAGTGGCAATAATGTCAACATCACCAAATTGTGTCCCCATGAAGGACAACTTGCTTGTAATGTCAAGCAGTCTGCTTCTTACACTACGAAGCTTCTCATTAGGTTGAGCCTTAAAAACAACATACTCATGCATGAGTTGCTTCTTTTTCTCTTCCTTAATATCAGCATTACCACCATATGCAACTTCAAGGGCTGCCCAAAGGTCTTTTGCAGACTCATAACCTCTGTATTTGTACTGATTTTCTTGTCCCAAAGAGAGTTTTAGAATGTTTAGGGTTTTCATATCAACCCTTTTCTTTGCTATGTCTTCAGCAGACACAGCTCTACCATCATCATGTTTTTCTTTCTTATATTCTTCTGAACATCCTTGAACAGCTGTTCTTGTAGCAATGGTATTAGCAATCTTTTCAGCTTTATTGAATGTGTTTCCATATTCAATAATCTCCCAGAGAGTGTAGTCATAGATCCCCATGTATTGTTCAAAGTTGAACTTCCACAGTTCAAAGTTGTTTGCATCAAGCATGAGAATCTTGATGTTGTGGTTTTAGGAGGAGGAGGTTGCTTCTGGAGTGGACATGATGTTTTTAGGGTTTTGTGAAAAATTAGGGTTCTTGTGTTCTTTAAGATTAAAAGTTTCTCAACAAGCTCTGATACCACTTGTTGATCCCAAATTTAGATCGATTAAGCTTGGGTAAACGAGATTAGATCAAGTTATACACGTAGAGAAACTTTGTTTATGTATAAAGTAATCTAAGTATTATGCAGAATTAACACTTAAACAAGAACACACAAAGATGTAAACAAACTTTCACTTGATTGATAATAACAAACTTGCTTACAATGAAAGTGTTTAACGTATGAAAACTTATATATGAAAACATAACCTAAAGGTCTTCTTTTATAGACATAAGAAGCCTTGTACAAGATTCTACTATCAACTATTCTAGGTAAAGATAATTATAGAAAATACAATGTTGAACTTATCTTTACTAGAAACAAACTAGAAACATAATACGCGTAGACCATATCTTTCTATCAGTGCTTGTCTTCAACCTATCAACGCTTGACTTCTTCTTGTCAACGCTTGATCTGTCAGCGTTTGTTTTCTTCCTATCAACGCTTGTTTTCCTCTTGTCAGCGCTCAAGTGAACTGGCTACATTTTATTCCCAACAAGTTTGTGAACTATCAAAGAAAAACCCTTGAATATTTGAAGATGTACAAGATTGAGCCCCCATTTATGAATAAATGACACTTAATACCCTTGTATATTCATATTTACAAGTTTGGTCCCTTAAGTTTGTCAAAATTACAAAAAGGTCCTCCAAGTTTGTGGCAAGATTAGCCCTTCACAATTCCAAAATGTCAAGAATAGTCCTTCATAAAGTCGAAGATCCAAAAAAGCACTTGAAGTTCAAGAATATTACACTTCTAGTCCTTTTAAAATGGATTAAATATCAAAAGGACTAAATTTGTAATTATGCCAAAGTGTTAAAAGCCCTAAATCTTCTTTCCAAATGTTTTTGTGGCCAAAACCTAAAATCAAAAAGTTAAATAACAAAGGAAACGAGTTTGTTTAGAAAAATAAACTTGTTATACCATGTTTTCCAAAGACTAAGGGCCAAAAGTGTGCAAGTGAAACATTCAAAAATTTGCGGCAAACACAAACACAATCCACAAAAACCGGATCAAAATACTTACTATTCACCCTTCATCACCCAGATTTTACTTTTACCAGTCAAAGGGTTATTCCCAATTGACTTAACCAAAATATAATTAACCTTCACACGAACCATTCCCACGCCCAAATTCTCACACCCACTCACCAAGGACCCCACCCCCATTCACCCGTCCACCAATCATGTGACACCCTCCTCTCCAAGCAAAGCCACGTGGCCAAATCAACGACTCACACTCATTACTTGCCCCCAAAGCTAAAATGAACATTCATGATTCATTTGGACAGCTCACATCAACAAAACGCGTCTAGAAGACTCAAGGGCAAATTTGGGATTTTCTAGCTAGGGTTTCTGTATTTCTTTCATTCTAGAATCATCCTTAGTCGTCTATATAAGGAGGCCTCAACATGTGAATGCCCCTTTGTTCCAGGTTTTTGCTAATGCTTTGTAATTCCTTTTTATAAATAAAAAGTTTGGTTTCCTGAAAATTATGAATTCCCTTTTATGGTTTATGAAAGTTTGGTGTTTGATTAGCTGAAATATGAGTTCCATTTATATGTATGATTGATTTGAGGGAAGGTTTAAGGTTTAAAACTCTTGTTTTCAAAAATCAAGTGATAATCTGTTTTGGTTAACTTTTGTGGTTTGTTGTTCTTAGCAGCTATTGGAAGTTGGTTCTTGTTCTTCCTAGCACCTAAGCTCAAACATTACAAAGTGTGGATGTGCATTTTGGAGGTTTGCATCTCTTATCTCTTTTATTTTTCTGAAATATTACATGATCTTTGGTGATTTTAGATTTTGATCTATGAATGTGTGATATTGTGGTTGATTTGTGTTTCTGAGGTTTGATTGAAGTTGTTAGGGTTGATTAGATCTTGGTTTGAGGGTTAAATCATAACAATCCTTAAAAAAGTTGAGGAATCAGATTCCAAAGGGGTGTTTGGGTTAACTGGTCTACCAAGGTTTAAGGTAACTTGTGTGGTTGTTTGTTGTTGCTTTGTATTGATACTTGTTTACCTGGTGCCTTTGGTCATTTATCTGCAAGTTTTGAAGGTCTAAACACCTAAATCCAACAAAGGGCTTTAAAATCTGTTTTACCTGGAATTTTTGGCTAAAATTTTGGAGACACCTAGATCTAAGGGTAGACTAGGGTTAACAAGTGCTAAGTTTTAGTTAACATAACCAGGGAAAGGGATTTAAGGGTTTAAAATTGGATTGGTGGTCAAATAGATCAACAAAAGGATTTTGAAAAGTCCATTTGTTCATCAGTAACTGTTTGTGCTTGAATCTGCTTCTAATCTTTGATCCAATGGCTGAAACAAGTTTGATTGTGCTTATTGGACTTTATTATAGCTTGTGTATGCATATGGTTCAATTTGGTTGGCTTATTCATGCTAAAACTGCTTTTTAGTTCATAACTGCTTATTTTGTAAGTCTGTATCATATATGGTGACTGTTTGCTTATTCTGTGATTATTGGATGAACCAAATTGTGATTTATTTGTTGATATTGACTCCTCGTGATCCACTGATTACAAGGGTATCTTTGTTTTCCATTGAATCCAACTGGATCTCTCTAAAAAAGCAAGTCAAATAGTCAAAGCAGTGGGAACTCCTTTCCCCTGCTGCTAGCCACTGCTAGTGTTATTTCACCTTGTGCTTATCAATAAGTTGTTCTAGCTTATTTTATCCTGCAACAACTTTTAATTTGTAATAGGTGTTACTTATTTGACCCATTTGTTCATACTGAAGCATTTGAGGGGTTGACTTTAAGCTTTGACTAGAAAACCAATAACTTTGACTTTTACATAAGTGCTTATCAGCTTATTTGGCTTATTTGGCTTGGCTTATTGAACTTTTCTTTGTTTATTTGTCTTAATTAAGTCATTTAGAGTCTTTTACAACTTATTTCAAGGTCTGAGGTGGTCTAGAACTCCAAGTCGACTATTTTGTCTTTTAGTGAAAACTTACTTTGCTTACTTGTGACTTATTGGTTGAGCTCATTTGAAATTTCTTTTCGCAGATCTCTTAGGCATCTCAAAAGAAGGTTGTGTGTCAAATATGAGATTATGGCATTGGCTTATAGCTTAATGGGCCAAAAAGCCCATTAAGAATACGCCGTGTTACCATTAAGCTGTGATAAGCTCACATTCAGCTTTTGGGCCTTTAGACTTTTGTGTTTAGAATTGAATTTTGAGCTAGAGTATTGATTTTCAGCTTATTTGGTTAAGTTTCATCTTTTTGGGCCCAAAAGCCCATTTCACTTGGCTGTTTTTGATATTAGCCCATTTGGGGGCTCAATAGGGGTATTTTGGTAATTTCACTTTCATTTTCTGTTTACTTAGGTTAAAATAAACTAGTTTGCAAGTCTTTAGAATTTTTTATAATTTTTGGATTTTTAACATTTTCATATTATTTTATTATTAAATTTCAATTTTCACATTTTTGCAACTTTTATATTTTTCATAGGTCAAATACATTAAGTTAGGATTTTTAAAACTCTTAGATTAATTTTAGCATCATTTTCTTAATTTCTAGAACTATTTTAATATTATAATAGTTTTTAATCATCTAAAAATAGTTTTTCTTAGTTTCAAAATTCATAAAGATAATTTTTAGTCTTTTTATGTCATTTAAGAGGTTTACAAAGTAAAAAAATCTTTAGTTGGAATTTTTAATAATTAATTAGATTTTTAGGGCTTTAATTAGCATTTAAAAATTAATATTTAATTAATTAAAAGGTTTGAAAAAGTTTTGATCATTTGTAAACTCTTAGTTTATTTTATTTGATTTTTGGCAATTTTTTGGAATTTGTAGAATTACTTTTTATTTTAGCACTTTTTACGGTTTTAATTTAGTCGTCGTAGTAATAATTTTCACGTATTCGTCATTCTCTTTTCTTATCCCTTCTCTCTCAATATTAATCTCAAATATCTTTACATTTTAGTCACACACAAATACCTCCTTGGGAAACGAACTTAATTGGGTCATTAGTGTTTGATTTTCCTAAATCATCACTTAATACTTACCGCTTTTACGCCTTTTTCCTAAAAGACGTATTTTTACCACAATCAGTGATGTATCATCTTTTTCAATTTCCTCCCCAGTAGTCTTAGTAGAATCTAAGACTATCCTAGTTAAAGGGCACTCGTTTCCTACAAGAGTGAAAGTTCTACCAGTGGGACGCCACATCTTACCAATGGGTTTGATTTTAGCTACCCACTGGGATTTAAGTCTAGCACGAGAGTTCACCTCATTAAGTAATTTCTTGACACAAGAATCATGATTGGCTTTAAAGACACATTTCCTACATGTTTTACAAGTAGCATATTTAATGTCCGAGTAAGATCTAGAATTCCTAGATGATTGATTGATGCTCCTAGGATATGACATACTATGGTTAGCAGTGTTGGGTAATCTAGAAGGCATCTGACTAGGTTTAAAATTCTTATCTCTTACTTGTGTCTTTTAAATAGCTTCCCTTAGACCAAATTTATGGTGAACGTCATTTAAACTAGTTCGAGACGTGTTCTTTGGACTATGTCTAGGGAGACTAGATGCAATCATGTGATTAGGTCTTGCAAAAGCTGTTTTAGTCACATTGGTCCTAGTTGGTGGAGTGACTGGTCTAGAAAGATGAACCATATTAACTTGGGAGGCAAACCGCGGTCTCAAGGATTTTGGTCGCTCGGATCTAAATGCAGTCGGTTGTCTAATAGACTGATTTTGAGGCGGTTTCCCCAAGATTGATGGTTTTTCAAGCTTAGTGTCCACACTAGTTCCTTTAGTTTTCCTCAACTCATTTTTCAGAGCCGCTATTGCAAAAACATTTTCCTGAACCTGGGCCTTTAAGTTCTCATTATCTTTAAGCAATTTATCTTGGGATGCAAACTTAGATTCTAGCGAAGTAATTTGTTCCACAAAATTATCTTTTTCAACTTTAGAATCTTGAATTTTTTGATTTAATTTTCTTTCAAGAACAACGTTTGAATTTTCAAGTTTTTCAAAATACTTTTGAAATTTATCCGTTTTCTTCGAAAATTCAATTTTGGCATCCTCAAAAGCTTTAGATTGCTGAGCTAAAATCGTTTCAAGCTCTTTAATCTCAGAATCAGAATCGGTTAGTGAAGCAGTCATAAAGCATTTATCATGATGTACCATAGCATTCTGAACAATTTCTCCCCTATTTTGACTCACATCGGATGAATCTGAAGTGGTAAAACTATCACCCTTTTCCATCCCATGTTTGTCATAATTAGGTTCGGAATGTGCAACATGCGATAGTTCATCGGCATAGACATCATATACCACATTCCGTTGTACCGTATTTGTAGACTCTTCGTCATATACGGATATGGTGTCATCATGAAAGATGTCTATATCATTCCCTGACATGCTACTTGTATCATGATTTCCTCCCGATTCTTTGCTCTTGTAATCTTTAGGCTCCAAGTTGTCAACCGTATGATCATTCTCCTCTTGCGTCTGCATCGTAGATTCTTACACTCCATTATCATACGCTTGCTGAAGTCGGGATCTTTCATAAATCGAAGACGAGACCGATGTCATTAATTTCAACAATGTACCACGAAACTCTTTAACCTCCGTTTGTGTGTACTGAAGAAATGATTGACATATCCCTAAACTGTCATACTTAACAATGTTGAATTTGAAAAAGTGCGTAATTTGTGTCACCAGAGCTTGATATGCAGATGCTGATGCAGAGTGATTAAAGTCTTCTTTGTGAAGTTGCTCAGCTAGTTAATACAAGTTGAGGAATATTGAATCGATGAATATATAACGATCTTGACCGAAGAGTGTCAGAAATTCGCATCCTCCTTGAAACCATGAAATGGTCACTAGATGAGACTAGAGTAGTTTAAACAAATTTATACCATTTTCTCTAGCTTTGTCTTGCATTAGATGCAATTCTCCCTCTTTCAATGTCGAATTCAACGGTTCCATTGAAAATCGATGATATATGAAGGTAAGGATTATTTATCGATCAAGCAATGAAAGAAAGTTATTGTGTTAGTTGTTGTCGATTAAATCCATTGAGTAGTGAAGAAAAATGATTAGATCCTCTAAATATGTGTTCTCGAGAAACCAAAAATTCACCAAGGCAAAATTACACATGATTACGAAATTTTCTAAATCATGTTTTTCGAAAATCTTGAAAAATTCTAAAGATTTCGCAATATGAAGAGGCGTATGATTCCACAATGAGTGAAGAATGAAACTATTCCGCAAAGTGAGATTTGATTCAATTCCGCAATGATGAACTTGATTCCGCAATCTTTATATGTATGTAATTCCGCAATCTCCACAAGTATATGATTTCGCAATCCTTATAAGTATGTAATTCCGCAATCCCCACAAGTATATGATTTCGGAATCCTTATAAGTACATGATTCCGTAATGCTAAATAAGTAAGGATTCCGCAATTTTGCAAAACGTGTAATTCCGCAATGTTGAAAATTACACAATTCCGCAATATCTTATTGTGGTTATAATTCCGCAATACATGAATGACCTCAATTCCGCAATGCTAAAATGATACAATTTCGCAATAAGAAAATGAAAACAGTTCCGCAATAAAGACCTAATTCCGCAATAGGGTAAAGATTCCGCAATAATGCTCAACGCCAGAATTATCCAACAATTCCGCAATATGGTTTATTGCGGAATTATACAATTATTCCGCAATGTACTTAATTTCGCAATGTATTCAATTCCGGAATTATGCCACAATTCCGCAATGTGGTTTATTGCGGAACTATACAATGATTCCTCAATATCTAGAAGGGATTCAATTCCGTAATATTGTAGATATTGCGGAATTATACTAAAAAATTAGATCTCGAATGTACATTTAGATCTACGAAATTTGAAGCTAAAAATGAAGCCAAACACCCAAATATTTTGCGTTTTTGAGGGATCCAAATCACTACCACGGCTATATAGATGATATTGGTAAAGATCAAATCACAAAAAACACAAAAAAAAAAATTTGAACGTGGGTTATTTTAGATCAAATCCACACGAAATCAAGAACACAAGAACAAACCAATCAAACCATAGCTCTTGATACCATTTGTAGGTCATCGTAATCCTTGGATTATCCTTGTGTTGGAATGATCTAAAGACAGAGAGAGAGAGAGTGATAGATGAAGAACTAGAGATAGAAAGTAGAGAGAGGTTGGAGAGAAAATAGAAATATTAGATTAAGTGTGTGAAAAACTAATGACCAACCCCTCCTAACATGCTAGCAGGGTGTTTATATAGCCCACCCTACATGTGGGCTATGATGGGCTATATGTTTACATATTGGATCACGAGCCCAATACTTGAATATATCGTTGGAGTGACCGATCCTTTCTAAATACGTAAAAACGTATTTCCAACATGTCCTAATGAGATATTTGATGATCTCAAATGGCTCTAGACTCGATCATGCATTTTGGATTTTAGTGATCGGAGGCTGGAGAGGAGTGCCACCATTTCAATACCAATTTATTCGGAGTGAATAAATCAAAAGATAATGCGTTGTCTCCGTGTGATTAAAACAAATATCTTTTAAGAGATATCTGAGTTAGCTGAGATGAGTTGTGCATCGCATCACTGGGTCCATGATGTCTATCTTCAATATCAAGAATCATTAAAAATGATCTCAATAGCATATGTATTGACCCGGTTTCTGCCTAAGTTGTAAGGAGGGATACTTTCTTTAGACCCTTTATCTTTACAATTCTTTTTCATTCTTCAACCCCTTCAGTGCTTACCAATACGTCATAACTAGCACCTTGTTATGATTGTTCCTGTGCTAACTTGTTAGCCTAAAAAATTGAGTCAAACAAGAATGTTCGGTCATAGGTTTTATTGTAACATTTAGTAGAACGTTGTAATAGTAAGTTAAAATAGTCGTGACATTACGGGCCTTATGGCTAGCTTAAAAGGCCTATTTCAAGGTACTAAGCATTTTATTCAAGCCCGACCCAATCAAACATATAGCCCATTATGCCACATGTAGGCAAGGCCATATATATACCTCTCCTAGCATGTTAGGAGAGGTAGTTGGTTAATTCATTTTCTCTAATCTAATCCTCCATAAGTTTCACATACTTCTCTCTACTTTCTCTCTCTAGAATTCTTCTTTTATCTACCTTTCTTTCTTGTTTAATCATCTAAGAATATAGGACAACAATTGGTATCAATCGCCACGGGGTAGATGCGTGATTGGTTTTGGTTCTCCTATTGATTTCGTGGGATTTTCTTCATATTTATGCTCGAATCATCAAACTTTTTTGCGTTTTCGTGGTGTTAGTGAGTAGACAAATCGACTATATTGGCATGGTAGTGATTTGGGTTACTTAGATTGGTTAAAAACGCGAAATTTTGTGGTGTTTGGCTTCGTGTTTTCCTTGAAATCTCGTATAATCAAAAGTACATCCAAGATCCTATTTTTTAGGAAGTCTGCCAATAATTTCGCAATATCTACTCATATTATGAAATTGAATGTTTTATGTGATTGCGGAATTGATTGCTTTCAGTGATTGCGGAATTGGTATTTTCAGTGATTGCGAAACTGAATGTTTTTTGTGATTGCGGAATTGATTGGTTTCAGTGATTGCGGAATTGAATATTTTCAGTGATTGCAAAATTGAATGTTTTCTGTGATTGCGGAATTGATTGTTTTCAGTGACTGCGGAATTGAATGTTTTCAGTCATTGTGGAATTAATTTAATAATTGGATTGCGGAATTAATTCAATAATTATATTGCGGAATTATAGTTTCAGTGGGATTGCGGAATTATAACCTATAGACATTACGGAATCATAAGTTTTCTTCGCATTGCGGAATTATAACCTTTTAACTTTGCGGAATTGTTTCACCTTGCACCATAATTGCGGAATTGATTATCTACATTGCGAAATCTTTGCTAATTTTCGAAAAATATGTTTTTGAAAGTTTTTAACAAACTTGCAGTTTGTGGATTCGCGAGGTTTTTAGTTTAAGAATTTTTGGTTCCTCAAGACGACATTATTTAGGGTTTTTCACATAGTTTCTCGGAATATCAACCACAATCCAATCACACCATATCTACTTAAGATCCAAAGTCACTTCATCATCTGAAACACTCATTATGGATTCCGCAACGCAAGATGTGCATGCACTCAAATCCAAGATGTCGGTTGCAAAAGAACGATGCATGACACACTTTAGATCACTCCAGTCACACCTTCAAGTTCTTTCAAATGACGATTTAAAAGGCACTCACGTTGAACTTGGATTCAAACGGGTATTCATGTCACTCACTGGTCAAGATGTTGAGACATTCACAAGCACAATGCTACTCAATGTAGATCACCTTGAACAACAACTTGCCAACGATGAATTTCAAGAGGTTGAATCCATAGATGCCGTTTTGGTTCTCGAGAATCAGTTTCAGCAATTCTTTGATACACAAGTCTCTGTACACTATGATTGAGAATTCATCAACAAATACTTCTTTAAATATACTCGGTTAGAAGTTCAAGAATTCAAGGAGACAATTCTTCAACACATGAGTGCTGTGAGGAAGTCCATTGTTGAAAGAACACGTCATAAACTAAAAGTTGAAAGAAGAGAACGAGAGAAATGTCGATGATGGTCAAACATTAGATGCTTGTTCGATTGGCACAAAAAGCAGCGGGATAGAATCAGAAAAGCAGCATACCAACAATAACTCAGGGAATGATCAAGCAACCGATGATGCATATATCAGACCCATATATGATGAGGAGCCAATGGCTGAGCTACAATTAAATGCTTTGTATGATGATCATCAATATATAACTCTAAGATTCATGAGCTTGAAACTACGTTAGCTTAAAAAACAAAAGATTTTGAGGATGCCAAACTCGAGTTTTCGAAGAAAAATGACAAATTTGAAGCTTATTTTGAAAAACTTGAAAAAGCAAACGTTGTTCTTGAACAAAACTGGATTGTAAGATTAAAGATTCTAATGCGGAAAAAGACCATTTTGTGAAACAAATAAATTTGTTAGAATCAAAGTTAGCTTCTCAAAATTCAAGTCCCCCGCCTGCTTCATTAAGTGAAATATCTATGCAACCTATCGACACTGTAGATAGTAATCACGCGAATGCTGATAAGGACATATTTGATAATATGAACATTAATTTAGAACAACGTGTCGCTCAATTACTTCTACAAAATGAAAAATTGAAAGCTCAGATTCAGGAAAAGGTTTTTGCATTAACAGCGGTGAAAAATGAATTAAGGAAGCTAAAAGGAAATAGTGTGGATACTAAGTTAGCAAATCAGTCAATCTTGGGGAAACCTCCTACTCAACCATTCAGAAACCGTTCAGTTGCTAGACAACCGAATGCGTTTAAAACTGAACGACCCAAAACATCGAACTCGAGGTTTGCATCCCAAGTTGACGTGCGTAGCAATTTGCCAAAAACAGTCACTTCACTATCTAGATCCCCCTTAACACATTTTGCCTTTGCAAAACTCAATCACATGAATGCTTCAAGCAACTCTAGAAATAGCTCCAAGAACATGCCTCAGAGTAGTTCAAATGACAAGGGTCATAAAAGCTATCTAGAGGATGCTAAGATAAAGACACAAGCAAGATATAGGACCCAACAAAATCCTAGGAGCGCTAATCACACATCTAGGAATTCTAGACCCTTCTATGATATGCCCAAATCAGCCTATCCTAGGAACACTAGATCCTTCTCAGATGCTAAGCACTTTGTTTGCACGAAATGTAACAAATGTGTGTTTAATGCCATTCATGATGATTGCATCACAAAATTCCTGAACAAGGTGAACCAAACAGCTAGAGCATCTCAAAGATGGAACCCTATAGGAAATAGTTTTTCTCCAATTAAGTTTTCCGCTGTGCATGAGAAAACTACGTTTCCTAGACCTTGTCTTTAGTAGATACCAACGGGTAGAATCTTCAAAACAACTGGTCTTAAATGGGTTCGTACTGGAAAAATATTTCCCTCTAGCATGACAAAGGTTCACTGTGAACCCCCACATGGTTCTCACAAAGATATCACTAACAAATATGCAAGCATACAAACTACTGTAAAGAGTGCAGGTACCAAAGTCAAGACTCAACGGACACCCAAAGGTCCAATCTTTAAATACCGTTCAACAACAGACACACTCAGAGTTTGGTTGCTGAAGAAGCAGATATCTGAGAAACTAGTGTCTAAAGGGTTTCACAACGAAACTGTAAAATGAATTACAATTACCTCAGATTGTGACTCGTATTTCAAAGAAAGGAAAGTTGATCACGATGATTACTTATCCTTAACAACGGGAAAATTAAATTTCTCGGTCATGAGCTATCGATAAAAACATTCAAAGTTTTTAAGCTCATGTAAACGACTTACAGTTAAATGTCAGACTGTAACTCGCGCTTCAAATAAAGGAAAGTATATCTTTAAAGATAAACTTATCCTAACAAACAGTAGAGCAATCTATCATGGGTTGAGCTTGTCACAAAACATTCAACGTTTTGAGCTCAACACTATGGCTTGTAACAACTTTCAGATTACAACCCGGATCTATATTCACGGGGGAGTGTACGCTTTAGTGCCCTTACCCTCAGAAAAAGAAGAGAAATCTTCTTATACTTGAGTGGATTTGTCAAGACATTCAAAGTCTATGAACTCAAGTTCATGCTTTAGAAAAACTTTTTCGCCAAAAAGAAATAGAGTTTCTCAAAAAGCGTTGAACATAACTTTTTCAAGAATTTTTCAATGATTATTCAAAATCTTTCAAAAATTGTGTGTTCAACAACTCCTATCCTCAAAAAGCGAAATGTGGATCATATCCTCGTAATGACAATTCAATTGGATCAATTTTTTGAGGGGGAGCGTTCCAAATTCATGCCAAGTTTGACACATTTTTCTCCTGAAAGTTTTCAAGACTATTTTTCACAATATATTTTAATCAAATTTGGTATCTCTAATATCAAACGATTTTATATATTAGAGATAAGGGGAGAAAATGTGATTAAAATGTGATTTTATATAAGACTCAAGCACTTTAACTCTTACCTACATGTGCAAAACACTTTCGATTATTGATGCACATGTGAAGGGGGAGCATTTCTGAAACGACAAAACTATCAAGGTGTTAAATGCTTTTCAAACACCTTGTTAGACATTTGAAGTGGTTTTTATGGTTACGATCAAATACCCAAAACATCTTTAATTCATGACGTTATTGGTGTCAAAAGGGTAGTTAGGTTTAAGTGCTATGATCCAACCAGAACCGGAGGGATCTTCCCAGGGACAATCCAATAGATTATTAGAAGTCCTTAGGAAAGATGGAGTAGAATGTGAACGAAGTTGAATGCCGACTAAGTACTGACGCTAGAACTGGAACAATCACAACAATGTGTTAGTAATGATGTCTTGGTAAGCATTGAAGTGGTTGAAGAATGAAAAAGAAATGTAAGGATAAAGGGTGTAAACAAAGAAGCCCTCCATACAACTTAGGCAGAAACCGGGTCAACACATCATGAAGACAACAGATCATGGACCCAATGATGTAATGCACAAGCCCTCCCCAGCTGACTCAGGCTTCTCTCAAAAGAAGTTTGTTTTATTGTCACGGAGATCAACATGACTTCCATTGACTTTCTCACTCCGAGATAGTTGATATTGAATAGGTGGCATCTGCTCTAGCCTCCGACCACTAAAAGTGCACAAATCGAGTCTAGAGCCAAGAGATCAATCAAATCTCGTTAGGTCACACGGATGACGAACAAGAGATTCCTACGCTATATCCTTGTGATATTGCTAGAACACTCAGAGTGATACTACTTAGTATTCACAATGATGAGTGGAAATCCTTCTAGTGTTAACCTCAAACAGCACTGCGGTATGTCATATGTAAGATTCTTTATGAATTGAACATGTGTAAAACTGAAAAGCAACAGTGGTTTGATTCTGAATTGATTCAAACTCGTTTCAGGTTTCTACGCAATATCTTTATGGTCTTGCCAGAACATTCAGAGTGATATTTATTAATATTCACAGTGCTGAATGGAAATCCTTCTAGCGTCAACATCAAACAGCGCTACGGTAGGTAACTTGCGACATTCTTATGAATCAAGCTTGTGTCAACTGGAAAGCAATAAAACTTGATCTAGGAATTTAAATTGACGACTTTAATCAAGCGAATATTTATCCAATTGATTCACTCTTTATGTTCGTAGTCTTGCTTTGAGATGGTCGAGTAAAGAGAACGGCTAGTACTGCCGCGAAACCCTGTCAATGAGATTTTTAATTGAATCTACCTAATCACAAGTACGATATTTAAATATCGTGTAACGGTCTTCACCGACCGGAGGTTAAATGCTACCGATTTAGGATGAATGTCAAAGCCATTCAGTCCGTGTCTAAGTTTTGTCTTGAGAAGATGGCGTTATGGTGTACTCAGCAAAGTAGAAGATTCAAAACCACATTCTCATGCCCAAAGACATCCAACAATCTAGAAAGCTAAAGACTTCCGCAACTCTGATGATCAAAACCTTCCTTAACAATTAATGTAGAGGAATGAACTCTCTTCAAAGGAGATTGTTTCAAGCTTTCAAGATTGTGCAAAAGAATGAATATGTGGATAAAGACACAAGATCGCAAGATGTAAAAGACAAGTCAAGAATGATTTGAAGAGCTCAAGATAAGAGACAAAGTCGAAAGAGAATGACTAAAGCTCAAAGATAATAGAATGAAGGAACAAGACGAATATTACACGTTCAAGACTCATTTAAGACGAAATTTGTAAATCTCCATTGATCTCCAAATATCAAAGAGGAATGAACTCACATTGGGGGAGATTGTTAGCCTCAAAATATTGAGTCAAACAAGAATGTTCGGTCATAGGTTTATAATGTAACAGTTAGTAGAACGTTGTAATAGTTAGTTAAAATAGTCGTGACATTACGGGCTTGATGGCTAGCTTAAAAGGCCTCTTTCAAGGTACTAAGCATTTTATTCAAGCCCGACCCAATCAAACATATAGCCCATTATGCCACATGTAGGAAAGGCTATATATACCTCTCCTAGCATGTTAGGAGAGGTAGTTGGTTGATTGATTTTCTCTAACTAATCCTCCATAAGTTTCACACACTTCTCTCTACTTTTTCTCACTAGTTTCTCTCTCTAGAATTCATCTTTTATCTACCTTTCTTTCTTGTTTAATCATCTAAGAATATGGGATAACATAATTTAAGTACTTGGTCGGAATTCAACTACGTTCACAATCTTTCTCCATCTTTCCTAAGGGCTACTATTTCTAGCTATGGAATGTCCTTGGGAAGATTCCTCTGGTTCTAGAAGAATCATTGGACTTTAACCTATCTTACCATCCTTATGTCACCACAATCTTCACCGTCGTGAATAGATATGTTTTAGGTAAGTGTTTGTCACTATGAAATCCATTTTGATATCCAAATCCATTTTGCTCCCCCTTAACATATGCCACGATATTCGAAAACATTTCGCACATGTCGGGATGAGCCAGCACATTAAGTCAAACCATTATTGATCTCAATATTAAATCACATTTTCTTCCCCACACTAAAAACATAAACCCAATCGATGTTTTTAATATCAATTGATTTAATAGCATTTTAAGAAAATTTGGGAAGAAAAAATGCAAATCCAATTATCTTCATGATTTTTACAAGCTCCCCCTCAAATTAATGAGGGTGTACTTGAAACGTAAATTAAATACCTTTTAAACACAAGTGTAAGGTATTTATTGTAACACTCTCAATTTTCGTATCGGTACAGCGGAAGGATCTTTCAGAGTGTTACAGGATATCACAAAAACTCCAATCATAGACAACACATAAAAATGGTTGTACAAGGTTTAACATACATTCATTCGATAAAAAGATTTAAAGTGTACAACAGGTCCCAAATTATACAGGTCATTAAGTTTACAAAACATAGATCGAATGAACATTTTTAATATTATGTGGGCCATCAGAGTCGATCTCCATCCGGATTACCTTCAAGCACCTGAGATAAAAATATGCAAAAATCATATCAGCGAATACCGAGTGTATTCATAGAGTTTTATAAAAACCGTTATATAAAACAATCGTTAAAATCAGAACACAAGTATAATATCGGAAGTAAGTCCACGTATTGCTAGTCAGGCAATATATAAATCAAGCATACATCTTAAACCGTCCATGAGACCGTAGCCTCAATATTACCATAATAGGTAATATATTCATCGTTATTAGCGTCATTATCGTTTTGTATATAGGTTTTATAGGATTATTATTAGCCGCATGACATTGTTACCTTACTATGAAAACAGCGGGCCGCGAACCCGACAAACAATTTGCCCATCTAAGTTATCGTGTCGTCACAAAAATCACGCTATGGAATCTTCTCATACATAAATTCGCTTACCAATCAATGTGGTACGACGGGGATCAACCGTCAAGGCGCGAACTGGGGTGATCGTCCCCAAATAGTACTATCAAATGCATAAGCGTCTACCAAATCCCGGTAGTTCACAATTCATGCTAATGGGACTTTAAGTGACATAACCTAACTACTAATAATCCTTTTAGTCTCGTTTATAGGGTCATAGCATCATTCGGGTCCATATCATTAAGCATACCATCGGGACTACTTGTGTTCTATTTTTATCAAAATCTAGCATGTTATCTCCCTCGCGGGTTTACAAATCATTTTATAAAACATTTAAAAGAGTGCGAGGCTATGAACTCACGTTGATAATGAAAGGCGGATTATCGGCTACGGGCGTGCTTCGGTCACGGAAACCTATATAAATAATAATCGGTCTTAGACTCTTGTCCAATGACTTTTATCAAAATAACAATATACATATGATGATTTTGTACATATGATGATGATCAAGTGGGTTTATATATCCTTGTTTACTCATTTTAGTGTTTACGTTTTGGTAACTTTTTACTAGTTTACTAGTTTTACCTATTTACCTATTTTAAGTCCAATAAGCTTAGTATAAGTTCTTTAACTTGTTTTAATTTATTTTATACTTATATTATCAGTATCTATACTTTCCATGTTGGGCCCAAATGGGTTAAGCCCAATAAGTTCTTTTTATAAGTATTTATCTTATTTAGTCCAATTATTAGTCCAATATGCTTAGTTAGCTCGTTAATGTCCGTATGTCCTATAGTTCGGGTTTTATCGGTTTTTACTTGTATTAGTTACTTATATATCAGTATATGACTTTTTAAAACTTTACATTAGACGGGTTTGATCGTCTAAGTTTTAATTGGCGAAAAACGTTAATTTTACGGTAATAGCCGAAAAAGTCGTAAAAATCTAGTTTATAGTTTTTATTACTTATAAGTATTATTCCACTACCATTTATATAATTTATCCATTTAATTAACCTTTTACATATTTATATAAATAAGTTTCATAAGTCAGTGGGTTTTTATTTTACATTTTATACAATAAAATTTGAGTGCTTATATAATAATAATAAACATTAATTCTCAAAATCTGATTTTTATTTTCATGTTCACCATTTTTATCATATCTAGAGTTCTGTAATGAATTAGAAGCTCATTTTTGGATGGAATGATCTTCATATTATGTGCTACATTTAACTTAGTTATAGCTACTGCTCATTTTAAGTTTATCTATGCTTAACAGTCCCTACAAAACAGCTTATTCAGATTTGCACACTCATCTTGTTTTGATCATATCTCACTCATTATAATGATTCCATTGCATGGCCAACTCTCACATGTGTATAACATCTTGTACTTACTGGAAATGGATCATACCATGCATGTTTATCAGTTCAAGTTTTAGTTATATACTGTTTTTATACAGCCAACTAAATAATCATGATTTAGCCTTATTTCTTATAGTTATTAACCTTTTTAAGCATATTTATCAACACTTGATCCCCACACAACATTTTTATCATCATATATTCATCATATACATATACAACAAGAAAGAAAATATATTTGTTCTTTACAAAAATAACAAGAGAAAATGGAGAGGATGATCTTCTTTACCAACCAAGTGTATTTCTTGTTTTTGGAAGACAAGAACTTGATGAACACCAAAAGTAACTCCAAGATCATAAAACACCAAGAAAAATAGTTGAGAAATCAGCCCTAGGACACAAGCAAATCACCTCCTATGTTGTTAATATGGCCACCAAATGATTAAGGCTTCAAGATAACTCCATGATAGAGGTAGATAACATGTATTTTATGGCTAGAAAAGATCAAATAGGGGTGTTTGTTCTTCAAAAGTGGACGACAAGGGGTAGGTTTTTGAGAGAGTTTTGAGGTTGTTTGCATGTATGGAAAGATGGTATGTGTGAAGTGGTGGAAGGTTTGATGGTTTTAGCTAGTAGTGGCTTAAAGTGTATGCTTAGTCTTACACTTATAAGTACTTAGCTAACATGATGCCACATATTGTTGTGGTGTCATGTTGTGCCGTCCCATGTAAGCTAGTGGGGTGGGATAATGTATTTTGTCCCACCTCACTAATTTACGGGTATTCCTCGATTCTAGTTTTCTCGATTTGCGTGCCCTCGGGTCGTTTCACGAAAAACGTTTTATAAATTATGAATTAACGTCACAAAACGAATCCAATAAAAATTGTCTCATCAAAAACGGAGTTCAAAAACGTAAATACGAAATCCTAAGGTTTCCGGTTTACTCGTAAAAGACGCTAAATTATGCACGTAAGCCTAAATTTAAATTCGTAAATTGTGAGTTCGTCAACCAACACAAAAATAAGTTTCAAAATATTATACGAGAAAATAATTCACTACCTGAAAATGTTAGATTGTCACAGCTTTTCCTCCTAAAAGGGATCAACGTCCTCGTGATCCATTTCATTTGGATATCCGTTTCTTATTGAAATCGAAGAGGTGCAGATATTTCTTCCACATATCATCCTCTCGTTCCCAAGTATACTCCGGTCCATGCTTTGAATTCCATCGGATCTTGACAATAGGTTATCCGACTTTGTTTCAGTTGCTTTACCTCACGATCCATAACCTCTACGGGCTCTTCGATAAAGTGCAACTTCCCATCTATTCGAACCTTACCTAACGGAATTTTCTCATCACTCATTGCTAGACATTTCTTCAGATTAGATACATAGAATATGTTGTGAACACCATGAAGTTCTGGGGGTAACTCTAGTTTGTAAGCCACCGGACCTACTCTAGATAAAATCCTAAAGGGTCCAATATAACGGGGATTCAATTTCCCTCGCTTTCCAAATCTGATAACGCCTTTCCATGGCGATACTTTCAACATTACTCGGTCACCCACTTTAAACTCCATTGGCTTCCGCCGCACATCCGCGTAACTTTTCTGTCTACTACGGGCAGTCAACAACCTATTCTTAATCTGAACTATCATCTCCGTAGTCTCCCGGATCAATTCCGGTCCCGTGAGCTGGGTATCCCCAACTTCACTCCAACATATAGGAGATCTACACTTCCTACCATACAGAGCTTCAAACGGTGCAACCTTAATACTAGAATGGTAACTATTGTTATACGAAAACTCTGCTAACGGCAAATGTTTATCCCAGTTCTTACCAAAATCTAACACACAAGCTCTCAACATATCTTCTAGTGTTTGTATCGTCCTTTCACTCTGCCCATCAGTCTGGGGGTGATAAGCAGTGCTCATGTCGAGATTCGTTCCCAAAGATCTTTGGAGAGATTTCCAAAAATTCGACGCGAATCTAGGATCTCGATCTGAAATGATCGATACAGGCACTCCATGCTTGCATACAACATTCTCAAGGTATATACGAGTCAGCTTCTCTAGTGGGAACTGCTCTTTAACCGGAATACAGTGTGCTGATTTGGTCAGTCTGTCGACAATAACCCAAATCGAGTTGTTTCCAGATGATGTTCTAGGAAGCTTGGTGATAAAGTCCATCGTAATTCGCTCCCACTTCCATTCAGGAATCTTTGGCTGTTGAAGTAGTCCTGATGGCTTTTGATGTTCGGCTTTAACTCTAGCACAAGTCATGCATTGAAGAACATACATAGCTATGTCAGCTTTCATATTCGGCCACCAGTACAACTTCTTCAAATCATGGTACATCTTATCAGATCCCGGATGAATGGAATACTTAGATTTATGGGATTCTAACATAATCAAGTCTCGTAAGCCTCCAAACTTAGGTATCCACACACGACCTCTTAAGCATTTCACTCCATCAGCTCTAACCTCTAAAGGATCTCCTTCTCCTCGGAACCCTTCATTAACAAAATTTTCCTTCTTACAAGCTTCTATTTGCGCATTTCTAATTTGCTCAGGCAAATTATTGTGCACGGTCAAGACTAGAGAACGTACCCTGATAGGCTCTCTATCTTTCCTACTTAACGCATCGGCAACAACATTGGCTTTTCCTGGGTGATATTTTATATCACAATCATAATCACTTAACAACTCTATCCATCTTTGTTGCCTCATGTTCAATTCCTTTTGATCGAGAATATACGGTAGGCTTTTGTGATCGGTGAATACCGTACACTTGGTGCCATACAGATAATGTCTCCACCTCCTAAGAGCAAAGACTACAGCTCCTAACTCAAGATCATGAGTAGTATAATTCTCCTCATTCTTCCTTAATTGCCTAGAAGCATAAGCTATCACTTTCTCTCGCTGCATCAAAACAGCTCCATAGCCTCTAAGAGATGCATCACAATACACTACAAAATCTTCACTCCCGTCGGGTAATGCTAAGATTGGTGCACTACATAATTTTTGCTTCAATGTCTGAAATGCTCCATCTTCATCACTTCCCCAAACGAAAGGTTTATTATTCTGGGTAAGCTTAGTCAAGGGTTTAGCTATCAAAGAAAATTCTTTAATGAATCGCCTATAATAGCCAGCCAATCCTAAGAACTGTCGCACTTCCGTTGGCGTTGTCAGTGCAGACCAATTCTTAATAGCTTCAACCTTTGCAGGATCAACATGAATTCCATCTTTGTTAATCACATGACCAAGAAATTGCACAGAATCTAACTAGAAATCACATTTCGAAAACTTAGCATACAACCTTTCATCCTTCAACAGATTCAAAACAATCCTTAAATGTTCTCTATGTTCATCTTCATTCTTAGAATAGATTAGAATATCGTCAATAAACACAATCACAAAATTTATCCAAGTAGGGCTTGCACACTCGATTCATTAAATCCATGAAAACCGCAGGTGCGTTAGTTAACCCAAATGACATTACTTGAAATTCATAGTGTCCATAACGAGTTCTAAATGCAGTTATAGGAATATCTTCTTCACGGACGCGAAGTTGGTGATATCCTGACCGCAAATCTATCTTAGAATACACACTAGATCCTTGTAGTTGATCAAACAAATCATCAATCCTAGGTAAAGGATATCGATTTTTAATTGTCAACTTATTCAGTTCCCTATAATCAATGCACATACGGAAAGATCCATCCTTCTTCTTAACGAACAAGACTGGAGCTCCCCAAGGCGACGAGCTCGGTCAAATAAAACCTTTATCAAACAACTCCTTAAGTTGCTCAGATAACTCCTTTAATTCAGAAGGGGCTAATCGGTAAGGCGCACTTGCCACCGGTGCAACACCAGGAATTAAATCGATTCGAAACTCTACTTGCCTTATCGGTGGAAGTCCGGGTAAATCTTTAGGAAATACCTCAGGAAATTCACAAATAATAGGTACATCTTCCAATCGTTTCTCCCTAGACTCATTCCCGGTCACTTGAGCTAAGAATAACTCACAACCGTTCCTGATGTACTTTTGGACTTTAATACATGAAACGATTTTCAAACGGGATTCACCTCGATTACCATCAATTACTAACATCCTATTCCTAAGAGGAATCTTAACTTTCTTCTCTCCACATAAAATAGTAGCATTATTCAATGACAACCAATCCATACCAATAATAATATCAATACTACCTAATTCTATCAACATCAAATCAATCGGAAAGGAATGGTTCAAGAGATTTAGAGAGCATCCTTCTAATAGCTTATTAGTTTTCACTAATTTACCATCAGCCAATTCCACCTCGTAACTGGTACTTATCTCAACAGGTTCAATGTCAATAAGGGCACTAAATTTAGTGGATACAAAGCTCCTATCAGCACCCGAATCAAATAAAGCAACAGCATAATGATTGTTGAGTAAAAACATACCGGTAACGACATTCGGATCCTCTTTCTTCACCTCAATTGTTCCAAGTTGATAGACACTACCCTGGGGGTTTCTTCCAGGTACAATCGCTTTCAACTTGGGGCATTCCGATTTCCTATGACCTTCTTCATTACAGTTGAAGCAAATGGTTCCCTTCTTACACCTTTCAACCTTGTGTCCAAGCTTTCCGCAATTTCAGCATTTCCAGCAGTCGCCAGCATACCTCTTGTTGCCACACTTAGGACATCTATCATCGTTGCGCGGTGTGTTGTAGGTAAGAGCATTTGCATTCCCCTTTCTCTGGTTCTGACGGCGATTGAAATTCTTCCTATTATCACCTCTATCTACACGATCACCGTCACCCTTTCTTTTCTCACCAACACGGGCTTCAGCTTCCCTATCCTGAATTATCTGTCCAATGAGTTGGTAGGCCATTCGAACAGCATTATCAATGGTCAGTGGTTTAGATGATGTCACGTCCCCCCGGATATTCCTGGTCAACCCTTTAATATATTGCTCAATTCGGATCTCTTCGGGTTCAACCAATCGAGGACATAGCAAGGCCAACTCATGGAATCGGTTTGTGTAACTATCAATGTCCACACCTTTCATTCTCAAATGAATCAACTCTTGTTCTAACCTAATGATCACACTACGAGGACAAAACTCCAAAGTCATCCACTTCTTAATTTCAGCCCAAGGAGTAGCATTAGCAGCATCAAGACCCATGAAAGCAATTCTCCCGTTCCACCAAGTCAACGCACGACCTTTAAGAGTAGCCATAGCAAAAGTCACCTTATCTTCCTCCTTACACTTACTAATCCGAAACACCGACTCAATTTTCTCAATCCACTGGCTTAGTCCTACAGCACCTTCTGTTCCATTAAAAGGTAGAGGTTCACACTTCATGAACGTCACATAAGTACATCCACCAACTTCAGGTGCATTAGTTCCAAGTCCTCCTATATTTCCTCCAGCATTAGCATTCACATTATTAGCATTCACATTCACATTAGTACCGCCAATTCCACTACCGCCAGCTCCACTACCGCCAGCTCCACTACCGCCAGCTCCACTACCGCCAGCTCCACTACCGCTAGCTCCACTACCGCCAACTTCATTTCTAGCATTTGCCATAAATTCAGTCATAGATGCGGTAACTTGCTCCGTAATAATCCTACGTACATCATCCTCAGTCACAGCCTTCTTGGGCGGCATAGTTCTATAATTTCACCATTTCAAAGTATTAAGCATTGACCCAACAAGGATTCATATAATATGGATTGAATTCATAATCAAGGTACAAATAAGGCACACTATGGAATTCAAGACAAGATACATATTTCATTCGATTTGAAACAAAAGTATTGTCTTAGTTACGTCCCATATCAAAGTTTTAGCACTATATACACTCAAAATTCGTGCCAAGTCTACTACTAACAAGTCGGTTCAGTCAAAGCTACAAAAGTACAAAAGATACAAAGGTCAATACTAAATACAGACTGGTCTACTGAGAACCGCCAGATGGTCCATCATCCATCATCTTTTGTATCTTTGTCGGACGATCACTAGACACATCTTCAGCTGGGCGCTTACGGATCACTCCTCTTTCAACCATGTCAGCATAAAATCTACTGTTCCAACCCACGGATATATTCAATTCCTTCTCAGCTTTCTCACGCATCGCACGAGCTACACTCAACTGAATCTCCATAGAATTCACCTTTTTCTTCATAGCAGCAAACTCACCACTTTCTAACACCGATAACCTCCTAAAAGCCTCATTCAAACCACGTTCCACATCAGTCAAATCCAAACTAAGCAATTCCCACTCTTTCTCACCAACCTTAGTCTTCGACTCCAAATAAGCAACTTGAGTCTGAACAACACCTAATCCAATCTCTGTCATACAACTCTTGACACGGGAAGCATCTAGATCACGTCTCAAGGCCCATGGTGCAAGACCATCAATATGAGTAGCCTCTCGAGTACTAGACGACTTTCCTATCTCACGTCTACAAGTAGCAATACCATCAGTACCGTCAGGTGCATTATCATCCTCATCCTCCTCTGATTCAGAATCAGATTCAGACGATTCAGACATTTCATCCCTAGGTAACTCAACCTCAGAATCAGACAAATCAACTGGTGGGGGTAAAGGCTCGCCCTTTGGAACATCATAAGGATAAATAAGCTCGGCTTCCTCATCGTCAATCTCATCATCTAAATTATCTAACCCAATCTCATCATCATTCTCTATATCAACATTCTCAATCTCATTCTCTACCAAGTCATCCTGAGGGGCAATCTGATCTCCTAGTCCTAACTCGGGCTCGGGATCCTCAAATGGTTCCTCCTCATCATCCATATCATAATCTACTAAGTCTAAATAAGGATCATCATCTACATTAGGTTCGGGAATAGCATGGTTCTCTACAGGAATATTAGGATCAGCCATGACAATCTGCATTTATATATATATCTCGTATTAGGATAACATACTAGTTAAACAATTACATAATGAAATCACGATATATACATATATATAAATTAAATTATATATATCAAAATATATATCTTCTCAATAGGGCTTGTTGGTAACGTCGGAGATCTCTGGCACCGTTATAGTCAAAAGATTTTTCAAATATTTTCTCAAATGTTCATTGTCAAAAGATTTTGAAAAGTTTTGTTCAAAACCTTGGCTTTTAAAATCTTTTGTTCTCTATAACGAGAGCTCTGGTACCAAACTGTAACACTCTCAATTTTCGTATCGGTACAGCGGAAGGGTCTTTGAGAGTGTTACGGGATAGCACAATAACTCCAATCATAGACAACACATAAAAATGGTTGTACAAGGTTTAACATACATTCATTCGATAAAAAGTTTTAAAGTGTACAACAGGTCCCAAATTATACAGGTCATTAAGTTTACAAAACATAGATCGAATGAACATTTTTAATATTATGTGGGCCATCAGAGTCGATCTCCATCCGGATTACCTTCAAGCACCTGAGATAAAAACATGCAAAAATCATATCAGCGAATGCCGAGTGAATTCATAGAGTTTAATAAAAACCGTTATATAAAACAATCGTTGAAATCAGAACACAAGTATAATATCGAAAGTAAGTCCACGTATTGCTAGTCAGGCAATATATAAATCAAGCATACATCTTAAACCGTCCATGAGACCGTAGCCTCAATATTACCATAATAGGTAATATATTCATCGTTATTAGCGTCATTATCGTTTTGTATATAGGTTTTATAGGATTATTATTAGCCGCATGACATTGTTACCTTACTATGAAAATAGCGGGCCGCGAACCCGACAAACAATTTGCCCATCTAAGTTAGCGTGTCGTCACAAAAATCACGCTATGGAATCTTCTCATACATAAATTCGCTTACCAATCAATATGGTACGACGGGGATCAACCGTCAAGGCGCGAACTGGGGTGATCGTCCCCAAATAGTACTATCAAATGCATAAGCGTCTACCAAATCCTGGTAGTTCATAATTCATGCTAATGGGACTTTAAGTGACATAACCTAACTATAATAATCCTTTTAGTCTCGTTGATAGGGTCATAGCATTATTCGGGTCCATATCATTAAGCATACCATCGGGACTACTTGTGTTCTATTTTTATCAAAATCTAGCATGTTATCTCCCTCGCGGGTTTACAAATCATTTTATAAAACATTTAAAAGAGTGCGAGGCTATGAACTCACGTTGATAATGAAAGGCGGATTATCGGCTACGGGCGTGCTTCGGTCACGGAAACCTATATAAATAATAATCGGTCTTAGACTCTTGTCCAATGACTTTTATAAAAATAACAATATACATATGATGATTTTGTACATATGATGATGATCAAGTGGGTTTATATATCCTTGTTTACTCATTTTAGTGTTTACGTTTTGGTAACTTTTTACTAGTTTACTAGTTTTACCTATTTACCTATTTTAAGTCCAATAAGCTTAGTATAAGTTCCTTAACTTGTTTTAATTCATTTTATACTTATATTATCAGTATCTATACTTTCCATGTTGGGCCCAAATGGGTTAAGCTCAATAAGTTCTTTTTATAAGTATTTATCTTATTTAGTCCAATTATTAGTCCAATATGCTTAGTTAGCTCGTTAATGTCCGTATGTCCTATAGTTCGGGTTTTATCGGTTTTTACTTGTATTAGTTACTTATATATCAGTATATGACTTTTAAAAACTTTACATTAGACGGGTTTGATCGTCTAAGTTTTAATTGGCGAAAAACGTTAATTTTACGGTAATAGCCGAAAAAGTCGTAAAAATCTAGCTTATAGTTTTTATTACTTATAAGTATTATTCCACTACCATTTATATAATTTATCCAATTAATTAACCTTTTACATATTTATATAAATAAGTTTCATAAGTTAGTGAGTTTTTATTTTACATTTTATACAATAAAGTTTGAGTGCTTATATAATAATAATAAACATTAATTCTCAAAATCTGATTTTTATTTTCATGTTCACCATTTTTATCATATCTAGAGTTCTATAATGAATTAGAAGCTCAATTTTTGATGGCATGATCTTCATTCATTTTAAGTTTATCTATGCTTAACAGTCCCTACAAAACAGCTTATTCAGATTTGCACACTCATCTTGTTTTGATCATATCTCACTCATTATAATGATTCCATTGCATGGCCAACTCTCACATGTGTATAACATCTTGTACTTACTATAAATGGATCATACCATGCAAGTTTATCAGTTCAAGTTTTAGTTATATACTGTTTTTATACAGCCAACTAAATAATCATGATTTTAGCCTTATTTCTTATAGTTATTAACCTTTTTAAGCATATTTATCAACACTTGATCCCCACACAACATTTTTATCATCATATATTCATCATATACATATAAAACAAGAAAGAAAATACATTTGTTCTTCACAAAAATAACAAGAGAAAAATGGAGAGGATGATCTTCTTTACCAACCAAGTGTATTTCTTGTTTTTGGAAGACAAGAACTTGATGAACACCACAAGTAACTTCAAGATCATCAAACACCAAGAACATAAGTTGGGAAATCAGCCCTAGGACACAAGCAAATCATCTCCAATGTTGTTAATATGGCCACCAAATGATCAAGGCTTCAAGATAACTCCATGATAGAGCTAGATAACATGTATTTCATGGCTAGAAAAGATCAAATAGGGGTGTTTGTTCTTCAAAAGTGGACGGAAAGGGGTAGGTTTTTGAGAGAGTTTTGAGGTTGTTTGCATGTATGGAAAGATGGTATGTGTGAAGTGGTGGAAGGTTTGATGGTTTTAGCTAGTAGTGTCTTAAAGTGTAAGCTTAGTCTTACACTTGTAAGTACTTAGCTAACATGATGCCACATATTGTTGTGGTGTCATGTTGTGCCGTCCCATGTAAGCTAGTGGGGTGGGATAATGTATTTCGTCCCACCTCACTAATTTACGGGTATTCCTCGATTCTAGTTTTCTCGATTTACGTGCCCTCGGGTCGTTTCACGAAAAACGTTTTTATAAATTATGAATCAACGTCACAAAACGAATCCAATAAAAATTGTCCCATCAAAAACGGAGTTCAAAAACGTAAATACGAAATCCTAAGGTTTCCGGTTTAGTCGTAAAAGACGCTAAATTATGCACGTAAGCCCAAATTTAAATCCGTAAATTGTGAGTTCGTCAACCAACACAAAAATAAGTTTCAAAATATTATACGAGAAAATAATTCACTACCTGAAAATGTTAGATTGTCACATTTATAACGTGCAAAGATCATATATGATAATGTATTCACAAGATTAGCAATTTACGAGGTTGGACCTGAATGATGGAGAACATCATATGATAGAATCACATGGTTCTTGTTCACGTATGTTGGTCGCCTCGTCACGTCTGAAGTTATCTCTTGAAACCTTGTGTATGATTGATATCATTGTCTTGACACCAATTTGTGAACTTGGCACTCTCGGCATCAAAGATTCTGAATGCTGGACAATTGCTCCCCCTCAATTGTTGACCCGTGTTCTATTGAAAGAGCTGTAGTCGCTGTTTGAGTAGTCGCATCATCGAGTATGTAGATATCAATTATAAATTGCTATGATTGGTGGAGATGATAACTTCATAAAAAAACGTTTTCTCTTGTTTTATCAAATAAATGCACTGAAGCGTACATATATTTGTGTTAGATTGTGTTATTACGTAAACACAATCCCTTACATGGTTATAACATAAACTATACCCGAGAAAATTAATTCCCGTTGTTGAGTCAAAGCTTTCCGGTGAAATGCTTGACTTGAATATGAAAAGCGGGTTACTATCTGAAATAATAGTAAGCCATAATTGAGCATGTTTTAAAACATTTGAACTTCCGCTCGAACTTTATTTATAAGTCCGTGTCATTATTGAATCATATTTCTAGGATTGTAAATATTATCGATTCCAGAAGACATGCTCTTTTTATCAAAACATTTTTGAACACACAATTTTGAATGATTTAGGAAACCTTTTGAAAAATTCTTGAAAATTTGTGTTCAAAGTTTGAAAACCAATTACTTGTGCTTAAGATGTTGAATATATTACAAAACAAGCTCAAGTCCGAGAAGTTGTAAGCTTCCCGTTATGAGGATAAATTTATCATCGGCGATAAACTTTACTTTTAACAGAAGAGCGAGTTCTAAGCTGACATTGACTTACAAGTCGTTTTCATGAGCTTGAAAAACTTTTGAATATTTTAACGTAAAGCTCATGACCGAGAAAGATGAATTTCTCGTTATGAAGAAAAGTTCTCTTATTTAAAAGATACACTTCCCTTTATGAGCTTAAAACTTGGAATGTTTTAAGACAAGCTCATGACCGAGAAAAATTAATTTCCCGTTACGAGGATAAGTTATCATTAAAGATAAGCTTTCCTAAATATGAAGTCCGAGTTACAGTCTGATATTTAACTGTAAGTCATTGTGCATGAGCTTAAAAACTTCGAATGTTCTTAATAGTAGTTCATGCCCGAGAAAAATTAATTTCTCGTTGTAAGGATAAGTTTATCATCAGCGATAAACTTTCCTTTCTTTGAAGTTTGGGGCATAATCTGAAATATAGTTATACGCTATTTACAGGAGCTTAAAAACCTCTGAATAGTTTTAATGTAAGCTCGTGTCCGAGAAAATTTAATTTCTCGTCAATGAGGATAAGTTTATCATCGACGATAAACTTTCCTTTAATTGAAGATCGGGTCATCGTCTAAAATTTAACGATGAGCCTTGTACACGAGCTTAAAACCTTTGAATAGTTTTAATTTTAGCTCGTGTCCGAGAAAAATTAATTTCTCGTGTATGAGGATAAGTTTATCATCGGCGATAAACTTTCCTTTCTTTGATGAACGGGTCACAGACTGTGATTTGTCTATAATCCTTATACACAAGCTTAAAACCGTTGAATAGTTTTAATGTAAGCTCGTGTCCGAGAAAAATTAATTTCTCGTTTGTGAGGATAAGTTTATCATCGGCGATAAACTTTCCTTTATTTGAAATCCAGGTCATCGTCTGTCATTTAACGAGGAGCCATTTGCACGAGCTTAAAACTTTTGAATAGTTTTAATTTTAGCTTGTGTCTGAGAAAATCTAATTTCTCGTTTTGAGGGTAAGTTATCGTTGACGAGATAAACTTCCCTTTCTCTGAAGTTCGGGTCACAGACTTTGATTTGAATGTGAGCAATTATGCATGAGCTTAACTGAAAATCCCCTGAGACACTTGTTCCACTGATATCAGCTTCTTTAGTAACCAAACTCTAAGAGTATCCTTTGTTGAACGATATATAAAGATCGGACCGGTTATTCCCAATTGACTTAACCAAAACATAATTAACCTTCACACGAACCATTCCCACGCCCAAATTCTCACACCCACTCACCAAGGACCCCACCCCCGTTCACCCGTCCACCAATCATGTGACACCCTCCTCTCCAAGCAAAGCCACGTGGCTAAATCAACGACTCGCACTCATTACTTGGCCCCAAAGCTAAAATGAACTTCCAGGATTCATTTGGACAGCTCACATCAACAAAACGCGTCTAGAAGACTCAAGGGCAAATTTGGGATTTTCTAGGTAGGGTTTCTGTATTTCTTTCATTCTAGAATCATCCTTAGTCGTCAATATAAGGAGGCCTCAACATGTGAACGCCCCTTTGTTCCAGATTTTGGCTAATGTTTTGTAATTCCTTTTTATAAATAAAAAGTTTAGTTTTCTAAAAATTGTGAATTCCGTTTTATGTTTTATGAAAGTTTGGTGTTTGATTAGCTGAAATCTGAGTTCCATTTATATGTTTGATTGATTTTGAGGAAAGGTTTTAAGGTTTAAAACTCTTGTTTTCAAAAATAAAGTGATAATCTGCTTTTGTTAACTTTGTGGTTTGTTGTTCTTAGCAGCTATTGGAAGGTGGTGCTTGTTCTTGCTAGCACCTAAGCTCAAACATTCCAAAGTGTGGATGTGCATTTTGGAGGTTTGCATCTCTTATCTCTTTTATTTTTCTGAAATATTGCATGATTTATGGGAATTTTGGATTTTTATCTGTGAAAGTGTGATATTGTGGTTGACTTGTGTTTCTGAGGTTTGATTGAAGTTGTTAGGGTTGATTAGATCTTGGTTTGAGGGTTAAATCATAACAATCCTTTGAAAATTTGAGAAATCAGATTCCAAAGGGGTGTTTGGGTTAACTGATCTACCAAGGTTTAAGGCAATTTGAGTGGTTGTTTGTGTTGCTTTGTACTGATACTTGTTTACCTGGTGCATTTGGTCATTTATCTACAAGTTTTGAAGGTCTAAACACCTAAATCCAACAAAGGGATTTAAAATTTGTTTTACTTGGAATTTTTGGCTAAAATTTTGAGGACACCTAGATATAAGGGTAGACTAGGGTTAACAAGTGCTAAGTTTTAGTTAACATAACCAGGGAAAGGGATTTAAGGGCTTAAAATTGGATTGGTGGTCAAATAGATCAGCAAAAGGATTTTGAAAAGTCCATTTGTTCATCAGTAACTGTTTGTGCTTGAATCTGCTTCTAATCTTTGATCCAGTGGTTGAAACATGTTTGATTGTGCTTATTGGACTTTATTATAGCTTGTGTATGCATATGGTTCAATTTGGATGGCTTATTCATGCTAAAACCGCTTTTTAGTTCATAACTGCTTATTTTGTAAGTCTGCATCATATCTGGTGACTGTTTGCTTATTCTGTGCTTATTGGCTGAACCAAATTGTGATTTCTTTGTTGATATTGACTCCTTGTGATCCACTGATTACAAAGGTGCCTTTGTTTTCCATTGAATCCAACTAGATCTCTCTATAAAAGCAAGTCAAATAGTCAAAGTAGTGGGAACTCCTTTCCCCTGCTGCTAGCCATTGCTAGTGTTATTTCACCTTGTGCTTATCAATAAGCTGTTCTAGCTTATTTTAACCTGCAACAACTTTGAATTTGTAATAGGTGTTACTTATTTGACCCATTTGTTCATACTGGATCATTTGAGGGGTTGACTTTGAGCTTTGACTAGAAAACCAATAACTTTGACTTTTACATAAGTGCTTATCAGCTTATTTGGCTTATTTGGTTTGGCTTATTGAACTTTTCTTTGTTGATTTGTCTTAATTAAGTCATTTAGAGTCTTTTACAACTTATTTCAAGGTCTGAGGGGTCTAGAACTCCAAGTCGACTATTTTGTCTTTTAGTGAAAACTTACTTTGCTTATTTGTGACTTATTAGTTGAGCTCATTTAAAATTTCTTTTCACAGATCTCTTAGGCATCTCAAAAGAAGGCTGTGTGTCAAATCTGAGCTTATGGCGTTGGCTTATAGCTTAATGGGCCAAAAAGCCCATTAAGAATAAGCTGTGTTACCATAAAGCTGTAATAAACTCACATTCAGCTTTTGGGCCTTTAGACTTTTGTGTTTAGAATTGAATTTTAAGCTAGAGTATAGATTTTCAGCTTATTTGGTTAAGTATCATCTTTTTGGGCCCAAAAGCCCATTTCACTTGGCTGTTTTTTATTTTAGCCCATTTGGGGGCCCAATAGGGGTATTTTGGTAATTTCAATTTCATTTTCTGTTTATTTAGGTTAAAATAAACTAGTTTGCAAGTTTTTAGAATTTTTTTATAATTTTTGTATTTTTAATATTTTAATATTATTTTATTATTAAATTTCAATTTTCACATTTTTACAACTTTTATATTTTTCTTAGGTCAAATACATTAAGTTAGGATTTTTAAAACTCTTAGATTAATTTTAGCATCATTTTCTTAATTTCTAGAATTATTTTAATATTATAATAGTTTTTAATTATCTAAAAATAGTTTTTCTTAGTTTAAGAATTCATAAAAATATCTTTTAGTCTTTTTAAGTCATTTAAGAGGTTTACAAAGTGAAAAATCTTTAGTTGAACTTTCTAATAATTAATTGGATTTTTAGGGCTTTAATTAGCATTTAAAAATTAATATTTAATTAATTAAAAGGTTTGAAAAAGTTTTGATCATTTGTAAACTCTTAGTTTATTTTATTTGATTTTTGGCAATTTTTTGGGAATTTTTTAGAATTAGTTTCTATTTTAGCATTTTTTACGGTTTTAATTTAGTCGTCGTAGTAATAATTTTCACGTATCCGTCATTCTCTTTTCTTATCCCTTCTCTCTCAATATTAATCTCAAATATCTTTACATTTTAGACACACACAAATACCTCCTTGGGAAACGAACTTAATTGGGTCATTAGTGTTTGATTTTCCTAAATCATCACTTAATACTTACCGCTTTTACGCCTTTTTCCTAAAAGACGTATTTTTACCACAATCAGTGATGTATCATCTTTTTCAATTTCCTCCCCAGTAGTCTTAGTAGAATCGGAGACTATCCTAGTTAAAGGGCACCCGTTTCCTACAAGAGTGAAAGTTCTACAAGTGGGACGCCACATCTTACCAATGGGTTTGGTTTTAGCTACACACTGGGATTTAAGTCTAGCACGGGAGTTCACCTCATTAAATAATTTCTTGACACAAGAGTCATGATTGGCTTTAAAGACACATTTCCTACATGTATTACAAGTAGCATATTTAATGTCCGAGTAAGATCTAGAATTCCTAGATGATTGATTGATGCTCCTAGGATATGACATGCTACGGTTAGCAGTGTTGGGTAATCTAGAAGGCATCTGACTAGGTTTAAAATTCCTATCTCTTACTTGTGTCTTTTAAATAGCTTCCCTTAGACCAAATTTATGGCAAACGTCATTTGAACTAGTTCGAGACGTGTTCTTTGGACTATGTCTAGGGAGACTAGATGCAATCATGTGATTAGGTCTTGCAAAAGCTGTTTTAGTCACATTGGTCCTAGTTGGTGGAGTGACTGGTCTAGAAAGATGAGCCATATCAACTTGGGAGGCAAACCGCGGTCTCGAGGATTTTGGTCGCTCGGATCTAAATGCAGTCGGTAGTCTAATAGACTGATATTGAGGCGGTTTCCCCAAGATTGATGGTTTTTCAAGCTTAGTGTCCACACTAGTTCCTTTAGTTTTCCTCAACTCGTTTTTTAGAGCCGCTATTGCAAAAACCTTTTCCTGAACCTGGGCCTTTAAATTCTCATTATCTTTTAGCAATTTATCTTGGGATGCCAACTTAGATTCTAGCGAAGTAATTTGTTTCACAAGATTATCCTTTTCAGCTTTAGAATCTTGAATTTTTTGATTTAATTTTCTTTCAAGAACAACGTTTGAATTTTTAAGTTTTTCAAAATACTTTTCAAATTTATCCGTTTTCTTCGAAAATTCGCTTTTGGCATCCTCAAGAGCTTTAGATTGCTGAGCTAAAATCGTTTCAAGCTCTTTAATCTTGGAATCAGAATCGGTTAGTGAAGCAGTCATAAAGCATTTATCATGATGTACTATAGCATTCTGAACAATTTCTCCCCCATTTTGACTCACATCGGATGAATCTGAAGTGGTAAAACTATCACCCTTTTCCATCCCATGTTTGTCACAATTAGGTTCGGAATGCGCAACATGCGATAGTTCATCGGCATAGACATCATATACCACATTCCGTTGTACCGTATTTGTAGGCTCTTCGTCATATACGGGTATGGTGTCATCATGAGAGATGTATATATCATTCCCTGACATGCTGCTTGTATCATGCTTTCCTCCCGATTCCTTGCTCTTGCAATCTTTAGGCTCCAAGTTGTCAACCGTATGATCATTCTCCTCTTGCGTCTGCAACGGAGATTCTTGCACTCCATTATCATACGCTTGCTGAAGTCGGGATCTTTTATAAATCGAATACGAGACCAGTGTCATTAATTTCAACAATATACCACGTAACTCTTTAACCTCTGTTTGTGCGTACTAAAGAAATGATTAACATATCCCTGAATTGTCATACTTAAAAATGTTGAATTTGAAGAAGTGCGTAAGTTGTGTCACTAGAGCTTGATATGCAGATGCTGATGCAGAGTGATTAAAGTCTTCTTTGTGAAGTTGCTCAGCTAGTTGATTCAAGTTGAGGAATATTCAGTCGATGAATATATAACGATCTTGACCGAAGAGTATCAGAAATTCGCATCCTCCTTGAAACCATGAAATTGTCACTAGATGAGACTGGAGTAGTCGAAACAAAGTTATACCATTTTCTCTAGCTTTGTCTTGCATTAGATGCAATTCTCCCTCTTTCGATGTCGAATTCAACGGTTCCATTGAAAATCGATGATATATGAAGGTAAGGATTATTTATCGATCAAGCAATGAAAGAAAGTTATTGTGTCAGTTGTTGTCGATTAAATCCCTTGAGCAGTGAAGAAAAATGATTAGATCCTCTAAATATGTGTTCTCGAGAAACCAAAAATTCACCAAGGCAAAATTACACACGATTACGAAATTTTCAAAATCATCTTTTTCGAAAATCTTGAAAAATTCCGAAGATTTTGAAATATGAAGAAGTGTATGATTCCGCAATGAGTGAAGAATGAAACAATTCTGCAAAGTGAGATTTGATTCAATTCCGCAATGATGAACTGGATTCCGCAATCTTTATATGTATGTAATTCCGCAATCTCCACAAGTATATGATTTCGCAATCCTTATAAGTATGTAATTCCTCAATCTCCACAAGTATATGATTTCACAATCCTTATAAGTACATGATTCCGCAATGCTAAATAAGTAAGGATTCCGCAATTTTGCAAAACATGTAATTCCGCAATGTTGAAAATTACACAATTCCGCAATATCTTATTGTGGTTACAATTCCGCAATACATGAATTACCTCAATTCCGAAATGCTAAAATGATACAATTTCGCAATAAGAAAATGAAAACATTTCCGCAATAAAGACCTAATTCCGCAATAGGGTAAAGATTCCGCAATAATGCTCAATTCCGGAATTATCCAACAATTCCGCAATATGGTTTATTGCGGAATTATACAATTATTCCGCAATGTACTTAATTTCGCAATGGATTCAATTCCGGAATTATGCCACAATTCCGCAATGTGGTTTATTGCGGAACTATACAATGATTCCTCAATATCTAGAAGAGATTCAATTCCGCAATATTGTAGATATTGCGGAATTATACTAAAAAAATGGATCTCGAATGTACTTTTAGATCTACGAAATTTGAAGCTAAAAATGAAGCCAAACACCAAAATTTTTTGCATTTTTGAGCGATCCAAATCACTACCACGACTATATAGATGATATTGGTAAAGACCAAATCACAAAAAACACACAAAAGAAAAATTTGAACGTGGGTTATTTTAGATCAAATCCACACGAAATCAAGAACACAAGAACAAACAAATCAAACCATAGCTCTTGATACCATTTGTAGGTCATCGTAATCCTTGGATTATCCTTGTGTTGGAATGATCTAAAGAAAGAGAGCGATAGATGAAGAACTAGAGATAGAAAGTAGAGAGAGGTTGGAGAGAAAATAGAAATATTAGATTAAGTGTGTGAAAAACTAATGACCAACCCCTCCTAACATCCTAGGAGGGTGTTTATATAGCCCACCCTACATGTGGGCTATGATGGGCTATATGTTTGCATATTGGATCACGAGCCTAATACTTGAATATATCGTTGGAGTGATCGATCCTTTCTAAATACGTAAAAATGTATTTCCAACATGTCCTAATGAGAAATGGCTCTAGAGTCGATCGTGCATTTTGGATTTTAGTGATCGGAGGCTGGAGAGGAGTGCCACCATTTCAATACCAATTTATTCGGAGTGAATAAATCAATAGATAATGCGTTGTCTCTGATTAAAACAAATATCTTTTAAGAGATATCTGAGTTAGCTGGGATGGGTTGTGCAGTGCATCACTGGGTCCATGATGTCTATCTTCAATATCAAGAATCATTAAAAATGATCTCAATAGCATATGTATTGACCCGGTTTCTTCCTAAGTTGTAAGGAGGTCTATTTTCTTTAGACACTTTATCTTTACAATTCTTTTTCATTCTTCAACCCCTTCAATGCTTACCAATACGTCATAACTAGCACCTTGTTGTGATTGTTCCAGTGCTAACTTGTTAGCCTCAAAATATTGAGTCAAACAATAATGTTCGGTCATAGGTTTATATTGTAACATTTAGTAAAACGTTGTAATAGTTAGTTAAAATAGTCGTGACATTACGGGCTTGATGGATAGCTTAAAAGGCATCTTTCAAGGTACGAAGCATTTTATTCAAGCCCGGCCCAATCAAACATATAGCCCATTATGCCACATGTAGGAGAGGCTACATATATACCTCACCTAGCATGTTAGGAGAGGTAGTTGGTTGATTCTTTTTCTCTAATCTAATCCTCCATAAGTTTCACACACTTCTCTCTACTTTCTCTCACTAGTTTCTCTCTCTAGGATTCTTTTTTTATCTAACTTTCTTTCTTGTTTAATCATCTAAGAATATGGGACTACAATTGGTATCAATCGCCACGGGGTAGATGCGTGATTGGTTTTGGTTCTCCTATTGATTTCGTGGGATTTTCTTTATATTTAAGCTCGAATCATCAAAACTTTTTGTGTTTTCGTGGTGTTAGTGAGTAGACAAATCGACTACATAGGCGTGGTTGTGATTTGGGTTACTTAGATTGGTTAAAAACGCGAAATTTTGTGGTGTTTGGCTTCGTTTTTGCCTTGAAATCTCATATAATCAAAAGTACATCCGCGATCCTATTTTTTAGGAAGTTTGCCAATAATTTCGCAATATCTACTCATATTGCGAAATTGAATGTTTTCTGTGATTGCGGAATTGATTTCATTCAGTGATTGCGGAATTGGTATTTTCAGTGATTGCGAAACTGAATGTTTTCTGTGATTGCGGAATTGATTGCTTTCAGTGATTGCGAAATTGAATATTTTCAGTGATTGCAAAATTAAATGTTTTCTGTGATTGCGGAATTGATTGTTTTTAGAGATTGCGAAATTGAATGTTTTCAGCCATTGCGGAATTAATTCAATAATTGGATTGCGGAATTAATTCAATAATTATATTGCGGAATTATACTTTCAGTGGGATTGCGGAATTATAACCTATAGACATTGCAGAATCATAAGTTTTCTTAGCATTGCGGAATTATAACCTTTTAACTTTGCGGAATTGTTTCACCTTGCACCATAATTGCGGAATTGATTATCTACATTGGGAAATCTTTGCTAATTTTCGAAAAATGTGTTTTTGAAAATTTTCAACTCGCGAGTTTTTAGTTTAAGAATTTTTGGTTCCTCAAGACGACATTATTTAGGGTTTTTCACATAGTTTCTCGGAATATCAACCACAATCCAATCACACCATATCTACTTAAGATCCAAAGTCACTTCATCATCTGAAACACTCATTATGGATTCCGCAACACAAGATGTGCATGCACTCAAATCCAAGATGTCGGTTGCAAAAGAACGATGCATGACACACTTTAGATCACTCCAGTCACACCTTCAAGTTCTTTCAAATGACGATTTAAAAGGCACTCGCGTTGAACTTGGATTCAAACGGGTATTCATGTCACTCACTGGTCAAGATGTTGAGACATTCACAAGCATAATGCTACTCAATGTAGATCACATTGAACAACAACTTTCCAACGATGAATTTCAAGAGGTTGAATCCATAGATGCCGTTTTAGTTCTCGAGAATCAGTTTCAACAATTCTTTGATACACAGGTCTCTGTAAACACTATGATCGAGAATTCATCAACAAATACTTCTGTGAGTATACTTGTAACACCCCATTTTGATAATGGAATGTCACGCGTAATTATGGCGTGTCATCAAAGCATACAAGGAAAAATGTCTAAACATTACATGACCATAAAAGGAAAATACCGGAATCAAACATCGGTAGTCCAAAAGCAAAGCTCATCACACACAAACATAAGTACTATAAAGGAAAGGACTAAACAATGTCCATAGCAAATGTATAAAAGGAAAGATAATGCATAAAGTAAAGAAAGGCTAGAAAGCTTCCAGTCCATATGCATGTACGCTTAAAGTCTACGAGTGTCCCTGAGTACCTGCCGTTTTGGGAACATAGAAAAAGAAAACGGCTGAGCAGTACGCTCAGTGCACGGATGTACAATAAAGCATGAATAGGATAAGCATATAACATATAACAGCGGAAGAAACTAAGTCCCGTATAACTTGGTAAAACTGGTTTTATAGTTTGAAAAGCCTTATGTTTATCTTATAAAAACTGTTTAACATGTTCTACCATTAGCCAATATAGGTCATGAAAATCCACCATGCATGAATACTTGGAGGGGTGACCTCATCATGCAAATTAGAGGGGCTGCCTCTAATTTAATATATTGGTTTTGGTAGGAGGGATCAGCTCCTTGTGAAGGATGCAAGGCACACACCACATTCACACTGAGTAATCTGCTGAAAAACATGTAACTAGGATGCACCCATACGCCCCAAATGATAAATATAATTATATGGCCAAAAGCTGAAGGGACGCCACGAGCAATCACTCCGCCGTGGTGAAGGTCATAACATCAGTGCCTCTAATGTTATGGTTATGGTACCTCCATAACTAGGTGAAACTGGTCATGCATGTATATGGCTATAGGAAATTAAACATAAGCAAGTCAAACATATAAACTTATACTACGGGAAAACATTTGGCTGCATACGGAGAATCCTAATAAGGAAAGAATGTCCATACTGAAAGGACGGGAATCCGTACCTTATGTCCAGTGAACGAAGAAGATGAACCGAGGAGAATCCTACTTCGGTATCACTAATGCTACATAAATACATACATGAATAAGTATCTGCTTACTAAATATGTAACTCGTTTTATGTCATGTCTTAGCTTATTTTATATGTTCATGTCATGTTTTACTGTTTTAAGCCTTAAACTGTGTTTATCTTATATTCTGTCTATTCTGATTAAGTATTTCTAGTATTTCATGCATTATTATACTTACTGTGTAATAATAAGTAACTTTCCAAAAGTAGCAGGTTTCCAAAAATAGAAAGTTACCAAAAATAGCAAGTTTCCAAAAATAAAAAGTTTCCAATAATAGAAAGTTTCGAAAATAGAAAGTTTCCAAAAAATAGAAAGTTTCCAAAAATAGAAAGTTTCCAAAAATAGAATTACTGCTTAAAATAGACAAGTTTCTAAAAAAAGAAAGTTTCCATAAATAGATTAGCTGCCTTAATTAAATAAGTTTCCATAAATAGATTAGCTGCATGAATTAAATAAGTTTCTAAAAATAGAAAGTTTCCATAAATAGATTAGCTGCCTTAATTAAATAAGTTTCTAAAAATGGAAAGTTTCCATAATTAGATATAATCTGGTTAAATAAGCTAAGTATATAAGCCTAAGTGTTTTTCTGATTATTTTCTAAGTCATACTGATATAATGTATAGTTTATTAATTATTACATGTAATTTAAATAAACTATAGGTTAAAAGTATTTAATTAAAATATATCATGTTTTTAATAAAGTTAAATACTTAGGTTAAAACATGTATTATTATTTATTAATAATATAACCTAAGTCATGTTAATTAATTAATTATAACCATGGTTTTTAAATAATTAATTAATTATAAGTTTAGAAAATATAAAATACTTAGGTTAATAATTCCATGATTCAAATAATAAAATTATAACCTAAGTCATGTTTATTAAATTAATCATGTCATATTTATTAATTTAATCTAAACATATGATTATAGAAAAAATAATCTTAACATAAACCGTGAACCGGATCTTGACTAGAAACCATGAACCGGACATGAAATCGACACTATACCCCGAACCACTTCGGGGTTCCCCTTGTTTTGCTGCTGCCGTGGGACCCACACCACCCAACCGGGACCATATGGTCTCGGTGGTGGTTTAGTAGCCAAACCGAGACCCCCTTGGGGTTCGGTTTAGGCGCCGACCAAACAAACACCCTTAAAAACAACCTTTTTGATTTACCCAATAACCATTTTCATGATTGATTTATGTTTTTAATTAGGTTTTTAAAAACATCATGTTCTTAATTAAATTTATTATATCAAATCAAAAGAAAAAGGATTAAAAGAATTTACCGAATGCGTGGATCTAACGAGGATGAACACACACGAACACACGTACAATATTCAAGATGAAAATCAACTAAACACCCCCTTTGGTGTGTTTATATGCGGCACCCAAAAAAGAAAAGAGGAGAAGGAGAAAACTTTTTTAGGTTTTTGATTTTTCTTCTGTAGAGTGAAAAGTGACTAGCAAAATTTACCATAACCCCTCTTTAGTAAATTTTGAGATGGGCTTGGCCCATCTCCTTAATATTGCCGCGGGTAGGGGGCCCCACATGGGGTACCCGTACCGTTTTCCGTGTCTCGTTGTTTAATTGCTCGTTCATGTTTATTTGTGTTCGCGTTTTGTGTGTTCTCGTTAAATATTTACCGTGACCTAATATATTTATTCACGCTCGTAATAAATATATATACGTAATTAATATTAGTTCGTGACTTAATTACGTTCATGATTTCATGAGCGCATGTTCGTGATTAATTATTGTCAAATAATTATTACGTGTTCGTGCGTAATAAATACTTATCGTGTTCTAACACGTACGTAATACGTAAATTCCTAACACGTAATCGTAATCATGCTATAATAGGAAAGTTTTAATCTAGTACGTACGATCTTAAGGGTACTATTCATGGTAAAAGCATGCGGGTTTTACAACTCTTCCCCCCTAAAAAGAATAATTCGTCCCCGAATTATAGATAAGGTAAACTGAAAAAGAAGAACATACCCGAATTCAAAATATGAAATGAGGGTAAGAAGCCCGGATAGACTCCTCTGTTTCCCAAGTGGCTTCCCGCTCGGTATGATCCCTCCATAGGATTTTGACGAATGGAATCGTCTTCCTTCTCATGACTCGTTCTTGTCTGTCAAGAACTCGTTCGGGTTCTTCTATAAAAGTGAGATCTTCACGTATCTGTTCCAGTGGATACTGAACCATGTGAAGGGGATGATACTGGTACCCTCTGGGTAAGGACACATGAAACACATTGTGCACATGCGAAAGCTGCGGAGGTAACGCCAACCGGTAAGATACTTCACCGACTCGTTCAATGATATCGAACGGTCCGATGAAACGAGGACTGAGCTTCCCTTTAATCCCGAAGCGTCTAACACCACGTGCCGGCGAAACCTTAAGGAAGACGTGATCTCCTATGCTAAATTGTATGTCCCTACGATGCTTATCGGCGTAACTCTTTTGACGTGACCGTGCCTCTTGAAGTTTCTGCTTAGCTACTGCGATCTTTTCATTGGTCAACTCTATGATTTCTGGTCCTTCAAGTGTTCGCTCGCCAACCTGATCCTAGCAGATTGGGGCGCGACACTTCCTGCCATACAACATCTCGAAAGGAGCACACTTGATACTTGCGTGCCAACTGTTGTTGTATGCAAACTCCACCAAACAGATGTAATCGTCCCAATCACCCGTCCATTCCAACGCACATGGCCTCAACATGTCTTCCAATGTCTGAATCGTTCGTTCCGACTGTCCGTCCGTTTGAGGATGAAAAGCCGTGCTAAGCTTAAGTTGCGTACCCCAAGCTTTCTGCAGACTCTTCCAAAAGTGCGAAATGAAACGAAGATCTCTGTCTGAGACGATGCTGGATGGAGCACCGTGGAGTCTCATGATCTCTCTTCTATACGTATCAGTGAGTTTACTTACCGGATCTTCCTTGCGGATCGGTAAGAAATAAGCTGATTTGGTAATTCGATCTACGATAACCCAAATTGCATCGTGCTTCCTCTTGGTAGGCGGAAGACCAGTAACAAAATCCATGGTGATTCTATCCCACTTCCACTCTGGAATATCTAACGGTTGAAGGAGACCGCCAGATCGCTGATGCTCGATCTTAACCTGCTGGCAGGTAAGACATTTGGAGACGTAAGTGGCCACATCCTGTTTCATACCACTCCACCAAAAGTACTGCTTGATGTCATGGTACATCTTAGTCGAACCAGGGTGTATAGAGAATGGGGAGCTATGAGCTTCAGCTAACAAGGCTTCCCAGAGTTCTTGGTCATCAGGAACACAAAGTCTCGTGCCCTGCCATACGATACCATCTGCATCTACTCTGAATTCCGTCTGTTTCTCCAAATTCTGTACTATCGCCCAGATTTCTCCATCATCTTTATGAGCTTCCTTGATCTTAGAGAGTAACTCGGGTTCTAATATAAGATTAGCCCAGTAACCGTGCTGTCCACGTACCATGATCTCGATGTCAAGTCTCTCTACGTCTCTTATGATTTCGTCTTTGATTTTAATGCCGTTGATCATTCCGGACTTCCTGCTAAGTGCATCTGCTACTACATTCGCCTTTCCGGGATGATACTGTAGATTAATGTCATAATCCTTCAACAGCTCTAACCATCTCCTCTGCCTCATGTTCAATTCACGTTGAGTGAAGATATACATCAAGCTCTTGTGGTCTGTGAAAATGTCACATGATTCTCCATATAAGTAGTGCCTCCATATCTTCAATGCAAACACGACTGCAGCAAGTTCCAAGTCATGCGTGGGGTAATTTTCTTCATAAGGCTTAAGCTGTCGTGAAGCGTACACGATCACTTTCCCATGTTGCATAAGAACACAACCAAGTCCCTTCCCCGATGCATCACTATAGATTTGAAATCCACCCGTACCAGATGGGAGGGTAAGAATAGGTGCAGATACTAGCTTCTGCTTCAGGTCTTCAAAGCTCTTCTCTCGTTCTTCAGTCCAGACGAATTTCTCCCTTTTCCGCATCAGTTTGGTCAATGGTAGAGCTAAGCGGGAAAAGTTCTCCACGAACCTACGGTAATAGCCAGCTAAGCCTAAGAAACTGCGGACTTCTGTCGCTGATGTCGTCCTTGGCCACTTAGTAATGGCCTCAACCTTCGCTGGATCCATAGTGATTCCTTCTGCTGATACAATGTGACCTAAGAATGCCACCGTGTCTAACCAGAACTCACACTTGGAGAATTTAGCATACAACTGCTTCTGGCGAAGAATATGTAGTACTGTACGAAGATGGTCTTCGTGTTCCTCCTTGGACTTTGAGAAAATCAGGATGTCATCGATGAAGACAATGACGAACTTGTTCAGAAATTCATGGAAGATTTTGTTCATCAAATCCATGAACACTGCTGGAGCATTTGTCAGGCCGAATGGCATAACTACAAACTCGTAGTGGCCATAGCGGGTACGAAAAGCAGTCTTGGCGTTATCCTGCTCCTTGACCCGTAGCTGATGATAGCCTGACCTAAGATCAATCTTGGAGAAGTGTTTGGCCCCTTGGAGTTGGTCAAACAGATCGTCTATACGCGGCAGTGGATACTTATTCCGGATAGTAATCTTTTTGAGCTCGCGATAGTCTATGCAAAGACGCATACTGCCGTCCTTCTTCTTAACAAACAAGACCAGTGCGCCCCATGCAGATGCGCTCGGTCGAATGAAACATCGTTCAAGAAGTTCTTGCAGTTGATCCTTCAGCTCCTTCAGCTCAATGGGAGCCATGCGATAAGGAGCCTTGGAGACTGGTTCAGCTCCTAGAATATGCTCGATATTGAATTCCACTTCTCGTGCAGGTGGTATGCCCGAAAGTTCTTCTGGGAATACATCTTGGAATTCCGACACTATTGGTTGATCCTGAATTGATAGAGATTCAGCATCCATGTCGTGAACCGTAGCTAGATAACCCTCACAGCCATGTGACAGTAGTGCACGCGCTTGCAGGGTAGATATGATTTGTACAGACCGTCCGGGTACGAACCCGTTATGAATGTACTCTGGTGCATTAACATCACCGAAGATAACTCGATATGAATGGCAGTCTATGGTAGCATGATGCTTGGATAGCCAATCCATGCCCAAAATCATGTCGAAGTCATTCATGTCCAGCGAAAGTGCGTCAACAGGTCGAACCTTATCGTCAAATTCTAGGGGAAGACTCTTGTATACATGGGTGATTAATACAGAGTCCCTCAAAGGCGTGGAAATAGTAAGCCTATTCTCTAGTGGCATAGGGAGCATCCTAATGTTCTTAGCATAAGTAGTAGAAATAACCGAGTGAGTAGCACCCGTATCGAAAAGAACACATGCAGCTTGACCATACATATACAAGATTCCAGTGATGGTACCTGTAGACTTGTTGGCCTGGTCTCAAGATGTCGTGTAGACACGCCCGGTGGTAGGAGGCGGCTTGGAATCAGCATGTCCCGATGTACCCTCCATCTCGCCCTTAGGGCAATCCTTCAAGATATGGACAGGAAGACCACACTTGAAGCATGCGTCAGTGTTACGGCGACATGGCCCTGGGTGCCTACGGTGGCAAGTAGAGAAAAGAGGATGAGTAAATCCTCTAGCAAGTGCTCTGGCTGGCTGGGAACCTGATAGAACATTTTACATAAGACATGATAATCGGGTACAAAGGACAATGCGGATAATCGTGAGATTGAATACCAGTGATAGCTGGACGGCTAGGCTGTGAACCTCTCTGGTTCTGGTCCCTACCGTTTCCATGGTTCCTGGTAGAAGTTTTGTTAAAGTGTCAGAATATGAGTTATAACATGAAATCATAAGAAAATGCGTAAGTATTAGGACCTGCTGCTGTTGGAGTGTCCAGTGTTGTTATGGTAATTGTAATTACCGCCACTCCTATCCGTAGCAGAACGGTCGTTAGTCTGACCGTTTCCCTTGGGCTGATGAGGCTGCTGTTGAGTAGCCGGCTGGGACCGGTCCCCAGTTTTCTGCCTGGAAGATACATTTAAAGAGATGAATAATTGACATATATGGAAAGAATACAGATAGATCACCGCTTGAATACGAATGTTTATAATAACTGACTTTTGGTTAGTTGATTAAAAAGGTTTTGCTTGCAAGATCTTTCTTTGCGTTGCTCGTACCCAATTGATATATGTCGTTGTTTCGTTCTCGGTATATTCTCGAATCGATCACGGTCAAAAGTGGAATCGTTGTAATTGGTGACTAAAAAGGGGGAGCTTTGGTCTAAATCTACTAAAATGATAAGTGCTAGAGGTAAATAAATTAAACTAAAAGCAAAAACTGGAATTTAAATAAAGCTAGAATTTAAAACTGGAAAACTAGAATAAATCTGGAAATTTACCTTATTCGGAATATCTCTTCTTATGCGGAATAATATGCTATCCGGAATATTTGTGCTACTCGGAATAGCAGTCTACTCGGAATAAATACTCTACTCAGAATAACTGCCTACTCGGAATAAATGCTCCTATGCGGAATAAAATGGCTATGCGGAATAACATGGTATTCGGAGTGTTGAGCTTATGCGGAATATTACGCTTACTCGGAATAATAACTCTACTCGGAATAAAATGTGCTTATGCGGAATGACCAGCCTATTCGGAATATATACTATACTCGTAATGTTTTAGAAGAAAAACTCTATTCGGAATATAGGCCCTACTCGGAATAATTGGATATTCCGAGTAAACAACAAAATCACTACCTTGATCCGGAATATTTGATATTCCGAACCAACAGTAAAACTACAAATACCCTTATCCGGAATCTGGGCAAGATGATGGTGCGAAGAACAGGGGAACGACTGAAACGCAGATTTAACACAAAATTTCACCAAGTTTTTAATCAAAACTTAAACCAATTTCACCACTAATCATTTACCTAAGGTAAACATCAATCCAAAACAACAAAAACGCAAAACCCACATGTTTTTGATGATCAAACCAATACAAATGAAACTTGAAGAACTTTGAATCACAAAGAGATGAAGAACAAGATGATAGAAAGATTAAAAGTAAACTTGTATTAATGATTTAAGATTCAACAAACAAAATGGAAAGATTAAACTTACAAGATTCAAGAAGAAATCAAAGAAAAATGAAAACCACTCCTTAAGGGATATGGTTCTTCCTACGAACTAGGAAAAGTGTAACAGAAAGAAAAAACTAGTGGATATTTGTGAATGGGAGGAGTATTTATAGGCTTCTCCCTTGGTTGGTGAGTGGGCTTTCTCCCTTTCTTTTTGTCTTCTCGTCTTTTCAGAAAAGTTGACGTTTTCGATTTCGATTCGGGATTTGTCGACGAATAAATTCAACTCGTCTTTTAATTTCTTCGTTTAATAGATTTGAGTTTCTTCGACATGTGTAAATCTTTCATCTTTGGTCCTTTTCTTTGATAAATCTTCAAATAGGCCCATTGACTTCAAATCTTTTGCATCTCTTGGACTATAGACTTCGTCTTTTCGTCTTTTTCCTCGATAAAACCCGTGCAATCCCATGTTTTCTTCAATATTTATCCGGTTGGCTCTAAAAACGCAACAAACACACAAACCACGCATAATTCCAAACAAATGACATTAAATACGCGTTTTGGTCTTGTTTTAGCAAGAAATAAGTGGTAAAAGGATGTGTGTTTTCACACCTATCAAATCCCCTACACTTAACCATTGCCATGCCCTCATGCAATGCTTAGTGATAAAGCAAATTTACACTTTTCTCATAATCAATCAACCTTGGCCTTATTAAAATACTACTAAACAAAAAATTTAAATACTAAGAGAAATTAAAACTTTAAAGGAGACAAAAGGATAAAAACCATTTTCACTTGAAAATAGCTATATGGAAATAACTTGCAAAGAGATCAAGGACTTACATTAGGGCTTCGGTGCTGCGAAGATTTATCACCCTCAAGTTTCACGTTCCCCAAACTAAGCTTAAAAACGTGATCATTGTTATTATAAGTTAGCAAATCAAACACTTACACACATGGCTTAATTATATGCTTAAACTCCCTTATTCCTAGGTGTATCTCTTATATTTTATTTTTGTCTTAGAATGATCATGAAGATGCATTTTTGGACTTATTTCGATAGTTTATTTAGGCTGAAAGCAAAGTAGGACGATTTGATCAATAGTTAGCTAAAGGACAAAATCTATTAAAACTGCTTCTCAGGATATCAAAAAGTTCATATCTTGGCATAACTCGGTTCACGATTTGAGACCTTTCTTGGGCCGATATTTGGCATGTACTTCATACTTCATATCTTGAGAGACGTTCTTGAGATAATGGTCTTCTCTTCGTTAATAGAGTTCTTCACTCTGTTGACCACGACTCCATCATTATTTCTTCAATCGCTAATTGGGATTTTGAGATACACCGATCCGCCTCCTTTTCGGACTTGGATCTATTTATCCTCATACCTTGTTAGGGTCTTTTCGGATAGACTTATCCATGATCTTTATGGGAGTTGATTGCTTTTCGTCGTGAGTCTTGATCCTTCATATTGATTTTGGGAATAATGCTTTTCACATCACCTTGGATCTTTAGCAATAAAATGGAATCCTCATGCCTTGTTAGGGCCTTTTTGGACTCGCCAATCTTCGCGCCCCGCTTCATAAGTTATGCCTTGGCTATGAACTCTTATCATTACAGAGCAACTTTTAAACGATCTTGGGCTAGAAGCTAAGTAATCTTTCAAACCGTACGACCTTACTTATTGCAGATAAATTATTAGCAAGTGATGGGAGAATAGGCAAATAATTACACCAAGTGAGCTAGTGCAAGAATACCGACTTATAATTGACTCTATCATTTCTCGTCCTCCACAATTTAAAATCTCAAGTAATGAGACTCGTGGATGCTTAGCCTAATAAACCAATTAAGGTTTACATGGTTAAGGATACTAGCTAGAATAAACTCGGATAAGTCTATTCGGGTTGAGTCAAAATAATCGCAACGGGCCTAATATGTCAAAGATTTCAAAACTAGCTACACCACTTTATTAATATTTTTGACTTTATTGCCGGATATATACATATGAAACCAACGATAAAAATTTAAAAATTACGACTAAACGGCCAAAGTTAATTAAAAATTTGAAAAATGCTGAAAAAGATGATTTTCCGGTTAAATGAAGGCATTTTGATGGAAAAGTCCACTTAAAACTTCGATAGAAATCCCCCCTACACTTAAGATAAACATTGTCCTCAATGTTTAAGCATGTGGGAAAAAATCTCCCCTACACTTATGACATTGTGCAAGTTGGTTAAATCAAGCTAAGGAGGAGACGACTAAAGTGATCAATTTCAAATGTGAGTATGAAGACAATTGAATCACGGTTCTTCAAAGATTCCAAGAGTGCACTTATCCCTGTAATCACATCACCATCCAAATACAAGCAACCTATATAGCTCCCCCTACACTTAGGATGAAAAACGGGAAAGGGGGATAGATACTTGGTTTGCCTCCCGAGGAGCGCTTGTTTTTGTTTACCGAGTCACGAGCCTGACTCGGTCCCGAACTAATTCAAGGGAAACGTGGTGAGGGATGGAATCATCTCATGAGAGATGTCCTCACCAAAGTACAATTTCAAAGGCTGGCCATTCACCTTAAAGTTGGGCCCATTTGGCTGAGAAAGCTCAATGGTGCCATAGGGAAAAACATTGGCGATGGTGAATGGACCAGACCAATGGCTCTTCAACTTGCCTGAGAAGATCTCCAACCGAGAGTTAAAAAGTAAGACTTGATCACCAACGTGGAACTCTCGGTTCTTAATTTTAGCATCGTGGATAATCTTAGTCTTCTCCTTGTAGATCAATGAGTTCTCGTAAGCTTGATTCGTCAATTCTTGTAGCTCGTTGAGTTGAATCTTGCGAAGATCACCGGCTTTGTTGATGTCGAAGTTAGCCCACTTCAAGGCCCAGTATGCCTTATGTTCCAGCTCGATGGGGAGGTGGCAGGCTTTCCCGTACACAAGACGATAAGGTGTACAATCAATCGGTGTCTTATAGGCGGTACGGAAAGCCCACAGAGCATCATCAAGTTTATCGGCCCACGAGGCACGATGCTCTCCCACAGTACGTTCCAAAATTCTCTTCAATCCACGATTGGATATCTTGGCTTGACCGTTGGTTTGAGGATGATAAGCGGTGGAAAGACGGTTATGGACACCATACTTAGCCATGACTCTTGCAAATTGATCGTTGTAAAATGAGTCCCGCGGTCACTGATAATAGCACGAGGAACATCGAATCGAGCAAACAGTTGTTTCAAGAAATTACAAACCACCCTCGCGTCGTTAGTGGGTAAAGCTTTGGCTTCAACCCATTTGGAAACGTAGTCAACAGCGACAAGGATGTATTTGTTGCCTTTAGAAGAAGGGAATGGCCCCATAAAGTCGATGCCCCATACATCAAAGATTTCACATTCTTGTATGAAATTTTGAGGCATCTCATCTTTATGTGTGATCTTGCCTTGTTTTTGGCAAGCATCACAATGTTTAACCATCTCGTGATCATCACGATAAATGGTGGGCCAATAGAATCCCGAGTCAAACACTTTTTTGGCGGTGTAGTTGGGACCAAAGTGACCACCGGTGGGTCCTTTGTGACAAGCTTGGAGAATGTCAAAAGCTGCCGGTCCGTCAACACATCGGCGAATAATCAAGTCAGCGCATTGTTTGAATAGAAAAGGGTCATCCCAAAAGTAAGTCTTAACATCGTTCAAGAACTTATTCTTTTGTTTGGTTGTTAACCCTTGGATGAGAACACCACCCGCTAAGTAGTTTGCAATATCGGCAAACCACGGGGTGTCATCCAGATTGAGTTTTATAGACATTAAGGTCTCAAGGGGGAAAGAGTCATTGATCTCTTTGTTCGGATGATCCACTTGATATGGATCCTCAAGTCTACTCAGATGATCCGCGGCTAGGTTTTCAGCACCTTTCTTGTCACGAATTTCAATGTTGAATTCTTGAAGGAGTAAAACCCAGCGGAGAAGTCTTGGCTTAGAGTCGTGTTTAGTCATCAAGTACTTCAACGCGGAATGGTCCGTGTATACGATTGTGGTGGATAAAACTGTTGGAAACTCACTTTATGTGACGACATTTAAGAATTCCCATTAGTTATCATAGTCACACACATTTAGACTAGACTAGGTTCGTTGTATAGTTTATGTTATGTGTGTGGCTATATATACCCCTCCTTAGCTTCCAAGGAGGGGTGTTGCTTGTCATTTTTTCATCTTAATACATTTACATTTCTCACATTCAACCTCTCTTCTCTCTCTGTAAACCAACAATGGCTTCCACCACCATATTCCACCATATTAGACCACCGGATCCTATTTAGCAAATCTACATTTGGCATCAGAGCCTCGGTACATTCCTTAGATCATGTTTTTGTTTCGATTTGGTGGTCTATAAAATTTTTTTTGGTCTCGTTCTATAATTTTTTTGTCTCGAATCTGTCATATATTTGTCACGGGTTTTGATTGTTATTTAATAATCATAACGTTTTTGTCTCTATCACTTTGTCACAAAGTTCTTTATTTAAATTGATAACTATTATGTTTTAGTTTTGGTTCATAGCTGGTCATCGTCATTTGATATCTTTGTCATGGTAACATCTTTTCAAGTCAAAAGTCAACCTGCCATATTTTTTTTTAAAATCTGCTATTGATTTTGTGACTGGATTCTGTGTTATTATCATTTTCTGGAAATTTTCATGCACATGAAGATGAAGATGTGCCCAGAAAGTCAGATTCAGAAAAGGCAAGTTCCTGAAAATCAGGAAAAAGTACATCCGGATAAGATTTTCTCATTCCGATCGGAATATTGCGATCGCATAAACCAAGGGTTTCTACTTGCGATCGAATATTTCGATAGCCCATGTTGCGATGGAACCATTGCGATAGAACCATTGCGATGGAACCATTACGATGGAACCATTGCGATGGAACCATTGCGATGGAACCATTGCGATGGGTGTAGAACTAGAGTGTGATGGACTCTTTTTGCTTTGACTGTGATGGCTAAAAATAGACTGCGATGGCAATTTTCTAATGTTTGACTGCGATGGTTGAAAATATTGACTATGATGCAGATTCAACAAATCATGACCATGACCATGCATGTTGACTCAGTTCACATTGACCGAATCCATCAGTTTAAAAAATGTTTAGACTTAACATTGACCGAACCCATCTGAACCGAGTCAACTCGGTCATTACCGAGTTGACTCAGTTCACTCACTGAGTTGACTCAACATCCAACCTTATATCACCACAACTCCATAATCAAAACCACAAAACTAATCTTATGCCCATCGACACCTAGCCCATCTAATCTCAACGCTTTCGTCTCAAAGTTAAACAAAAACATAAAATATCTCAGATTTACTTTCGGTAACATCTTTGAAGATGTGCAAAATCTTTTCAGATTTATTCCACCCGAATCATATCTCATCATAGATCTTTTTGGGGATATCCCATCTTTAATATACGAAATATCATGAAGGATTTATAACCATTATGTTATAATCAACTCATTTTTTCGATTAAAACAAGATTAAACACATGCAATTAACCTACCCAAGAACATTTATATGTTCTTGTAGTCGAAGTGTTTTTTCATCCTTTTTGATCTTATTTAGAAAGACTCTCGAAGCTATACCAGTTTATGGCTTAGATTTCAGATTCGTTTGTGATTGGGATGAGAAGGGATTTGGATTGATTGTGGCTGACATCTTTGCTAAGATGGGAGGCGTGATTTGTTTAAGATGAGAGATTTGATGAGATTGATTTTTATGGCTGTTTTTTGTTTAGATAAAAGAGACGGTGTGGGAGATGATGTTAGGGGACGAAGGAGTATTTGGTGAGGGGCGAAACTCTCTATGTGGAGATTAGGTTTAGGGTTAACTTAACAGTGAGTGAAATTAGGTAGGATTGGGAGTTATATCCCACAAATGTTGGACGGGTTCTTAAGATATGGGCCAGACGTGTGAATTGGGCCAGACGTGTGAATTGTGTGAATTGGGCCAGACGTGTGATTTAATATTGAAAATTTGTTACTTCAAAATAGTGTTTTATCATTTTATTTTCTATGAAAATATTTTGATTAACCATTTTTTAAAAGTGACAAAATGTGACGAGAAACAAGTGACGTGACAAAAAGACGAGACAACGTGACGAGAATTTATTTGAGACGAGACCAAGAAAAAAATTGGGCGATTTTTTAGTGACTACAGATTTTTCCGGATCGGGTATTAATTACGTGACGTTGAAGACGGATTTTTTGAAGGCGTGGACTTATTTTATCTTTCATAGATAACTTGCTCGTGCTTCAAATTAGAATGAAGACTTGTTTATCTGGTTTCCGGGTTCGGGGTGGTTGGTTGATGACTCAGATAACTATCACTTAAAGGGATTACATTGTTGTACTCAGTGTCACGCGCTTAGTCGACGTGGATAATTTCTAGAGGTGTTGTGCTTATAGACTTCTTCAGTGATGCATTGAGTACTTAGAGATTTCTCCACCGTTCTTCATTCAACAATAGTGCAAGCTTAAGTCACAGGATCGAAGGATTCTTATTCAGCTTCACGTTTGATGTATCTGGTTCATTCTTTCAGTGGTCACTTCAAATTGCTTTCACATGGGTTGGTAAAGGTGGCCATGGAGAGTTTATGAGAAGAGATTTTCGATCAACAGCTGATTCTCACCGAATATAATTCAGCTTATTTATTATTCTCACGAGATTTCAGGTTCATGTGCGTACAATTTATTGATGGTTCCGACTTTCGAAACCATTAAGGGGGAAGAAGAAGACACATTGAACGCACAACGAGTACACGTGATGAACTTCATACCTTCTTTTGATTTGAAGACATTCCGGGATGACTTTTGTCATAGCCGCAGAGAATATCAGTGTTTTAACTCGTGGCGTTATCAATCTCTAAACGGTACACTACTGATTCGAGGTTTAATTGTTTGATTGTTGCAATTAAACATCATCATTATCCTATATGCATTCCCGGGACTTAATTGACTCTGGTGCATTTCCGGAAGAAGATATGTGTATTTCCGGGACTTAATTGACTCTAGTGTTACGATGTCAACTTCATGAATGGGATAAAGTGTCCACTTCAGTATTTGAGCTTCGTAATTGGGATTGATTTACTTTCTTCAACTATGTGGGGGAAGAAATGTCTTGATTCTTTCTGGTATGCATAACTTGAACTCTCAGGGGGAAGAAAAATTCAAAAGAATTATTCAAGCGTGAGAAGAGAAGTTGTTGATCTACTTGGTGTACCCCTTACTTCAATCCCTCTTAGCAACGTTATCATGTTATGTGATGGGATTTGCTCGTTAGATTCCGCTGTGCGCTTAATCATTCTAAGCTTTATTGAAAGCTTTGAAGTTGCTTACGAGGATTGTTGGTTTAGGGGGAAGCTATTTAAAAGCTTCTACATCAAGTTTATGTGGCATGAATTAGGAGGAAGCTAATTCAGAAGCTTCTCCTTAACCAGAAGTGTATGGGTTACTTAGCTCGTGCCGTTACAGTATTTCTTCTACAAATTACCTTAAAGATGAGTCGTTTTGAAGACGAAGGCCTCAGAAGACTTCATCAGCATTGGACGCTTCATGAAAGCTCTTGTTCTTAATCATTTTTTACTTGTTAGGAAGAATATTGTAAGGAATTCTACACGTCGTCCCATGGGGGAAGATTGTTGGAAACTCACTTTATGTGACGACATATAAGAATTCCCATTAGTTATCATAGTCACACACATTTAGACTAGACTAGGTTCATTGTATAGTTTATGTTATGTGTGTGGCTATATATACCCCTCCTTAGCTTCCAAGGAGGGGTGTTGCTTGTCATTTTTTCATCTTAATACATTTACATTTCTCACATTCAACCTCTCTTCTCTCTCTCTAAACCAACAATGGCTTCCACCACCATATTCCACCATATTAAACCACCGGATCCTATTTAGCAAATCTACAAAAACAAGATAGGGGCGGAATTTTTCAAAAGCATAGACAACAGCTAAAAGCTCTTTTTCGGTTGACGTATAATGCAATTGAGCCCCCGTCATTGTTTTGCTAGCATAGTGGATTGGTTTGAAGTGTTTGTTGATCCTTTGTCCCAAAACCGCACCAATAGCAAAGTCGCTAGCATCGCACATCAACTCAAAGGGTATCTCCCAATTAGGGGTAACTAAGACCGGTGCCTTAGTTAGCTTATCCTTAAGAAGGTTGAAGGCTTCGATACACTCTTTAGAAAAGATAAAAGGAGTATCTTTTTCCAAGAGGTGGGTCATCGGGCGAGCGATTTTGGAGAAATCCTGAATGAATCGACGATAGAAGCCCGCATGACCCAGAAAACTTCTCACACCCTTCAATGTTGAAGGTGGAGGTAATTTGGCTATGACATCTACTTTAGCACGGTCGACTTCAAGACCGGCTTTAGAGATTTTGTGTCCTAGCACAATGCCTTCTTTTACCATAAAACGGCATTTTTCCCAATTCAGAACAAGGCGAGTGTCTTCGCACCGCTTAAGCATAAGTTCCAAATTGGCAAGGCAAGAAGATAAGGAATCCCCAAAGACCGAGAAATCATCCATGAAGACTTCCATGGTTTGCTCAACCATGTCATGGAAGATAGCCAACATGTACCTTTGGAAAGTCCCGGGGGCATTGCATAAGCCAAAAGGCATCCTTTTGTAGGCAAATGTGCCATAGGGACAAGTGAATGTTGTATTCTCTTGATCTTGGGGATCGATGGGTATTTGGAAGTAACTCGAGAAACCATCAAGAAAGCAGTAATATTCATTACCCGCTAAACGTTCAAGCATTTGGTCCATAAAAGGTGGAGGGAAATGATCCTTTCTCGTGGCATCATTGAGTTTGCGGTAGTCTATACAAACTCTCCACCCAGTAACGAGACGTGTAGGAATTAACTCGTTGTTGGCATTGGGCACAACGGTGATTCCGCCTTTCTTAGGCACACAATGGACTGGACTAACCCATGGCGAATCCGAAATAGGGTAAATTGATGTGCGTGGATGTGTATAGTGATAATTTGATATTACGTTATAGGGTAAATTAGAAAATTACCTTTAGGAAACATAATAGACTAATAATACCAATGACGAATTCAATTAAACACGTGAGTGAGTCGAGTTCGTTGTACACGAAGATCTTATGAATTTGAGACGTTTTGCTTTGATTTGGACAATCGATTTGAATTGGTTTTCGGTTTATAAACTACGATTAAAAGCTACCAACTTTAAGCTATTTAAAATAAACCTAAAGTGCATGAATCATAAATCCCGCTATTTAAAAATCTACAAACACTTACATACTTAAAAAAAATAACACTATTTAAAATTTGATCTAATTAATAATCTAAGAAAATCTATTTATTTAATAAACTATTAAAAATAAATCTATTTAATTAAAACAACTTTTAAAACTAATAAGCTATATTAGAAATTCACTTAAAATAAATTTATTTAAAAACTATTTTTTTATCAATCTAAAATTATTAAAATCTATTTAATTAAACATAAACTAATTAAACTTTTTAAATAGAAAAAACATTTTTTATTTTATTTTTTTTATAAATTTATTTATTTTAGCTAAAAATTTACTATAACAAAATTAATCTAAAGTTTATTATAAAAAAAACGTAATGAAAGATGATTTAAAATTACTAGGTAAAAATAAAATGCTAAATCTAAGCAGACGACATTAATTAAGTTTCTGAGAGTTAAATCAAAAAGGCATTTAGCCCAAGTGGTTATCACTCTATGCCTGTGACCAGGAGGTCACAGGTTCGATCCCAGGAAGAGACATTATTTTTGGATTGACAGAAGAGCAAAAGCAGTCTCAGGAAAGACTAATGTGTAAGCTTATTAGCTTAAGCCGTGAGGACAACAGCTTTTGAGCTTATCAGATTAGTAAATCTGATAAGCAGTTAACATGAACAATATTACAGAAATATCATCACAACAACCAAAAAAAAGAACCTATGATTAAGCAGTCACAAATAAATCTCCTAACTAAGCAGAAACATCAGCAAAATATAACCTAATAAAAACTGATATAAACTTTAGCAAAATTCAGATAAAACTGGGTATAATAACACAACACTACAAGAATCAAATATTCAACTAAAAATATAGCAGCAATTCAGAACACACGTTTAACCTGATAAATATCTCAGCAAAGCTTAACAGACTTAAACCAATCCATTTCAACTCAAGTTTAAACCTATTTCAAACTAATTAAAACTATACTTCGTTTTCAAAAACCAAATAACTCAGATTCTCAGTCAAGTTAAATCACAAACAAGCAGTTATATCAATCCTATTACCCCATTCTGACTAAATCCTAACAAAGTATCCAAGCAAATTAAAAGTAAACTAAATTCAAACTATTCAGCTATAATTCGTACAGTTATAAACCCTCAATCATATTAGATATAAGCAGACTAAACAATCATAGCAAACGAATAAAAACTCAAATAAATTTCAGATTCGTAAACTTCACAACTTAACATCAAACCAGCAGTAACAATCATACTCGAATCAATTATCCAAAACAAATAATCATTCAAACAAAATCAAATCTATAAACATGTAAATAAAAGAAAATGAGCACCTTTTGTCGAAACCTTTGAGACGTAGGAGTGCGCTGAGCATCCTATGAACTTAAACCGAAACCACCATACCACCATTAACCATCATCCGAACCTCCATTAGCACCATAAAACGAATCCAGAACAAGCAGATTCATTTAGACTTTTCCAGTGGGGAAAAGTTTATATCCAATTTTTACTTCCAATATTAAACTTAGACTATTAATTAGTCTAAATTTAACACATCAAATATTATTAATGTAAAATAGTTATAAGAATCAATTTGTAAATCAATATAAGAAGAAAAAGTAAATCGAAGAGACACGAATGTAAAATAATTTAACTGAACTTTTATTAATATTCAAGAATTAATACAAAGCTTAAAAAGAAATACAATAATAATCCTAAAACTATTTCTACAGCATAATATTAAAGTAAAAGAAAGGATGATGAAATACAAGATAAATGGGGGTTTTTATAGCCTCCCCATGGTTGTTGATGATGCGAATATCCGAATATTCCAAGGGATATTCCTCTTCAATTTGAGCCTTTGATCTTCACTTTTCTTCTCTCTCCTTGATCTGATGGTGGATATCTTTCAATCTAGCACACGGATTGCCAACATGGCATCCGTGTGCTAGTTGTGCTTCTTTCTTGGCCTCTAATTGGTGGAATTTAAGGAGTGAGGTGTATCCTCCACTGAAATTTAGCCACGTATCAAACTCCCTCACACTCTCTTCCTTTATATTTGGGGGTTTAATTTCTTTTGGAGTGAATTAATAGAATAGATAAAAAGCCCTAAATAATGACTTTTTACCATCTAGGGTTTTTTTTGCACAGTAAAGTTTTACAGGTTTTTAAGGTGGAGAAGAAGGGTAGACATTGTTATTATCGAAGGTGAATAATTTATTGTGAGAGAAAACGTGATGTGTGTGTGGGTGGGAATGAAAAACAAGTGGGTTTATTTATTTATTGGGGGTAAAGTTGTGTGGGTGACGTGTGGGATAAAACACGCAAGTAAAACCGTGTGAATTTTATAAATCGTTTTACTTGGACAAAACCCTAAAAGCCCATGTTTGATTATATCTGTTCCTTATTTTCCAATATTTGGGCTTGAGGCCTAAAACACATATACCATCCGTTTATAACTTCACTCTTGGGCCTTGCAACATGGGCTAGGATTTAAAGGTTATAAACCGAATTTCATTTAGTCCATTTCCTCAAATGGGCCTTTGAGCCCAATTACCCAAATGTGGGTCCCACTTGTCCGTAAACTCGATAAATGATATAATCCTCTAAAGTCGAGATCGGTTTTGGCTTCCTCGATCTTTTTCATCAATCTCGTGTCAGTTTTTGTCGGTTTTTGCGAACTTGGTACCTACACACATGAAAACAAGAAACAAGCATATCCAAGGCATATATGATACATTATGTGCAATATTTCATTGTTTTAAGCTACAAATGATATGAGTAATTAAGCTCATATCAAATTCCCCCATACTAAGCAATTGCCGTGTCCTCACGCAATGATAAAATTAAACTATATCTACACCATTATTCAACTTTTGACATTTTATTTTGCAAAGACATAAAATAATTTTATGGATCATAAAAGCTCAAATAGATTCATCGTCCTCGACTTTTGACTTTTCCATGCCAAGTGCAAAAACAAGATCATTGTTATTATAAGTTGGTAGACTAACACGAACTCATGTGGGCCATTTAATCACTTAGACTCCCTTATTCCTATGTGTATCTCTTATATTTTATTGTTGTCTTGAATGATTACAAGGATGCATTGTTCACTTATTTCGATAATTTATTAGGCCGAAAATAAAGTGAACGATTTAATCAATAGTTAGCTAAAGGAAAAAATCTTTTAAAACTGCTTCTCGGGACTTCATAAAGTTCATATCTTGGCATAACTTGTTTCGCGATTTGAGACCTTTCTCGGACCGATATTTGGCAGTGACTTAATACTTCCAACCTTGAGAGACGTTCACGAAATAATGGTCTTCTCTTCATAATATTTTTCACTTGAAGTTTTGAGAGATTCATACTTGGACCACGACTTCTTCATTTTTCTCCAATCTTTATTTGGGATTTTGATTTACAACGATCCGCCTCCTTTTTGGACTTGGCTTTATTTATCCTCATACCTTATTTTGGTCTTTTTGGATAGACTTCTCCATGACTTTTTGGGAGTATTTGCTTTTCGTCGTGTGTCTCGATCCTTCATATTGATTTTTGATAAATGAATCTTCACATCACTTGAGATCTTTAGCAATAAAACATAGCCCTCATGTCTTGTTAGGACCTTTTTGGACTCGCCAATCTTCGCATCCCGCTTCAATAAGTTATGCCTTGGCTATGAACTCTAATCCATACCGAGAAACTTTTAAACGATCTTGGGCTAGAAGCTAAGTAACTTTTCAAATCGTTCAACCTTATTTATTGCAAATAATTTTATTAACAAGTGATGGGAGAATAAGCTCATAATTAACTCACATAAATTCCCGAAATAATACCAAACTTTTAATTGGCTCTATCATCTCTTGTTCTCCATATTGTAAAATTCCAAAAATGAAATAAATGGATACTTAGCCTATTAAATCAAAGTTTTGGGTTTTCAAGTCATCTATAGGATCTTGCATCTTCTTATACTTTTGCAAGTTTTAGAATTTGCGTTTTAAAGTTCCCTTGATAGACGACTTTCTAGGATCAATTATAGGAGCTTGCGAAAAGTTCTTGTTCTTAACTCGTATGAATTAGGAGTTTCGCGTTTTAAAGCTCCATATATAATAGCCTAGCAAAACTTAATTCAAATACGTTAAGGAAAAGCTAAGGTTAAAAACCGAGTCGAGTCAAAAACTATTCTTATTGAAAGCCTACATTCGTGTCAAAAACACTTATTTCCTTTATTAAAACTTAAAAATAACACTAAAAATTTAAAATTTTATTGAAAAAAGAGAAAAACAATACGTTTGGACACGACAAAAGCAATTGCAAGCGATTATATCGATTGACTCCCCCATGCTAAAACAAAACATTGTCCTCAATGTTTCTTAGCTCAAGAGTAACACCCCCTTGCTAAGACACGAAGAGTCTAATGCAAAATCCTAGCATGGAAAGAGCACGCACATCTATAAGCCGTTTATTAATTATGCCTCAAGATAAAACGTTAGTCGATAAAAATCAAGGGTAAGAAAGTGTGCCCCATTTTGGCATTCAAAGAATGGAAGATCAAGTGGACCGGCAAAAACCGAACACGAGAGTCTTCAAATATTAGGGTCATACCTAAGATCACAACACAACAAAACACGAGCACGAGCTTGAAAGATCAAGCCTTATTAGGTGTTAGAAAATAGAAAGAAGATAGAAAATACTCGTTTTTGTTCACCGAGTCATGAGCTCGACTCGATCCCCGCATTCATTGGTCCTTAGGGAAAATGGTGAAAACCGACATTTTAGGATAAAATCCAACATAAAGCACGATACCGGGGTCAAAGATCTCATCCTCGTTGTCGGATGACAAACGAAAGGATAAAACTCCAACACAAATCTCTAATAAGAGATGGTAGTCACAACTAATGGTATGGATGTAGCATGCTCCACGAGATAAACTCGCACCAAGATGATTAAAAAGTCTTTCAATTATTGCATCGGTGAAAGGCCGAGATTTCCCTAAATCAAATATTACGGGGTCGAATACCTCGTCCTCGGTGGAGAAAGGAATGGACAACAAGGTGTCGTCCCCCCATGCTAATCCTAAGTCATATGAAGCACATGGTAATGGTGGTACAAAAGTCTCAACCAAAGTGGTTTCAACTTGCATGACTTTGTCGACCTTTTCACTCTTAGGAATGTGAACAAAGGGGTCATGGTACTCAATACGAGTCACATGAAAAACCCGCACATTAAGATCAACGCGAGTGGGAGAGAGATTGGGAATAAAGTAAGTTTCTCCATCCGAGTCGACATACTCATCATCACAAAAGGTGTGAGATGGAGGAGGTATGATGTTCTCAAAATCCTCTTGAAACAATGGATTATTGTTCAATGAAGCTTCAAATAGAGGATTTGAGTAAGTCACAAAAGTGTCGTCATTCTCGTCATCACAAGAAATTTCCGACAAAGTATCGAGTGTGTCACACTCGGATACAAGATCATCATTCTCATTAGAAGGCAATTCATCGGCGAATTCCTCGAGAATGGTAGGTAAAATGCGAGAATCTTCGATCTCGAGATTGGAAACGTCTTCACTTCCCCGTGGAAGTGGATCAATGATAGCAAAAAGTTCATCGACGAACTTATCCAACGAATAGTCACTAACCTCACTCGGTGTGAAGCTAGGAATCAAAGGCTCTTCAATTGAAGATTGTGCCTTAGGAACTTCAACATGATCCATAGAAGAGAGTGAAAATGAGTCCATTTTCAAAGATTGTTCAATTAAAGTAATGTCACTCTCGGGATCAAAATTCTCATTAACAAACTCACTAGCATCGAATGGCTCACTCAAGTAATCATCAATTTGTTTTTCAATCTTATCATCCTCGTGTGGAGTGAGTATAGATGAGGTAACATTACAACATGATTCAACAAAGTTAGGTTTATCAATTTCTACACCTTTCCAATTTCTTAGGAACCAATCTTGAAATTTTTCCCGGTTTGAAAATCATATGTTTATCCTCATGAAACAATTTAAGCTCTCCTTCTTTCATATCAACTAAAACACCGGCCGTACACAAAAATGGTCGTCCTAAAATTATAGGCGCACGAGGATTCGGCTCATAATCAATGATAGCAAAATCGGCTAGGTAAACGAACTCCCCCACTTTAACAATGACATTTTCCGCTATACCAACCGGTCGAGTGGTGGTACCATTAGCAAGCTCAATGATCATTCGAGTGGGTATAAGTCGCAAATAGTCAAGAGTTTTCCAAATGGACAAGGGCATTACGTTAATACTAGCTCCTAGATCGGCTAAAGCTTTGTATTCCCCAAGCTCATCGAAAACACAAGGTATCAAGAAGTGACCCGGATCATTATATTTCTTAGGAAAGAGATCAATGAAATCCGAGGTACTAATCACATTTAAAGTAGCCTTGGTGACATTCCAAAAGGTTTCTTTAGGTGTCACATAAAGCTCAAGCTTTCTTTCTAAATTATCATAAGCGGTGATAGCCTTAAGCTCTCCCCTCGGGTTAGGAATGGTATTACTAGGTAAGCAACCCGAAGAAGATGACGGTTTAGACATGAATCCCTCAACCATCGAAAGCAATTTATTGTGACCTTGTTCCACATTTTGTTGCATACGATTTTGACCTTGCTCGAACATTTGCTCAAATCTTTGTTCCATTCTTTGTTGATTAAGCTCAATCTTGTTATTTTGCCCCTTTAGCGTATTTTGAAACTCATTTTTCAAAGTTGCCATTTGTCCTTGAATGTTATTTTGAAAAGCTTTCAAATTTGCCTCATTCGACTTACTATAGCTTGACAAATCATTTTGATTATTCCCTTGAAAACCTTGATTGTTTTGATTAGCATTAAATCCATTTCCTTGATTGAAATTCCCTTGGTTACCACGGTTAAAATTATTCCCATTATTTCCATTGTTGTACCTATTTTGAACCGATGGAAAACCCGGTGGAGCAACATGATTTTGACGAGGAACTTGACCGTTGGAGCCATAAGTTCCCGTCGCGGCAAAAGCACTAGCTTGATCAAACCCCGCATTTAAACAAGCATAATTAGGATGTGCTCCACCACATGATACACAAACATTCCCAACCATATTAATCGATCCATGAGGATTCTTCCTAATCTCACTCAACAAAGTCGCAAATCCATTATCAATCTTAGAGTCCAATCTAGCAATCTCGTGATTAGATGAATTCACATTGGAAACAACCGGTGTGTTTCGTGAATATTGTGTGACAATCTAACATTTTCAGGTAGTGAAATATTTTCTCGTATAATATTTTGAAACTTATTTTTGTGTTGGTTGATGAACTCACAATTTACGGATTTAAATTTGGGCTTACGTGCATAATTTGGCGTCTTTTACGACTAAACCGGAAACCTTAGGATTACGTATTTACGTTTTTGAACTCCGTTTTTGATGAGACAATTTTTATTGGATTCGTTTTGTGACGTTGATTCATAATTTATAAAAACGTTTTTCGTAAAACGACTCGAGGGCACGCAAATCGAGAAAACTAGAATCGAGGAATACCCGTAAACTAGTGAGATGGGACAAAATACATTGTCCCACCCCACTAGCTTAGGTTGGACGGCACACGTGACACCACACCATGAAGGTGGCATCAAGTTAGCTAGCTTAGTACATGTGTAAGCTTAGCTTACACCTTAAGCTTACTTACACCCCACTATCTCAAAACTAGCAACTAGTTTCACTTCCACCATTTTCCTTACATGCAAATTCTCTCAAAACTCTCTCAAACCCCATCCCTAGCCGTCCACCATCAAGCTACAAACACCCCTTTTGATCTCTTCTAGCCATGAAACACATGTTTACTAGCTCTATTAAGGAGTTATCTTGAAGCCTTGATCATTTGGTGGCCATATTAACATCATTGGAGGTGATTTGCTTGTGTCCTAGGGCTGATTTCCCAACATATGTTCTTGATATTTGATGGTCTTGGAGTTACTTGTTGTATTCATCAAGTTCTTGTCTTCCAAAAACAAGGAATACACTTGGTTGGTAAAGAAGATCATCCGCTCCATTTTTCTCTTATTATTTTGTAAAGAAAAAATGTATTTTCTTTCATTTTGTATATGTATATGATGTATATATGATGATAAAAATGTTGTGTGGGGATCAAGTGTTGATAGATATGCTTAAAAATGTTAATAACTATAAGAAATGAGGCTAAAATCTTGATTATTTAGTTGGCTGTATAAAAACAGTAGATAACTAAAACATGAACTGATAAAATTGCATGGTATGATCCATTTACAGTAAGTACAAGATGTTATACACATGTGAGAGTTGGCCATGCAATGGAATCAAAATAATGAGTGAGATATGATCAAAACAAGTTAGGTGGTCTAATCTGAATAAGCAGTTTTTGTAGGGACTGTTAAGGCATGATAAACTTAAAATGGGCAGTAGCTATAACTAAGTTAAATATAGCACATAATATGAAGAACATGTCACCCAAAAATGAGCTTCTAATTCGTTATAGAACTCTAGATATGGTAAAAATGGTGAACATGAAGATAAAAATCAGATTTTAAGAATTAATGTTTATTATTATTATATAAGCACTCACATTTTAATGTATAAAATGTAAAATACAAACCCACTAACTTATAAAACTTATTTATATAAATATATAAAAGGTTAATTAAATGGATAAATTATATAAATGGTAATGAAATAATATTTATAAGTAATAAAAATTATAAACTTGATTTTTACGACTTTTTTGGCTATCGCCGTAAAATTAACGTTTTTCGCCAAATAAAACTTAAGCGACCAAACCCGTCTAATGTAAAGTTTATAAAAGTCATATACTGATGTATAAGTAACTAATACAAGTAAAAACCGATAAAACCCGAACTATAAGAAATACGGACATTAACGAGCTAACTAAGCATATTGGACTAATAATTGGACTAAATAAGATAAATACTTGTAAAAAGAACTTATTGGGCTTAACCCATTTGGGCCCAACATGGAAAGTATATATACTGATAATATAGGTATAAAATGGATTAAAACAAGTTAAAGAACTTATACTAAGCTTAATGGATTTAAAATAGGTAAATAGATAAAACTAGCAAACTAGTAAAACGTTACCCAAAACGTAAACACTAAAATGAGTAAACAAGGATGTATAAACCCACTTGATCATCATCATATGTACAAAATCATCATATGTATATTGTTATTTTGATAAAAGTCATTGGACAAAGTCTAAGACCGATTATTATTTATATAGGTTTCCGTGACCGAAGCACGCCCGTAGCCGATAATCCGCCTTTCATTAACAACGTGAGTTCATAGCCTCGCACTCTTTTAAATGTTTTATAAAATGATTTGTAAACCCGCGAGGGAGATAACATGCTAGATTTTGATAAAAATAGAACACAAGTAGTCCTGATTGTATGCTTAATGATATGGACCCGAATGATACTATGACCCTATAAACGAGACTAAAAGGATTATTAGTAGTTAGGTTATGTCACTTAAAGTCCCATTAGCATGAATTGTGAACTACCGGGATTTGGTAGACGCTTATGCATTTGATAGTACTATTTGGGGACGATCACCCCAGTTCGCGCCTTGACGGTTGATCCCCGTCGTACCACATTGATTGGTAAGCGAATTTATGTATGAGAAGATTCCATAGCGTAATTTTTATGACGACACGCTAACTTAGATGGGCAAATTGTTTGTCGGGTTCGCGGCCCGCTGTTTTCATAGTAAGGTAACAATGTCATGCAGCTAATAATAATCCTACAACCTATATAATTCAGATACAATGTATCCTACCTAATCTAAATATAAATGTATCCTATATATGATAACGACGCTATTACGATGAATATATTACCTATCATGGTAATATTGAGACTACGGTCTCATGGACGGTTTCAGATGTATGCCTGATATATATTGCCTGACTAGCAATATGAGGACTTACTTCCGATATTATACTTGTGTTCTGATTTTAAATGATTGTTTTTATATAACGGTTTTTATTAAACTCTATGAATTCACTCGGCATTCGCTGATATGATTTTTGCATGTTTTTATCTCAGGTGCTTGAAGGTAATCCGGATGGAGATCGACTCTGATGGCCCACATAATATTAAAAATGTTCATTCGATCTATGTTTTGTAAACTTAATGACCTGTATAATTTGGGACCTGTTGTACGCTTTTTAAACCTTTTTATCGAATGAATGTTTGTTAAACCTTGTACAACCATTTTTATGAGTTGTCTATGATTGGAGTTATTGTGCTATCCCGTAACACTCTGAAAGACCCTTCCGCTGTACCGATACGAAAAATGAGAGTGTTACAGTTTGGTACCAGAGCTCTCGTTATAGAGAACAAAAGATTTTAAAAACCAAGGTTTTGAACAAAACTTTTCAAAGTCTTTTGACAATGAACATTTGAGAAAATATTTGAAAAATCTTTTGACTATAACGGTGCCAGAGATCTCCGACGTTACCAACAAGCCCTATTGAGAAGATATATATTTTGATATATATAATATAATTTATATATATGTATATATCGTGATTTCATTATGTAATTGTTTAACTAGTATGTTATCCTAATACGAGATATATATATATAAATGCAGATTGTCATGGCTGACCCTAATATTCCTGTAGAAAACCATGCTATTCCCGAACCTAATGTAGATGATGATCCTTATTTAGACTTAGTAGATTATGATATGGATGATGAGGAGGAACCATTTGAGGATCCTGAGCCCGAGTTAGGACTAGGAGATCAGATTGCCCCTCAGGTTGACTTGGTAGAGAATGAGATTGAGAATGCTGATATTGAGAATGATGATGTCGAGGAGGATGTAGGTATAGATGTTGAGGTTGATGACGATGAGGAAGCTGAGCTTATTTATCCGTATGATGTTCCAGAGGGCGAGCCTTTGCCCCCACCAGTTTATTTGTCTGATTCTGAGGTTGAGTTACCTAGGGATGAAATGTCTGAATCATCTGAATCTGATTCTGAATCAGAGGAGGATGAGGATGATGATGCACCTGATGGTACTGATGGTATTGCTACTCGTAGACGTGAGATAGGAGAGTCGTCTAGTGCTCGAGAGGCTACTCATATTGATGGTCTTGCACCATGGGCCTTGAGACGTGATCTTGATGCTTCCCGTGTTAAGAGTTGTATGACAGAGGTTGGATTAGGTGTTGTTCAGACTCATGTTGCTTATTTGGAGTCGAAGACTAAGGTTGGCGAGAAAGAGCGGGAATTGCTTAGTTTGGATTTGAGTGATGTAGAGCGTGGATTGAATGAGGCTTTTAGGAGGTTATCTGTGTTGGAAAGTGGTGAGTATGCTGCTATGAAGAGAAAGGTGAATTCTATGGAGATTCAGTTGAGTGTGGCTCGTGCGATGCGTGAGAAAGCTGAAAAGGAGTTGAATATATCCGTGGGTTGGAACAGTAGATTTTATGCTGACATGGTTGAAAGAGGAGTAATCCGTACGCGCCCAGCTGAAGATGTGTCTAGTGATCGTCCGACGAAGATTCAGAAGACGATGGATGATGGAACATCTAGCGGTTCTCAGTAGACCAGTCTGTATTTAGTAGTGACCTTTATATCTTTTGTGCTTTTGTAGCTTTGACTGAACCGACTTGTTAGTAATAGACTTGGCACGAATTTTGAGTGTATATAGTGCTAGAACTTGGATATGGGATGTACTAAGACAATACTTTTGTTTCAGATCGAATGAAATATGTATCTTGTCTTGAATTCCATATTGTGCCTTATTTGTATCTTGATTATGAATTCGATCCATATTATATGCATCCTTTGTTGGATGAATGCTTAATACTTTGAAATTGTGGAATTATAGAACTATGCCGCCCAAGAAGGCTGTGACTGAGGATGATGTACGTAGGATTATTACGGAGCAAGTTACCGCATCTATGACTGAATTTATGGAAAATGCTAGAAATGAAGCTGGCGGTAGTGGAGCTGGCGGTGGTGGAGCTGGCGGTAGTGGAGCTGGCGGTAGTGGAACTGGCGGTACTAATGTGAATGTGAATGCTAATAATGTGAATGCTGTTGATCCCAAACTTAGATCGATTAGCTTTGTGTATACGAGATTAGATCAAGTACTACACGTAGAGAAACCTTTGCTTATGAATAAAGTAACAAAGTGTTATGCGGAATTAACACTTGATCTAAAACACAATGATGTTAAACAAACTTTCACTTGTATTAGAATAATCGTGTTGATTACAATGAAAGGTTTAACTTGCGAATACTATGAAAACTGATATTAAACATTAACCTAAAAGATCTTCTTTTATAGAACAAGAAGTCTTGTACAATAAGCTACGAATCAACTATTCTAGGTAAAGATAAACATAGAAAATACATTGTCGTTTCTATCCTTACTAGAAGTAATCTAGAATATAATATACGTGTAGCTCACATCTTCCATCAGTGCTTGTCTTCAATCTGTCAACGCTTGACTTTATCTTGTCAACGCTTATGCTGTCAGCGCTCACTTTGCTCTTGTCAACGCTTGAGTTGTTCTTGTCAGCGTTCAAGTGTTCTGGCCTAAATTTATTCCCAACAATCCTCCCCTAAACTTGATATCCACTCTTATGATCAAGTTTCTGAATAAACATTAAGAACTTGGAGGAGTCTGACAAACCTTATCATATTGGTAATAAATAAATCTGATCAAATTCTTTGCCACGTCACTTGTATAGTCTATCTCCAACTGGGTGTCCTTCATCTTCTCCAAAACAGCCTTGGATATGAAATACTGAGCATCTACAAGTAAATACTCAGCAAACTTTGTAGAACTCAAATGGTATACACCTGCAGCTGAATATAACCTCCATTGAAGACCACTGAGGTCATCTTCAAGATCCTTCCATATTTCAGGATCTTCTTCTTTTGTCCCACACATTCTTTTGAATGTGGTCCAAAGTTTTATTCCATTGGCTGAAGTTGGTGCTTCAGCCTCATACTTGGTCTCTAGCAACCTCCAAAGGTCTACCAAGTCTTCTCTGTCACAACTTGCAAATAAAGATATGAGAGTGGTAAAAGTGTGTACCTCCTTGCCAAATCTTCCAATTTTCCAGAATCCACATTCATCTTCCTCATAACTTATAATTGGATTCCTGGAATCTAGTGGTAACACATGAACCATATCTGAAGCTTCTAATGGGGAGAGCTTAAGGCTCTTTCTAATGATTGCTTCACTTGGATACAGTTGAGACATATCTTTTGGAAACTCAAGAACAAATCCCTTCTTCACTGGTCTAGGGACTATCATAGCTTTCTTGATTGCCATCTCTTCTGCAAGTTGCTCCTTTCTTTCATCTGAAAGAAGTCTGAAAGTGTTCTCTTCCTGCACTTTCACCCAAATAGGATAAGCCCTATGTTCCAACTCATCAAATGTCAAAGCCTTCAGCTTCTGATGTGTCCATCCAACTCCATGACATTTGAGCAACATAAAATAGAGCTTCCTTCTATCCCTTTTCAGTTGAGAGAGAATGTTGCTTGCCCTGTACTTCAACATAACCTTACAATCCTGCTGAACTCTAAGAAGAATTTCCAAACCCCATATCTGATCTGAAATGGTCAAGTCTGGATTATCCATGCAGCTTTCTTCCCAAGAATTGTACATCTGAACTACCTCTGGCATATCAAAATCAATTTGCAACTTCAAATCTCTTAGCCTTTCCTTAGCAAGCTCATCACCATACTCAAGTCTTTCTGGTTCAACAATCATCACACTTGAATCTGAGCTGCCTCCATCACTTTCTTCCTCAGAAGTCACAACAAATGGTGACTTTTCCTTCTCACCTTGTTCCATCATTTGCTCAGCCAATCTTCTATCAAATTCAACCTGAGCTGCATTCTTTGGAACAATTTCTTCTACCAACTTACCCTTACCCTTATCTGTTGGTTCAATTGTTGGTAGGGTAGATGATAATACCTGAGTAGGAACATCTTTGATGATAGATGATGACTGGAATACATCACCTCCATATGCAGATCTGTCAACGCCCAAATTTCCTCTATCAGCGCCCAAAATACTTCTGTCAGCGTTCAAACTTGTCTTGTCAACGCTCAAATATTTTCCCTCAGCGCCTTGTGTAACCTCTCTCAGCATATCTGTAAATGATAAATTTAAATTTGTTGGAGAGATTAAGGACGTATCAAAACCTTTTTGTTCCTTCAATGTAGTAAGAGCTTCAGCAATATCCAATGATTGACCATCTTGACTGCTCTTATCACTCAGATTTCTTGCTTCCTCCCCTTTGGAAGACTCCTCCATACCTCCCCTTGAATGAGCACTCTCCAAAACAACAATCCTCTCCCTCAATTCATTGAGTTCAAGGCCTTGGTTACTGACAATTTGTACTAGGTCTGCATTTTGCTTTTGCAAGCTAATGCAGACAGCCGTCAATTCTAAAAGCGTCATTGGTTCCAGTCTGCCCTCTTCCAAAATGGGAATTTGACCTCCCAAGTTAGGTTCATTGGGCATGGATGAGGACTTAATCATGGTGGGACTGTCTTGGCTAGCTTCTAAGCCAGAACCAATAGTCTCAGCCTCATCCAGGTCACCAGCCACACTTGTGGTGGTGGTTCTCTCTGCTACATGGCTAGGACCACCAGAGGAGAACACTCCAGCAGTCCTTTGGCGTTTCATCAACCTATATTCTGGTGGTGTGGAAGATGGTGTAGAAGATGGTGTAGATGTAGGTTGGTTAAGGGGTGTTTGGGATTGTGATGGTTGGGTGTCAGCGGTGGAAATAGGCATATCAACGCCCACATTAGATGTGTCAGCGTCGAAGGGATTTTGGTCTATTTGCATTTGGTCAGGTGAGGGTAAAGGTTCAGGAATAGGTTCAAGTTGTGGTTGAGGGTCAATATGAGGTTGGGGGTCTGGTTGGGGTTGTGCTGCTGCAATAACAGCAAGCATGGCTGGGGTTAATGGTAGGTCTCTATGAGGTGGTGAATTCATCTTGGTAAAAATAGCCTTCTTTTGTTCAGGGATCTTATAAAAGTCATTGTGATCCCTTGAACAATATCTTTGAGCATCAAAAACCATTTGCAGAAAACAGGGATAAGCTAAAGTCATTTTTGTCCCCTTGTTTTTACACATTCCTTCAAAAATCATTTTAGACCAATTATAATTTTGCCCTGTTGCAATACACACAATAGCAGATGCAATGGATCTATTGATCTCATTATGTGCAGTACATTTGGGACTCAAACATTGAAGGAGAATGTGAATTAGGTACTTCCAGGCTGGGGGAAATTCCTGCTTATGGTACTTATTAAGAGTACCTTCATCAGGAATAGGGTATCCCAAAGCCCTAAGCCCTTGTTCTATTTCAGATATGGGAAGCATGGTTATACCATCAGCATCATTAAGATGCAAGGCCTGGCGTACCAAGGCCTCAGTAACCACCCAAGGTCTCCCATGTACAATAGAATTCAATGTTGTCACTCCATTAACTGTTGAGGAACTGACAGTGTTCCAAAACTGTTTAATGTGTGTGACTGGAATAAGTGGTGCATGAGAAAGAGCATACCTTAATGGGGATGCATTCAAATACTCCACCATCTGTGTGTATTCAGGGAACAAAGTATTATCAGCAACAAGATAAGCAATCATGTTGTGTTGAGACTTGAACCCCAAATCCAATTCTTCTGAGTTAAATCTTGGTGCCATTGATGAAAGTTGTTAAGTTGATGTATAAAAGATGAAGGTTGATAAGAGAAAAAGTGTTAGACAAGAATTATAGATACCCTGTTTAAAATAGGAGCCAAATTTATAGGAGTGGATGAATGCACGTGATTGGCCCAAAAATAGGCAAAGATTTTCAAAAATCAATCATGAAAATATTGAAAAAGTTTATAAGTTATCTCATGCATTAAATGAAAGTAACAACTCCTAAAATTACGGCTTGAAAATATGTCAAAAAGTTACAACTGGGTAGGTCCCATTGTTTGTCAACGGTCAAATATAACCCATCAACGCCCAACGGCTATAATCTTGTCAACGTTCGCCTAAAGCCATGTCAGCGTCCATTTTGGTCACAACAACGCTTGGAAAAATCTTGTCAGCGTCCAAAAATAAAATTGTTTTAAAAAGTGAAAAATGACCTTAACAAGTAACTTATCCTAGAGAAGATAACCAAAAGCTGATAATTATCATAGGGCGGCAAGCACTGTCCAGTTATGCACACTTGCATAAGCAAGATAGACATAACAGTCCTCTAGTGTCCCTTGCTAACCAAAATTCTTAACAACCAAGTTACCTCATAAAATCCTTGTTACTCCCAGGTAAAACCCATATCAAAAGGATTCCCAAGCCTCCCATCAGACCATAACCAATTCTAAGTCAAAAATGTCTTGGCAGCATGCAAAGTTGATATACTATGCATGCTATAGTGCCTCATGGTTTAGTAAAACTAACCCATACTCACTAGTGGACACAATCTAGAATTGTGATGAGAGTATTCTAAGAATACCCAAGAGTCCTAAAGGTTCCTTAAACCTCCCCTTAAACTATGATACATGAGTTCTCAAAACATATATATGAACATTAAAAATTTATGTCAAGATAGGAATATAAATATTCCAACCATCATCCATAAACAAAACATGTCCAAATAGCTCTCCAAAGATCCATAAGCAACTCTGTATCCAATGGCATAAAGCTACCATTACCTGCACATTTAGATGAAAAACCACAAAACTAACATTTGTTGCTGACAGCGTCCCGACAACACTTATCAGCGTTGAAGGAACTCTTGTCAGCGTTAGACAATAATATCTCCAACAATGGCAAAATAACACTTGACAGCGTTGCATTTACCTTTGTCAGTGTTAGAAAAATAATGTGGAAAATCTAAATCATCACAAAGACCAATAACAATGCATTATCCTGTACATACTTTTACAAAAAGGTTCCAAAACACATATTAAGTGAGATTAACCATTCCAATATTTGTTACCAAATATTGAAATCTTCCAGCATCAAAAGGTTTAGTTAATAAATCAGCTACATTATCTTCAGTATCTACCCTATCTGGTTGTATTAAACCTTTCTCAAAGCAATCTCTTATAAAATGATGTCTAATTTCTATGTGTTTGGTTTTAGAATGATGTACAGGATTTTTAATAATGCATAAAGTACTGTTATTGTCTACAAAAATCTTGGTATGCATAAAATTATACCCATAATCCAACAGCTGGTTCTGAATCCATAAGACTTGTCCACAACAAGCAGCTGCAGCCACATATTCTGCTTCAGTTGTAGAGTTTGCCACCACTGTTTGTTTCTTGCATTGCCAAGATATTAATCTGCTCCCAAGAAATTGGCATCCACCAGTTGTGGATTTCCTATCAAACTTGTCACCACCATAATCACTGTCTGAATATGCAATAAGGTCCAAAGGAGAATCTTTTGGGTACCATAATCCAAGATCTGGATAACATCTTAAGTACCTAAAAATTCTCTTCACAGCAAAAAGGTGACATTCTTTGGGAATCACTTGATGGCGTGCACATGCACACACAGCAAACATGATGTCAGGTCTTGAGGCTGTAAGATACATCAATGATCCAATCATTGATCTATAGTGCCTAACATCCACATCCTTTCCAGCTCCAATTTTTCCCCAAGGGTATTGTCTATCCATAGGAGTGGAAGCCTCCTTCTCATGTGGAGAAAAACCATATTTCTTCAAGATTTCTGCTACATACTTGTCTTGGGAGATGAAGATACCATCTTCTTTCTGCTGAACTTGTAAACCTAGAAAGAAGTTCATCTCACCCATTGCACTCATCTTGAATTTATCTGTCATGAGCTTGGAAAAATCCTCACTCATTTTTGGATCAGTAGACCCAAAAATGATGTCATCAACATAGACCTGCACCAGCAACACATGTTTTCCTTTCTTCTTTGTAAATAGTGTCTGATCTATGGTGCCCCTTTTGAAACCATTTTCCACCAAGTAGGTGGACAATGTACCATACCATGCTCTTGGGGCTTGATGAAGGCCATACATTGCCTTCTTTACTCTATAAACCTTGTCTGGATTCTCAGGATCTTCAAAACCAGGAGGCTGCATTACATAAACCTCCTCAACAATTGTGCCATAGAGGAAAGCACTCTTCACATCCATTTGATAAACAGTAAAATTCATGCAAGTAGCATAAGCTAAGAAAATTCTGATAGCTTCAATTCTTGCAACTGGAGCAAAGACTTCTTCATAATCTATGCCTTCCTCTTGAGTATAACCCTGAGCTACCAAACGTGCCTTGTTTCTGACCACAATGCCTCTTTCATCTTTCTTGTTCCTTAGAACCCATCTTGTCCCAATTGGTCTCACATACCTAGGACAATCAACCAGCTCCCAAACATCCTGTATAGCAAATTGGTGAAGCTCATCCTGCATTGCTTCCACCCAACTTGGTTCTTTGAGAGCATCAAAAATCTTCTTGGGTTCTTCCTGTGACAGAAAACAGGCAAACAAACATGCTTGTACAAGAGGGGTATCAACCTTCTTGTGTATATTGGCAATAAACCCACCAAGACCTTGATGGGATCTTCTTGTCTGAACTGGAGCCATAACATCACCAATGATTTGAGATGTGGGGTGATCCTTTGCTGTGGAAGTGAGAACTCCTCCTTCAAAAAGTCTGGTGTCCTCAATTTCACGCTCCATGTTGCCAATATCTTCCTCAGATTCTTCTTGATCAACAGGAATCTCTTCATGGATATTGGAAGGTCCACCCTGTTCAAAATGGGAAGAGAAAAGCTGTGTAAAGGTGTCTCCAAAGTCTGATCCTTGTTTGTCAGCGTTTGGGCTAACAACGCTTGAACTTGTGTTGTCAGCGTTGGAGCCATCAGCGTCTGAATTGGTCGTGTCAGCGCTTGATTTCCCTTTGTCAGCGCCTGAAGAATCATGCATGTTTGTATTTGGTGGTATTTGAACACCACCATTATCTTTCCTTGCAGCAGTAGCAGCAGTAGCAGCAGCATAATACTCATCTGTCCATATAGGAAGTGTAACATATTCTTGTGTGGGAGATGATTCAACTGCTGGTGGTCCATCCTCCTTAGCAACCTGTATACCTGAAACATTACCAATTCTCTTTTCCAAAACACTTGAAGTTACCTTCACAATGTCTGGATCAGTAACAGGCATATAATTTAAAGCTCTAGATAAAGGTTCTAAGTCAAACAACCAATTTGGACCACTCTCAGGATCACTAGGTTTACTTTCTAAAAACCTAACATGTACTTTTTCAAGTATACGTTTTTCCTTTTTAATGTAAACCCTATATCCTTTACTCTGCACTGAATAACCCATGAAGTAGCCTTCATCACCTTTTGAATCAAATTTACCTAGGGCCTCACTAGTTTCTAGAACAACTACATGACATCCAAAAGGCTTCAGAAAACCAATATTTGGCTTCCTTCCCCAAAGTAATTCATAAGGTGTCTTATTATGTATCTTGTTGACCAATGCCCTATTCTGAACATAACAAGCTGTGTTAACAGCTTCAGCCCAAAAGGCTATAGGAAAGTGGGCATCAGCCAACATGGTTCTGGCTGCTTCAATAAGGGTCCTATTCTTCCTTTCAGCAACCCCATTTTGCTGGGGGGTTCTAGCTATGCTAAACTGTCTAGTAATCCCTTTCTTGGCACAAAAATCATCTAACAACTGATTTCTAAACTCACCCCCATTGTCACTTCTAATAATTTTGACCTCATTACCATTTTTCTTTTCAATTTGGGTAATGAAATTAATCAGACTTAGGGCAGTTTCACTTTTCTTGGCTAAAAAGAAAGTCCATGTGAACCTGGAGTAATCATCAGTAATGACAAAACAATATGATTTACCCTTCAAACTTTCTATATTAGTTGGACCAAAGAGGTCCATATGCAATAAGTGAAGGGGTTTAGAACTAGAGTGCACCTGTTTAGACCTGAATGAGACCTTGTGCTGCTTGCCCTTAAGGCATGCAACACAAGAGTGGTCATTGTGGAAAGCCTTTTCAGGCAAACCATCAACTAAACCAAGCCTCACAAGCCTATTAATATTCTTAAAGTTTATGTGCCCTAGTCTCCTGTGCCAAAGATTACTTTCATCTACTGAGGCTTTAGCATACAGACATGACATTTTATTATTTACCTTAATCCCATTAAGATTCACATTATATATGTCTTTATGCCTTGGTGTTCTAAAATCTATGTATTTCTCCTCAGGGAGCTTATAATCTTTGCTTAACACCAAGCACTCAGTATCTGTGAAAAGAACCTTATTTTTGTTATCACACACTTGTGATACACTAAACAAATTATAATCCAGGTCTTTCACCAAGAAGACATTATCAAACCTTAGATTGTTGGTGACAAGGGTTCCTTTTCCTGTGATTGTGCCGTAGCCACCTCCAAAGTATACCTTATCACCATCTTGAATAGGAGAGAAATTGGTCAGATAGTCTTCCTTTCCAGTCATGTGCCTTGAGCATCCACTATCCCAGTATCCATAATCATTGATCTTCTTCTGAATGCCCTGCACATAAAGAAAACACATTAGTTTTCTTTGGGAACCCAAGCCTTGGAAGACTTGGATTCATTTGGTTGTTCAACAAGAACAGACTTGGTTCTCATAACAACCCCATTTTCATCCCTGTTTGAATGAAATTCCCAGTTAACCCCAATTGGTGTTGACAATGCCTTAGAAATATAATGAAACCTGTTGCATGTCATAGAAATACCAGTATTATTAGGGTTCTGGTCTTGTTTTGGTCTCCATGTTAAGCTAGTAGAAGCTTTAGACCTATTTCCCTGTGGTTGCAAATACCTAGGTTTAGCAGTGTGTCTGTCAGCGCTGAAATTACTCCTGTCAGCGCCCCGATTGCTCTTATCAGCGTTGAACCTAGGGTTTGCTACAGGAACCCATTGCCTATTTGACCAAGTATTTGACTTTTGAAAAGGTCTTAGGCCTTGTGTGTTAGACCCTCTAGAAAAGAATGGGGCTGGTCTAACAACTTGTGAATTTTTGTTCACAAAGGTATTGGGTCTGACAGTGTTTGACCTATGTTGACTTTTGTCAGCGCTGAAATGGTTCCTGTCAGCGTTGACATTGGAAGCGTTGACACATTTGTAGGCCAAATGTGAAAAGCTCCCACATGTGTAACAAGCTTTTCTAGACATAGTCTTAGGTCTAGAAGCAAAGAAGCCTGTTCCATGGTTACTAACTTGGCTTTTTGGTGACCTAGAATTTCTATACATTTCTGCATATTTAACACTAGGTTTTCTAACATTTTGTGGGCCAAGGTCAACAGGTTTGCCAGTGGTAGGGTGTGTGATCTTAATAGGTTTAGGATCATCAATTGGTTTTGTGATTGGTGTGGGCTCATTTGGACTTTCACACAATAACCCTCCCTTAACAAACAAAGTGTGGTTAGCTTTCTTCCACTCTTCTAGGTCAGTCAGCTTTTGCTGATATTCCTCAACTGGGGAAGTCACTCTAGGTGGAGGAATGAACTCCTCCTCTTGGCATTCTGGCAAGCCAGTCCAAGATAAGTCCTTTGATTGGACACCATAGAAATCCCCAGCTGGTGGTGGAACAACAGTATAATTATTCATCCCAATCCCACTCATATCCTTAGAGTCTCTTTGTTTACTAACACACTCTCCTAGGGTTTGTGTGGCCTTATCAAATCTCTGGATTTTAAGACTCACATTATCTTTATTTTTGTTAGCCTCCTCTAACTGAGCTATCAAATCAAGATTAACCCTATTTACTATATCTTGCACATCTTTACTCTGAAATAACTCATGTTTTAAGATGTTTATTTGATCTTTTAAATCAAACTCCATTTTCTTATACTCAGATACTGTCTTTTCTGTTTAGGTTAGAGCAATTTGATAGTTAGATACTTTGCATCTTTCAGTACTTGCCTCATCTAATAATTTAACTATCTCTTGTTTTAATTTTTCAGTATTTAAACGACAACCCTTAGAACAGAAAGCATCATCATATACCTCATTGTCTGATGAAGAAGAGGAGTGTGCCATGAGAGCATATTCAGCATGCTCTTCTTTAACTTCAGCAACCAAAGCTCTGTCCTCTTCCTCATGCTTAGCCATCCAGCTCCAATCCCATTCTCCAACACCATCAATTTGTTGAACAACAACCATGGCCTTGGGATCTGGGTTCTTAATCAATTGGCTAGAAGGCTTCCCAGCATCAGATCTCCTTGGAGATCTACATTCCCTCATAAAGTGCCCCATCCTATGACAGTTGTAGCACTCCACCTTGGACTTGTCAAAGCCAGCAACATCCTTAGCATTAAAGGTCATCTTCTTCTTGAACCTTTTATTGAACCTGTTTGCTCTTAAACTTACAAGAGCCATAGTCCACTTGATGTCCATCTCTTCCAATTGTTCATCACTTATCTGCTCAAGATCTTCATAAGTAATCCTTGAATCACTAGGCAAAGAAGCAATGAATGCACACACAGTATCAAGATCAAAACCAGCAGGTTTAATTCTATCAGCGCCATGATTGTGTGTGTCAGCGCTTGAGTACAAAGCGTTGACAGGATATGATCCAGCGCTGACAGATTAACATCCAGCGCTGACACCTTGAGATCCAGTTGCTGAATGTCCATAGAAGTTCATGGAATCAAATTGGCCTTCACTTTGTGAAAAGAAGGCCATGTTGCTGCTGGAAGATTTGTTATCACTCTCCAATTGCCATTCATTCTCCAACAGCCTTAACTTGTTGAAGATGTCATCAAACCTGGAAGTCTTGTGGGTGTTATTGACAAGAATACATCTTGTCTCAATCTTCCATACATCACCAAGGCTTTTGAGAAAAGTAGCATTCAATTCAGGGTCATCAATCTGTTTTCCCATGAAGGAAAGTTGACTTGTGATGTCAAGAAGTCTACTTCTCACACTGCTGAGATTCTCATTAGGTTGAGCTTTAAAGACAGCATACTCATGCAAGAGTTGCTTCTTCTTTTCTTCTTTTGTGTCAGCATTGCCACCATGTGCTACTTCAAGAGCTTCCCAAAGCTCTTTTGCAGACTCAAAACGTTTGTACTTATGCTGATTCTCATGACCTAGGGCATGTTTCAAGATGTTCAAAATTTTCATGTCCACCCTCTTCTTGGCTATATCTTCAACAGCTACCGCTCTCCCATCATCAGGCTTTTCCACTTTATCAGCTTCAGGACAATTAGGAACAGCTGTCCTTGCGGCAATTGCAGCAGTAATCTTTGCTGCTTTATCGAATGTGTTCCCATATTCGATAATTTCCCAAAGAGTGTAGTCATGAATAGCTATGTATTGCTCAAAATTGGACTTCCAGAGTTCAAAGTTCCTGGCATCAAACATGGGAATTTTGATACTAGGGTTTGAGAAGTTGTTTTGAAGCAAAGCAGGAGGTTGATTTGTGCCAGACATGATGTTTTTAGGGTTTTGAGAATTTTAGGGTTTTTAGGGTTTGGTGTTTTAGGGTTCTGCGTTACTTAAAGATCAAAAGTTTCTCAACAAGCTCTGATACCACTTGTTGATCCCAAACTTAGATCGATTAGCTTTGTGTATACGAGATTAGATCAAGTACTACACGTAGAGAAACCTTTGCTTATGAATAAAGTAACAAAGTGTTATGCGGAATTAACACTTGATCTAAAACACAATGATGTTAAACAAACTTTCACTTGTATTAGAATAATCGTGTTGATTACAATGAAAGGTTTAACTTGCGAATACTATGAAAACTGATATTAAACATTAACCTAAAAGATCTTCTTTTATAGAACAAGAAGTCTTGTACAATAAGCTACGAATCAACTATTCTAGGTAAAGATAAACATAGAAAATACATTGTCGTTTCTATCCTTACTAGAAGTAATCTAGAATATAATATACGTGTAGCTCACATCTTCCATCAGTGCTTGTCTTCAATCTGTCAACGCTTGACTTTATCTTGTCAACGCTTATGCTGTCAGCGCTCACTTTGCTCTTGTCAACGCTTGAGTTGTTCTTGCCAGCGTTCAAGTGTTCTGGCCTAAATTTATTCCCAACAAATGCTAATGCTGGAGGAAATTTAGGAGGACTTGGAACGAATGCACCTGAAGTTGGTGGCTGTACTTATGTGACGTTCATGAAGTGTGAACCTCTACCTTTTAATGGAACTGAAGGTGCTGTAGGACTAAGCCAGTGGATTGAGAAGATTGAATCGGTGTTTAGGATTAGTAAGTGTAAGGAGGAAGATTAGGTGACTTTTGCTATGGCTACTCTTAAAGGTCGTGCGTTGACTTGGTGGAACGGGAGAATTGCTTTCATGGGTCTTGATGCTGCTAATGCTACTCCTTGGGCTGAAATTAAGAAGTGGATGACTTTGGAGTTTTGTCCTCGTAGTGTGATCATTAGGTTAGAACAGGAGTTGATTCATCTGAGAATGAAAGGTGTGGACATTGATATTTACACGAATCGATTCCATGAGTTGGCCCTGCTATGTCCTCGATTGGTTGAACCCGAAGAGATCCGAATTGAGCAATATGTGAAAGGGTTGACCAGGAATATCCGGGGGACGTGACATCATTGAAACCACTGACTATTGATGATGCTGTTCGAATGGATTACCAACTCATTGGACAGATAATTCAGGATAAGGAAGATGAAGCCCGTGTTGGTGAGAAAAGGAAGGGAGACGGTGAGCATGTAGATAGAGGTGATAATAGGAAGAATTTCAATCGCCGTCAGAATAAGAGAAAGGGGAATGCAAATGCTCTTACCAACAACACACCGCGCAACGATGATAGATGTCCTAAGTGTGGCAACAAGAGGCATGCTGGCGACTGCTGGAAGTGCCGAAATTGCGGAAAGCTTGGACACAAGGTTGAAAGGTGTAAGAAGGGAACCATTTGCTTCAACTGTAATGAGGAAGGTCATAGGAAATCGGAATGCCCCAAGTTGAAAGCGATTGTACCTGGAAGAAACCCCCAGGGTGGTATCTACCAACTTGGAACAATTGAGGTGAAGAAAGAGGATCCGAATGTCGTTACCGGTACGTTTTTACTCAACAATCATTATGCTGTTGCTTTATTCGATTCGGGTGCCGATAGGAGCTTTGTATCCACTAAATTTAGTGCCCTTATTGATATTGAACCTGTTGAGATAAGTACTAGTTATGAGGTGGAATTGGCTGATGGTAAATTAGTGAAAACTAATAAGCTATTAGAAGGATGCTCTCTAAATCTCTTGAACCATTCCTTTCCGATTGATTTGATGTTGATAGGATTAGGTAGTTTTGATATTATTATTGGTATGGATTGGTTGTCGTTGAATAATGCTACTATTTTATGTGGAGAGAAGAAGGTTAAGATTCCTCTTAGGAATAGGACGTTAGTAATTGATGGTAGTCGAGGTGAATCCCGTTTGAAAATCGTTTCATATATTAAAGTCCAAAAGTACATCAGGAACGGTTGTGAGTTATTCTTAGCTCAAGTGACCGGGAATGAGTCTAGGGAGAAACGATTGGAAGATGTACCTATTATTTGTGAATTTCCTGAGGTATTTCCTAAAGATTTACCCGGACTTCCACCTGTTGATCCCAAACTTAGATCGATTAGCTTTGTGTATACGAGATTAGATCAAGTATAGCACGTAGATAAACCTTTGTATATGCTTTGTGAATCTAAGTGTTATGCGGAATTTAACACTTAAACAAGAACACAAGATGTAAACAAAACTTTCACTTTAATTATGAATGTCGAACTTGCTTACAATGAAAGATGTTTACGAATGAAAACTTATATAAAACTTGATATTAAACATTAACCTAAAGGCCTTCTTTTATAGACTAAGAAGCCTTGTACAATAAGCTATGTATCAACTATTCTAGGTAAAGATAAACATAGAAAATACATTGTCGTTTCTATCCTTACTAGAAGTATTCTAGAATATAATAAACGTGTAGCTTATATCTTCCATCAGTGCTTGTCTTCAATCTGTCAACGCTTGACTTTAACTTGTCAACGCTTGAGCTGTCAGCGCTTGCTTTGTTCCTGTCAACGCTTGTTTTGTTCTTGTCAGCGCTCAAGTGATCTGGCCTTAATTTATTCCCAACAATCCTCCCCTAAACTTGATATCCACTCTTATGATCAAGTTTCTGAATAAGCATTAAGAACTTGGAGGAGACTGACAAATCTTTTTATATTGGTAATGAATAAATCTGATCAAATCCTTTGCCACGTCACTTGAATAATCTATCTCCAGCTGAGTGTCCTTCATCTTTTCCAAAACAGCCTTGGATATGAAATACTGAGCATCCACAAGTAGATACTCAGCAAACTTTGTAGAACTCAAATGGTATACACCAGCAGCTGAATATAACCTCCATTGAAGACCACTGAGATCATCTTCAAGATCCTTCCATATTTCAGGATCTTCCTCTTTTGTCCCACACATTCTTTTGAATGTGGTCCAAAGTTTTATTCCATTAGCTGAAGTTGGTGCTTCAGCCTCATACTTGGTCTCCAGCAACCTCCAAAGGTCCACCAAGTCTTCTCTATCACAACTTGCAAATAAAGATATGAGAGTGGTAAAAGTGTGTACCTCCTTGCCAAATCTGCCAATCTTCTAGAATCCACATTCATCCTCATCATAACTCACAATTGGATTCCTGGAATCTAATGGTAACACTTGCACCATATCTGAAGCTTCTAATGGGGAGAGCTTGAGGCTCTTTCTAATAACTGCTTCACTTGGATATAGTGGATCCATATCTTTTGGAAACTCAAGTTTAAATCCCTTCTTCACTGGTCTGGGAATCATCATAGCTTTCTTGATTTCCATTTCTTCTGCAAGTTGCTCCTTTCTTTCATCTGAAAGAAGTCTGAGAGTGTTTGCTTCCTGCACTCTCACCCAAATAGGATAAGCCCTATGTTCCAACTCATCAAATGTCTAAGCCTTCAACCTCTGATGTGTCCATCCAACTCCATGACATCTGAGCAACATAAAGTAGAGCTCTCTTCTATCCCTTTTCAATTCTGAGAGAATATTGCTTGCCTTGTGCTTCAAAATCACCTTACAATCCTTCTGAATCTAAGAAGAAGTTCCAAACCCCATATTTGATCTGAAATGGTCAAGTCTGGATTATCCATGCAGCTTTCTTCCCAAGAATTGTACATCTGAACCACCTCTGGCATGTCAAAGTCAACCTGCAATTTTAAGTCTCTCAACTTTTCCCTAGCAAGCTCATCACCATACTCAAGCCTTTCTGGTTCTATAATCATTACACTTGAGTCTGAGCTAGCTCCATCACTTTCTTCTTCAGAAGTCACAACAAATGGTGACTTTTCCTTTTCACCTTGTTCCATCATTTGTTCAGCCAATCTCCTATCAAATTCAACTTGGGCTGCATCCTTTGGAACAATTTCTTCTACCAATTTACCCTTACCCTTATCTGATGGTGCAATGGTTGGTAAGGTAGATGGTAATACCTGAGTAGAAACTTCCTTGATGATAGATGATGACTGGAATACATCAACTTCATGTGCAGGTCTGTCAACGCCCAAATTTATCCTGTCAGCGCCCAAAATACTTCTATCAGCGTCCAAATTTGTCTTGTCAACGCTCAAATATTTTCCCTCAGCGCCTTGTGTAACCTCTCTCAACATAGCTGTAAATGATAAATTTAGATTTGTTGGAGAGATTAAGGACGTATCAAAACCTGTTTGTTCCTTCAAAGTTGTAAGGGCTTCAGCAACATCCATTGATTGACCATCTTGGCTGCCCTTATCACTCAGATTTCTTTGATCTTCCTCCCCTTTGAAGACTCCTCCATACCCCTCCTAGCATGATCACTCTCCAAAACAACAATCCTCTCCCTCAATTGCTTGAGTTCAAGGCCTTGTGAGCTGACAATTTGTACTAAGTCTGCATTTTGCTTTTGCAAGCTAATGTAGACTGCCGTCAATTCCAAAAGAGTCATTGGTTCCAGGCTGCCCTCTTCTGAAATGAGGATTTGACCTCCCAAGTCAGATTCATTGGGCAAGGATGAGGACTTAATTATGGTGGGACTGCCTTGGCCAGCATCTAAGCCAGAACCAATAGTCCCAGCCTCATCCAGGTCACCAGCCACACTTGTGGTGGTGGTTCTCTCTGCTTCATGGCTAGGACCACCAGAGGAGAACACTCCAGTAGTCCTTTGGCGTTTCAACAACCTATATTCAGGTGGTGTGGAAGATGGTGTGGAAGAATGGGTAGATATGGCTTGGTTAAGGGGTGTTTGGAATTGTGAAGGTTGTGTGTCAGCGTTAGAAATAGGCATATCAACGCCAACATTTGATGTGTCAGCGTCAAAGGGTTCTTGGTCAATTTGCATTTGTTCAGGGGAGGGTAAAGGTTCAGGAATGGGTTCAAGTTGTGGTGGAGGGTCAATTTGAGGTTGGGGGTCTGGTTGGGGTTGTGCTGCTGCAATAACAGCAAGCATGGTTGGGGTTAAAGGTAAGTCTCTAAGAGGTGGTGAATTCATCTTTGCAAAAATAGCTTTCTTTTGTTCAGGGATCTTATAAAAATCATTGTGATCCCTTGAACAGTAACCTTGAGCATCAAAAATCATTTGCAAAAAACGGGGATAAGCTAAAGTCATTTTTGTCCCCTTGTTTTTACACATCCCTTCAAAAATCATTTTAGAATAGTTATATTTTTGCCCTGTTGCAATGCACACAATAACACTTGCAATGGATCTATTGATCTCATTGTGTGCAGTACATTTGGGACTCAAACATTGAAGGAGGATGTGGATGAGGTACTTCTAGGCTGGGGGAAATTCCTGCTTATGATACTTGTTAAGAGTACCTTCATCAGGAAATGGATATCCCAAAGCCCTAAGCCCTTGTTCTATTTCATTTATGGGAAGGATGGCTATACCATCAGCATCATCAAGATGCAAGGCCTGGCGTACCAAGGCCTCAGTAACCACCCAAGACCTCCAATGAACAATAGAAGTTAATATGGTCACTCCATTAACTGTTGAGGAACTGACAATGTTCCAAAACTGCTTAATGTGTGTGACTGGAATGAGTGGTGCATGAGAAAGAGCATACCTTAATGGAGATGCATTCAAATACGCCACCATTTGTGTGTATTGAGGAAACAAATCATTATCAGCAACAAGATAAGCAACCATGTTGTGTTGAGACTTGAACCCCAATTCCAATTCTGCTGAGTTAAACTTTGGTGCCATTGATGAAAGCTGTTAATTTGAAGTGTAGAAGATGAAGGTTGATAAGAGAAAAGTGTTAGACAAGAATTATAGATACCCTGTTTAAAATAGGAGCCAAATTTATAGGAGATAAAAAATGCATGTGATTGGCCCAAAAATAGGCAAAGATTTTCAAAAACTAATCATGAAAATATTGAAAAAGTTATAAGTTATCTCATGCATTTAATGAAAGTAACAACTCCTAAAATTAAGGCTTGAAAATATGTCAAAAAGTAACAACTAGGTAGGTCCCATTGAGTGTCAACGGTAAAAAATAACCCATCAACGCCCAACGGCTATAATCTTGTCAACGTTCGCCTAAAGCCATGTCAGCGTCCAATTTGGTCACAACAACGCTTGGAAAAATCTTGTCAGCGTCCAAAAATAAAATTGTTTTAAAAAGTGAAAAATGACCTTAACAAGTAATTTATCCTAGAGAAGATAATCAAAAGCTGATAATTATCATAGGGCGGCAAGCACTGTCCAGTTATGCACACTTGCATAAGCAAGATAGACATAACAGTCCTCTAGTGTCCCTTGCTAACCAAAATTCTTAACAACCAAGTTACCTTATAAAATCCTTGTTACTCCCAGGTAAATCCCATATCAAAATCATTCCCAAGTCTCCCAACAGACCACAACCAATTCTAGGCCAAAAATGTCTTGGCAGCATGCAAAGTTGATATACTATGCATGCTACAGTGCCTCATGGTTTAGTAAAACTAACCCATACTCACCTGTGGACACAATCTAGAATTGTGATAAGAGTATCATATGGATACCCAAACATCCGAAAGGTTCCTAAAACCTCCCCTTAAACAATGATACAAAAAGTTTGCTAAAATCATGCATGAACATAAAAAATTTATGTCAAGATAGGAATGAAACATTCCAACCATCATCCATAAATAAAAACTTGTCCAAATGCTTCTTCATTGATCCATAAGCAACTCTGTATCCAATGGTATACTGCTAACACCATCTGCACATTTAGATTGAAAACCACAAAACTAACATTGTTGCTGACAACGCCCCGATAACACATAACAGCGTTGAAGGAAGCTTTGTCAGCGTTAGACAATTATATTTCTGACAACGTTGCAAAAACACTTATCAGTGTTCAAGCAACCTTTGTCAGTGTTAGAAAAATATAGTGGAAAATCTAAATCATCAATAAGACCAATAATAATACTGCATCATCCTGTACATACTTTTACAAAAAGAATCCAAAACACATATTAAGTGAGATTAACCATTCCAATACTTGTTACCAAGTATTGAAATCTTCCAGCATCAAAAGGTTTAGTTAATAAATCTGACACATTTTCCTCAGTGTCAACCCTATCTGGTTGTATTAAACCTTTCTCAAAGCAATCTCTTATAAAATGGTGTCTAATTTCTATGTGTTTAGTTTTAGAATGATGTACAGGATTCTTAATGATGCATAAAGTACTATTATTGTCAACAAATATCTTAGTATGCATAAAATTATACCCATAATCCAACAGCTGGTTCTGAATCCACAACACTTGACCACAACATGCTGCTGCAGCCACATACTCTGCTTCAGTTGTAGAATTAGCCACCACTGTTTGTTTCTTGCATTGCCAAGATATTAATCTGCTCCCAAGAAACTGACATCCACCAGTTGTGGATTTCCTATCAAACTTATCACCTCCATAATCACTATCTGAATATGCAATCAGCTCTAATGGTGAATCCTTTGGGTACCACAAACCAAGACTAGGGAAACATCTTAGGTACCTAAAGATCCTCTTCACAGCATAAAGGTGACATTCTTTGGGAGTCACTTGATGACGTGCACAAGCACACACAGCAAACATGATATCAGGTCTGGAAGCAGTAAGATACATCAAGGATCCAATCATGGATCTATAATGCCTGACATCAACATCTTTCCCATCTCCAATCTTTCCCCAAGGGTGTTCTCTATCCATAGGAGTAGTAGCCCTCTTTTCATGTGGAGAAAAGCCAAACTTCTTCAAGATTTCAGCAACATATTTGTCCTGGGAGATGAAGATACCATCTTCTTTCTGCTGAACTTGTAAACCAAGAAAGAAGTTCATCTCCCCCATAGCACTCATCTTGAATTTGTCTGTCATAAGCTTGGAGAAATCCTCACTCATCTTTGGATCAGTAGACCCAAAAATGATATCATCAACATAGACCTGCACAAGCAACACATCTTTGCCTTTCTTCTTTGTAAATAGTGTCTGATCTATGGTGCCCCTCTTGAATCCATTGTCCACCAAATAGGTAGACAAAGTACCATACCATGCTCTAGGGGCTTGATGAAGGCCATACATAGCCTTTTTGACTCTATACACTTTATCTGGATGCTCTGGATCCTCAAAACCAGGAGGCTTCATGACATATACTTCCTCAACAATGGTGCCATACAAGAAAGCACTCTTGACATCCATTTGATAGACTGTGAAGCCCATGCATGAAGCATAGGCTAGAAAAATTCTAATAGCTTCAATCCTTGCAACTGGTGCAAAGACCTCCTAATAGTCTATCCCCTCTTCTTGTGTATAACCTTGAGCCACTAACCTTGCCTTGTTTCTGACCACAATACCTCTTTCATCTCTTTTGTTCCTTAGAACCCATCTTGTCCCTATAGGTCTGACATATCTAGGACAATCAACCAGCTCCCAAACATCCTGAATTGCAAATTGGTGAAGCTCATCCTGCATTGCTTCCACCCAACTTGGTTCTTTGAGAGCATCAAATATCTTCTTAGGTTCTTCTTGTGACAGAAAACATGCAAACAAACATGCTTGCACAAGAGGGGTATCAACCTTCTTGTGTATATTGGCAATAAACCCACAAAGACCTTGATGAGATCTTCTTGTCTGAACTGGAGTCATAATATCACCAATGATCTGAGATGTGGGGTGATTCTTCATTGTGGAAGTGAGAACCCCTCCTTCAACAAGTCTGGTGTCCTCAACCTCACGCTCCATATTGCCAATATCTTCTTCATCAGACTCTCTTTGATCAACAGGAATCTCTTCATGAACATTGGAAGGTTCACCTTGTTCAAAAGTGGAAGAGAAAAGATGTGCAAAGGTGTTGTCAACGTCTGAACCTTGTTTGTCAGCGCTTGGGCTAACAACGCTTGAAATGTTGTTGTCAACGTCTGAGCCATCAACGTCTGAATTGGTCTTGTCAGCGCTAGATTTGCCTTTGTCAGCGCCTGAAGAAACATGCATGTTTGTATCTGGTGGTATTTGGAAACCACCATTATCTTGTCCAGCAGCAGCAGCAGCAAAAGCATCTATCCAAATGGGAATTGTGACATATTCAAATGTAGGAGATGCCTTTTCTGCTTGTGATCCAACCTTCTCATGAACCTGTGTACCTGAAACATTAACAACTTGTTCCTCCACAACATTTGAAGTTACCTTCACAATGTCTGGATTAGTGACAGGCATATAATTTAAAGTTTTAGATAAGGGTTCCAAATCAAACAACAAATTAGGACCACTTTCAGGATCACTAGGTTTATTCTCTAAGAACCTAACATGTACTCTCTCAACAATACGTTTGTCCTCTTTAAGATAAACCCTATAACCCTTGCTCTGCACTGAATACCCCATGAAGTAACCCTCATCACCTTTTGCACTAAATTTTCCTAAGGCATCACTAGTATCTAAAACTACTACATGACAACCAAAAAGTCTGAGAAAACCAATATTAGGTTTTCTTCCCCAAAGTAACTCATAAGGTGTTTTGTTCTGAATTTTCTTAACCAATGCTCTATTTTGCACATAGCATGCTGTATTAACAGCCTCAGCCCAAAAGGCTATAGGAAAGTGAGCATCAGCCAACATTGTTCTGGCTGCTTCAATTAGGGTTCTATTTTTCCTCTCAGCAACCCCATTTTGTTGTGGGGTTCTAGCAATACTAAACTGCCTAGTAATTCCTTTCCTGGCACAAAAATCATCAAGCTTCTTGTTCCTAAATTCCCCACCATTATCACTCCTAAGCATTTTAACCTCATTGCCAGACCTTTTCTCAATCTGAGTGATAAAGTCAATAAGAACATCAGCTGTGTCACTCTTCATATCTAGAAAGAATGTCCAAGTAAACCTAGAAAAGTCATCAGTGACAACAAAACAATATGACTTACCATTCAAACTTTCTATATTTGTTGGACCAAAGAGGTCCATGTGAAGCATATGAAGAGGTCTGGAACTAGTATGCACCTGCTTGGACTTGAATGAGACCTTGTGCTGCTTGCCTTTAAGGCATGCAACACAAGAGTGGTCATTTTGGAAGGCCTTCTCAAGCAAACCATCAACTAAACCAAGCCTCACAAGTCTATTTATATTTTTAAAATTTATGTGCCCTAGTCTCCTGTGCTACAAATTACTTTCATCTACTGAGGCCTTAGCATAAAAACAAGACATATTTGTATTCATTTTAATCCCATTTAAATTCACATTGTATATGTCCTTATGCCTAGGTGTTCTATACTCAATGTATTTCTCATCAGGGATCTTAAAATCCTTGCTTAACACCAAACACTCAGTATCTGTGAAAAGAACCTTATTTTTGTTATCACAAACTTGTGATACACTAAACAGATTATAATCAAGTTCTTTTACCAGGAAGACGTTTTCAAAACGCAGATTATTGGTGAGAAGGGTTCCTTTGCCTGTAATGGTGCCATATCCCCCTCCAAAGTATACCTTGTCACCATCTTTAATAGGAGTGAAGTTCGTCAGATAGTCTTCCTTTCCTGTCATGTTCCTTGAGCATCTACTATCCCAATATCCATAATCATTGATCTGTCTTTGAATGCCCTGCACATAAAGAAAACAAATTAGTTTTCTTTGGGAACCCAAGTCTCAGAAGACTTGGATTCATCTGGTTGTTCAATAAGAACAGACTTAGTTCTCACAACAACCCCATTCTCATCCTTTTTAGGATGAAATACCCAATTAACCCCAATAGGTTTTGTAATGACCTTTGAAATGTAATTAAATCTATTGCAAGTCATTGAAATCCCATTATCATTAGGGTCTTGATCTTTCTTGGGTCTCCATGTTAAGCTTGAAGAAGATTTAGACCTCTTTCCTTGTGGCTGCAAATATTTAGGTCTGGTCACGTTTCTGTCAGCGTTGGATTTTGTCCTGTCAACGCTGAAATTACCCTTGTCAGCGTTGAACCTAGGGTTTGCTACAGGAACACATTGCCTATTTGACCAGGTGTTTGTCTTTTGAAAAGGTCTTTGTCCATGAGCGTTAGACCTTCTAGAAAAGAATGGGGCATGTCTAATCACTTGTGGACTTTGCTGCACACAAGGTTTGGGTCTGACAACGTTTGACATCCTAACAACGTTGACTTTCTTCCTATCAGCGCTGAAACTGTTCCTATCAGCGCTGGCTTTGGGAGCGTTGACACACTTGTATGCCAAATGTGAAAAGCTACCACAAGTGTAACAGGCTTTCTTAGACACACCCTTAGGTCTAGAAGAGAAGAAACCTGTTCCATGATTGCTAATTTGGCTCTTGGGTGACCTATTATTCCTATACATCTCTGCATATTTAATGGTAGGTCTTCTAACAGTGTTTGAGCCTAGGTCAACAGCTTTACCAGTGATTGGATGAGTAACCTTAATGGGTGGTGATTCATTGGGACTTTCACATAGCAAACCTCCATTAACAAACAAGGTAGGGTTAGCTTTCTTCCACTCATTTAGGTCAGTCAATTTTTTTTGATACTCTTCCACTAGAGTGACAAATCTTGGTGGAGGAATGAATTCCTCTTCTTGGCATTCTGGTATCCCAGTCCAAGACAAGTCCTTTCTAGGGACACCATAGAAGTCACCAGCTGGTGGTGGAACCAGAGAGTAATCATTCATCCCAATCCCAATCATGTCCTTAGGATCCCTTTGTTTAGCTACACAATCTCCTAGGGTTTGGGTGGCTCTATCAAATCTTTGAATCTTGAGGTCAACATTATCTTTATTCTTAATGGCCTCATCTAACTTAGCCTGTAGGTCTCTATTGACCTTTGTCATGATATTTCTAATATCCATGCTACCCTCTAGCTCATGTTTTAAGATATTTATTTTATCTTTTAAGTCAAATTCCATTTTCTTGTATTCAGAAACGGTTTTCTCAGTTTCAGTAAGAGCTAGTTGGTAATTGGACAATTTACACCTTTCAGTGCTCATATCATCTTTTAGTTTTAACACCTCTTTGTTAAGTCTATCAGTGTTTAACCTACAACCTTTGCTACAAAAAGCATCATCATATACCTCATTATCAGATGAAGAGGAGGAGTGTGCCATGAGAGCATATTCAACATGCTCTTCTTCTTCAATATCAGCAACCAAAGCTTTGTCCTCTTCAACATTCTTAGCCAGATAGCTCCAATCCCATCCAGTACCATCAATCCCTTGAACTGAAACCATGGCTTTGGAATCTTGAGCTTTAACAACCTGACTTGAGGGTTTACCAGCATCAGATCTTCTAGGAGATCTGCATTCCCTCATGAAGTGCCCCATACGATGACAGTTGTAGCATTCAACTTTGGATTTATCAAATCCAGCTGTGTCTTTAGCATTGAAGGTCATCTTCTTCTTGAACCTTCTATTCCACCTATTTGCTCTTATACTAGCAAGAGCCATGTTCCACTTGATGTCCATCTCTTCCAAGTGCTCATCACTTATCTGCTCAAGGTCCTCATATGTAATCACTGAACCATTGGGCAAAGAAGCAATGTAAGCACACACAGTATCCAAATCCAAACCAGCAGGTTTAACTCTTGGAGAGTCATTCATGAATGTGTCAGCGTCTGAAAAGGAGACGTTGACAGGACTTGTTCCAGCGCTGACAAATGATGATCCAGTAACTGGATGCATAAAAGAGTCCTTATGATTGAATTGACCTTCACTATGAGAGAAGAAGGCCATGTTGCTGGTGCTAGGTTTGCTTCCATGTGCTGAAAGAGTTTCATCTTCCAATAGTCTTAGTTTGTTGTAGATGTCATCAAACGAGGAGCTCTTGTAAGTATTATTGGCAAGAATAGATCTTGCCTCAATCTTCCACGCCTTACCAAGACTTTTAAGAAAGGTAGCATTGGTGTCAACATCACCAACTTGTGTCCCCATGAAGGACAATTTGCTTGTGATGTCAAGCAATCTGCTTCTCACACTACTCAGTTTCTCATTGGGTTGAGCTTTGAAGACAGCATAGTCATGCAGAAGTTGCTTTTTCTTTTCTTCCTTAGTGTCTGCATTGCCACCATATGCAACTTCAAGTGCTTCCCAAAGATCTTTAGCAGATTCATAGCCTCTATATTTGTGCTGGTTTTCTTGTCCCAAAGAGACTTTCAGAATATTTAGGGCTTTCATGTCAACCCTTTTCTTTGCAATATCTTCAGCACCTACAGCTCTACCATCTCCAGGTTTTTCTCTCTTATCTTCATCATGACATCCTTCAACAGCTGATCTTTGAGTAATGGCATCCTAAATCTTTTGAGCCTTATTGAATGAGTTTCCATATTCAATAATCTCCCAGAGTGTGTAATCATAGATCCCCAAATATTGTTCAAAGTTGAACTTCCATAAGTCAAAGTTGGTTGCATCAAGCATGGGAATCCTGATGTTTGGTAAGGGTGAATTGGAGGTGGTTATTGCTTCAGACATGATGTTGTTAGGGTTTTGGTGTTTTTAGGGTTTCTGAGAAAATTAGGGTTTTGGTGTTCGTGTATCGTTCTGGTGTTCTTCAAAGATCAAAAGTTCCTCAACAAGCTCTGATACCACTTGTTGATCCCAAACTTAGATCGATTAGCTTTGTGTATACGAGATTAGATCAAGTATAGCACGTAGAGAAACCTTTGTATATGGTTTGTGAATCTAAGTGTTATGCGGAATTTAACACTTAAACAAGAACACAAGATGTAAACAAAATTTTCACTTTAATTATGAATGTCGAACTTGCTTACAATGAAAGATGTTTAAGAATGAAAACTTATATAAAACTTGATATTAAACATTCACCTAAAGGCCTTCTTTTATAGACTAAGAAGCCTTGTACAATAAGCTATGTATCAACTATTCTAGGTAAAGATAAACATAGAAAATACATTGTCGTTTCTATCCTTACTAGAAGTATTCTAGAATATAATTAACGTGTAGCTTATATCTTCCATCAGTGCTTGTCTTCAATCTGTCAACGCTTGACTTTAACTTGTCAACGCTTGAGCTGTCAGCGCTTGCTTTGTTCCTGTCAACGCTTGTTTTGTTCTTGTCAGCGCTCAAGTGATCTGGCCTTAATTTATTCCCAATACCACCGATAAGGCAAGTAGAGTTTCGAATCGATTTAATTCCTGGTGCTGCACCGGTGGCACGTGCGCCTTACCGATTAGCCCTTTCTGAATTAAAGGAGTTATCTGAGCAACTTAAGGAGTTGTCTGATAAAGGTTTTATTCGACCGAGCTCGTCGCCTTGGGGAGCTCCAGTCTTGTTCGTTAAGAAGAAGGATGGATCTTTTCGTATGTGCATTGATTATAGGGAACTGAATAAGTTGACAATTAAAAATCGATATCCTTTACCTAGGATTGATGATTTGTTTGATCAACTACAAGGATCTAGTGTGTATTCTAAGATAGATTTGCGGTCAAGATATCACCAACTTCGCGTCCGTGAAGAAGATATTCCTATAACTGCCTTTAGAACTCGTTATGGACACTATGAACTTCAAGTAATGCCATTTGGGTTAACTAACGCACCTGCGGTTTTCATGGATTTAATGAATCGAGTGTGCAAGCCCTACTTGGATAAATTTGTGATTGTTTTTATTGACGATATTCTAATCTATTCTAAGAATGAAGATGAACATAGAGAACATTTGAGGATTGTTTTAAAATTGCTGAAGGATGAAAGGTTGTATGCTAAGTTTTCGAAATGTGATTTCTGGTTAGATTCTGTGCAATTTCATGGTCATGTGATTAACAAAGATGGAATTCATGTTGATCCTGCAAAGGTTGAAGCTATTAAGAATTGGTCTGCACCGACAACGCCAACGGAAGTGCGACAGTTCTTAGGATTGGCTGGCTATTATAGGCGATTCATTAAAGAATTTTCTTTGATAGCTAAACCCTTGACTAAGCTTACTCAGAAGAATAAACCTTTCGTTTGTGGAAGTGATGAAGATGGAGCATTTCTGACATTGAAGCAAAAATTATGTAGTGCGCCAATCTTATCATTACCCGACGGGAGTGAAGATTTTGTAGTGTATTGTGATGCATCTCTTAGAGGCTATGGAGCTGCTTTGATGCAGAGGAAGAAAGTGATAGCTTATGCTTCTAGGCAATTAAGGAAGAATGAGGAGAATTATACTACTCATGATCTTGAGTTAGGAGCTGTAGTCTTTGCTCTTAGGTTGTGGAGACATTATCTGTATGGCACCAAGTGTACGGTATTCATCGATCATAAAAGCCTACAGTATATTCTCGACCAGAAGGAATTGAACATGAGGCAACGAAGATGGATAGAGTTGTTAAGTGACTATGATTGTGATATAAAATATCACCCAGGAAAAGCCAATGTTGTTGCCGATGCGTTAAGTAGGAAAGATAGAGAGCCTATCAGGGTGCGTTCTCTAGTCTTGACCGTGCACAATAATTTGCTCGAGCAAATTAGAAATGCGCAAATAGAAGCTTGTAAGAAGGAGAATTTTGTTAATGAAGGGTTCCGAGGAGAAGGAGATCCTTTAGAGGTTAGAGCTGATGGAGTGAAATGCTTAAGAGGTCGTATGTGGATACCTAAGTTTGGAGGCTTAAGAGACTTGATTATGTTAGAATCCTATAAATCTAAGTATTCCATTCATCCGGGATCTGATAAGATGTACCATGATTTGAAGAAGTTGTACTGGTGGCCGAATATGAAAGCTGACATAGCTATGTATGTTCTTCAATGCTTGACTTGTGCTAAAGTTAAAGCCGAACATCAAAAGCCATCAGGACTACTTCAACAACCAAAGGTTCCTGAATGGAAGTGGGAGCAAATTACGATGGACTTTATCACCAAGCTTCCTAGAACATCATCTGGAAACAACTCGATTTGGGTTATTGTCGACAGACTGACCAAATCAGCACACTTCATTCCGGTTAAGGAGCATTTCTCACTAGAGAAGCTGACTCGTATATACCTTGATAATGTTGTATGCAAACATGGAGTGCCTGTATCGATCATTTCAGATCGAGATCCTAGATTTGCATCGAATTTTTGGAAATCTCTCCAAAGATCTGTGGGAACGAATCTCGACATGAGCACTGCTTATCACCCCCAGACTGATGGGCAGAGTGAAAGGACGATACAAACACTGGAAGATATGTTGAGAGCTTGTGTGTTAGACTTTGGTAAGAATTGGGATAAACATTTGTCGTTAGCAGAGTTTTCGTATAACAATAGTTACCATTCTAGTATTAAGGCTGCACCGTTTGAAGCTTTGTATGGTAGGAAGTGTAGATCTCCTGTATGTTGGAGTGAAGTTGGGGATACCCAGCTCACGGGACCGGAATTGATCCGGGAGACTACGGAGATGATAGTTCAGATTAAGAATAGGTTGTTGACTGCTCGTAGTAGACAGAAAAGTTACGCGGATGTGCGGCAGAAGCCAATGGAGTTTGAAGTGGGTGACCGAGTAATGTTAAAAGTATAGCCATGGAAAGGCGTTATCAGATTTGGAAAGCGAGGAAAATTGAATCCCCGTTATATTGGACCCTTTAAGATTTTATCTAGAGTAGGTCCGGTGGCTTACAAACTTGAGTTACCCCCAGAACTTCATGGTGTTCACAACACATTCCATGTATCTAATCTGAAGAAATGTCTAGCAGTGAGTGATGAGAAAATTCCTTTAGGTAAGGTTCGAATAGATGGGAAGTTACATTTTATCGAAGAGCCTGTAGAAGTTATGGACCGTGAGGTAAAGCAACTGAAACAAAGTCGGATACCTATTGTCAAGATCCGATGGAATTCAAAGCATGGACCGGAGTATACTTGGGAACGAGAGGATGAAATGTGGAAGAAATATCCGCACCTCTTCGATTTCAATAAGAAACGGACATCCAAATGAAATGGATCACGAGGACGTTGATCCCTTTTAGGAGGAAAAGCTGTGACAATCTAACATTTTCAGGTAGTGAAATATTTTCTCGTATAATATTTTGAAACTTATTTTTGTGTTGGTTGACGAACTCACAATTTACGGATTTGAATTTGGGCTTACGTGCATAATTTGGCGTCTTTTACGACTAAACCGGAAACCTTAGGATTACGTATTTACGTTTTTGAACTCCGTTTTTGATGAGACAATTTTTATTGGATTCGTTTTGTGACGTTGATTCATAATTTATAAAAACGTTTTTCGTAAAACGACCCGAGGGCACGCAAATCGAGAAAACTAGAATCGAGGAATACCCGTAAACTAGTGAGATGGGACAAAATACATTGTCCCACCCCACTAGCTTAGGTTGGACGGCACACGTGACACCACACCATGAAGGTGGCATCAAGTTAGCTAGCTTAGTACATGTGTAAGCTTAGCTTACACCTTAAGCTTACTTACACCCCACTATCTCAAAACTAGCAACTAGTTTCACTTCCACCATTTTCCTTACATGCAAATTCTCTCAAAACTCTCTCAAACCCCATCCCTAGCCGTCCACCATCAAGCTACAAACACCCCTTTTGATCTCTTCTAGCCATGAAACACATGTTTACTAGCTCTATTAAGGAGTTATCTTGAAGCCTTGATCATTTGGTGGCCATATTAACATCATTGGAGGTGATTTGCTTGTGTCCTAGGGCTGATTTCCCAACATATGTTCTTGATATTTGATGGTCTTGGAGTTACTTGTTGTATTCATCAAGTTCTTGTCTTCCAAAAACAAGGAATACACTTGGTTGGTAAAGAAGATCATCCTCTCCATTTTTCTCTTGTTATTTTGTAAAGAACAAATATATTTTCTTTCATTTTGTATATGTATATGATGTATATATGATGATAAAAATTTTGTGTGGGGATCAAGTGTTGATAGATATGCTTAAAAATGTTAATAACTATAAGAAATGAGGCTAAAATCTTGATTATTTAGTTGGCTGTATAAAAACAGTAGATAACTAAAACATGAACTGATAAAATTGCATGGTATGATCCATTTACAGTAATTACAAGATGTTATACACATGTGAGAGTTGGCCATGCAATGGAATCAAAATAATGAGTGAGATATGATCAAAACAAGTTAGGTGGTCTAATCTAAATAAGCAGTTTTGTAGGGACTGTTAAGGCATGATAAACTTAAAATGGGCAGTAGCTATAACTAAGTTAAATGTAGCACATAATATGAAGAACATGTCACCCAAAAATGAGCTTCTAATTCATTATAGAACTCTAGATATGGTAAAAATGGTGAACATGAAGATAAAAATCAGATTTTAAGAATTAATGTTTATTATTATTATATAAGCACTCACATTTTAATGTATAAAATGTAAAATACAAACCCACTAACTTATAAAACTTATTTATATAAATATATAAAAGGTTAATTAAATGGATAAATTATATAAATGGTAATGAAATAATATTTATAAGTAATAAAAATTATAAACTTGATTTTTACGACTTTTTCGGCTATCGCCGTAAAATTAACGTTTTTCGCCAAATAAAACTTAAACGACCAAAACCGTCTAATGTAAAGTTTATAAAAGTCATATACTGATGTATAAGTAACTAATACAAGTAAAAACCGATAAAACCCGAACTATAAGAAATACGGACATTAACGAGCTAACTAAGCATATTGGACTAATAATTGGACTAAATAAGATAAATACTTGTAAAAAGAACTTATTGGGCTTAACCCATTTGGGCCCAACATGGAAAGTATATATACTGATAATATAGGTATAAAATGGATTAAAACAAGTTAAAGAACTTATAATAAGCTTAATGGACTTAAAATAGGTAAATAGGTAAAACTAGCAAACTAGTAAAACGTTACCAAAACGTAAACACTAAAATGAGTAACCAAGGATGTATAAACCCACTTGATCATCATCATATGTACAAAATCATCATATGTATATTGTTATTTTGATAAAAATCCCTGGACAAAGTCTAAGACCGATTATTATTTATATAGGTTTCCGTGACCAAAGCACGCCCGTAGCCGATAATCCGCCTTTCATTAACAACGTGAGTTCATAGCCTCGCACTCTTTTAAATGTTTTATAAAATGATTTGTAAACCCGCGAGGGAGATAACATGCTAGATTTTGATAAAAATAGAACACAAGTAGTCCCGATTGTATGCTTAATGATATGGACCCGAATGATGCTATGACCCTATAAACGAGACTAAAAGGATTATTAGTAGTTAGGTTATGTCACTTAAAGTACCATTAGCATGAATTGTGAACTATTGGGATTTGGTAGACGCTTATGCATTTGATAGTACTATTTGGGGACGATCACCCCAGTTCGCACCTTGACGGTTGATCCCCGTCGTACCACATTGATTGGTAAGCGAATTTATGCATGAGAAGATTCCATAGCATGATTTTTGTGACGACACGCTAACTTAGATGGGCAAATTGTTTGTCGGGTTCGCGGCCCGCTGTTTAATAGTAAGGTAACAATGTCATGCGGCTAATAATAATCCTACAACCTATATAATTCAGATACAATGTATCCTACCTAATCTAAATAAAAATGTATCCTATATATGATAACGACGCTATTACGATGAATATATTACCTATCATGGTAATATAGAGACTACGGTCTCATGGACGGTTTCAGATGTATGCTTGATATATATTTCCTGACTAGAAATATGAGGACTTACTTCCGATATTATACTTGTGTTCTGATTTTAAATGATTGTTTTTATATAACGGTTTTTATTAAACTCTATGAATTCACTCGGCATTCGCTGATATGATTTTTGCATGTTTTTATCTCATGTGCTTGAAGGTAATCCGGATGGAGATCGACTCTGATGGCCCACATAATATTAAAAATGTTCATTCGATCTATGTTTTGTAAACTTAATGACCTGTATAATTTGGGACCTGTTGTACGCTTTTTAAACCTTTTTATCGAATGAATGTTTGTTAAACCTTGTACAACCATTTTTATGAGTTGTCTATGATTGGAGTTATTGTGCTATCCCGTAACACTCTGAAAGACCCTTCCGCTGTACCGATACGAAAAATGAGAGTGTTACATATTGTGCTCTAGACTTATCCTCAATTATTCTCCACGTGTCTCTCGGAGTTTTTCTTAAAAGATTACCACCCGCGGCGACATTTAAAGAATCTTGTTCAATCATATTAAGCCCATTATAGAAAGTATTTATTTGATGCAATTCCGAGAAACCGTGGTGTGGACATTGTCTTAACAAATCTTTAAATCTTTCCCAAGCAACCCCAAACGATTCATGCACTTTTTGTTCAAATCTAGTGATCTCGTTCTTAAAGTGTGTTGTCTTAGATGGTGGAAAGAAATAATTCATAAACTTTGACACTAAATCATCCCATGTTAAGATCGAACCCGGTGGTTCTTTCTCATACCAAAGCTTAGCATTACCCTCGAGCGAGTACGGAAAAAGCATGAGCTTAATCACGTCATTCGGCACATCTCTAAACTTGAGAGTCGAGGTAATTCGATTAAAATTCCGAATGTGAGAATGCGGGCTATCGGTCTCATTGCCACGAAATTGGTCGGCACGAATGAGCGATAAAAGACCCGTCTTAATCTCAAAATGATCCGCCAAAATAGCCGGCACAACGATTGCTTCCCCATACCCTTCGGTGGGTGCACGGAGCAATTCCTCCATTGTTCGGTTATCGGCCATCTCTACAACAATAGGTGGAAGCTCGGGTTCCACTATTCGTTGTTGACGATTTCTATTTCTACGAGGAATATTTTCAAGCCTATTAAAATCAATCACAAGACGAGAAGAACGTAATTGCATACACTACAAAGACGAGAATTTAGAGGATTGAAGAAAAGAAATTAGACAAGAAGAAGATTATTTTTGGTATTTTATTTGGTATTGCTCAATCAATAATGATCAATAAAAAACAAGGAATAAGGATAACTACTATGGAAGTAAATTACCCTCGGTCGACTTTGAAACGATAGGTGAAAACCTAAACGTCTCGAGGTTCAATAAGTAAACAACAAAAAAAAGATTTATTACTACTTGAGTCGGCAAACCAATAATAGGTTGTCCTTCTCAATATACGCACAAGCAAGCGGGGAAACGAGGTGGCACAAAGCACTTAAAAACCTTTTTCCTTAGACGGCCTTTTATAGCACGTCGCCTTATACCCACCTTATAGTTTGTATAAATCGAGTTCAAACTTCTTATTAGTATTTATCTATTTTGCCTTTATTTTTGTTTTGGGTTCGAATACAATAGCTAGGTGATGAAATCCCAACTAAGGCTTATTTGAAAAGTATTTAAAATTATTGTGCTACGTAATACAGTATATTATTCACAAAAAACGAGAAAATCGATACATACTATATAATAGAAAAATAACAAAACTTTCCGAGGACGGAAAGGATCTTCAAATCCACGATCAACAAATCTCCACAAAAGCGAATCGTACACAAGATCCCCGGCAGCGGCGCCAAAATTTTTGATGTGCGTGGATGTGTATAGTGATAATTTGATATTACGTTATAGGGTAAATTAGAAAATTACCTTTAGGAAACAGTAATAGACTAATAATACCAATGACGAATTCAATTAAACACGTGAGTGAGTCGATTTCGTTGTACACGAAGATCTTATGAATTTGAGACGTTTTGCTTTGATTTGGACAATCGATTTGAATAGGTTTTCGGTTTATAAACTACGATTAAAAGCTACCAACTTTAAGCTATTTAAAATAAACCTAAAGTGCATGAATCGTAAATCCCGCTATTTAAAAATCTACAAACACTTACTTACTTAAGAAAAATAACACTATTTAAAATTTGATCTAATTAATAATCTAATAAAATCCATTTATTTAATAAACTATTAAAAATAAATCTATTTAATTAAAACAACTTTTAAAACTAATAAGCTATATTAGAAATTCACTTAAAATAAATTTATTTAAAAACTATTTTTATATCAATCTAAAATTATTAAAATCTATTTAATTAAACATAAACTAATTAAGCTTTTTAAATTGAAAAAACATTTTTTTTATTTTTATTATTAATTTATTTATTTTAGCTAAAAATTTACTATAACAAAATTAATCTAAAGTTTATTATAAAAAAAAACGTAATGAAAGATGATTTAAAATTACTAGGTAAAAATAAATTGCTAAATCTAAGCAGACGACATTAATTAACTTTCTGAGAGTTAAATCAAAAAGGCATTTAGCCCAAGTGGTTATCACTCTATGCCTGTGACCAGGAGGTCACAGGTTCGATCCTAGGAAGAGACATTATTTTTGGATTGACAGAAGAGCAAAAGCAGTCTCAGGAAAGACTAATGTGTAAGCTTATTAGCTTAAGCCGTGAGGACAGTAGCTTTTGAGCTTATCAAATTAGTAAATCTGATAAGCAGTTAACATGAACAATATTACAGAAATATCATCACAACAACCAAAAAAAGAACCTATGATTAAGCAGTCACAAATAAATCTCCTAACTAAGCAGAAACATCAGCAAAATATAACCTAATAAAAACTGATATAAACTTCAGCAAAATTCAGATAAAACTGGGTATAATAACACAACACTACAAGAATCAAATATTCAACTAAAAATATAGCAGCAATTCAGAACACACGTTTAACCTGATAAATATCTCAGCAAAGCTTAACAGACTTAAACCAATCCATTTCAACTCAAGTTTAAACCTATTTCAAACTAATTAAAACTATACTTCATTTTCAAAAACCAAATAACTCAGATTCTCAGTCAAGTTAAATCACAAACAAGCAGTTATATCAATCCTATTACCCCATTCTGACTGAATCCTAAAAAAGTATCCAAGCAAATTAAAAGTAAACTAAATTCAAACTATTCAGCTATAATTCGTACAGTTATAAACCCACAATCATATTAGATATAAGCAGACTAAACAAACATAGCAAACGAATAAAAACTCAAATAAATTTCAGATTCGTAAACTTCACAACTTAACATCAAACCAGCAGTAACAATCATACTCGAATCAATTATCCAAAACAAATAATCATTCAAACAAAATCAAATCTATAAACAAGTAAATAAAAGAAAATGAGCACCTTTTGTTGAAACCTTTGAGACGTAGGAGTGCGCTGAGCATCCTATGAACTTAAACCGAAACCACCATACCACCATTAACCATCATCCGAACCTCCATTAGCACCATAAAACGAATCCAGAACAAGCAGATTCATTTAGACTTTTCCAGTGGGGAAAACTTTATATCCAATTTTTACTTCCAATATTAAACTTAGATTATTAATTAGTCTAAATTTAACACATCAAATATTATTAATGTAAAATAGTTATAAGAATCAATTTGTAAATCAATATAAGCAGAAAAAGTAAATCGAAGAGACACGAATGTAAAATAATTTGACTGAACTTTTATTAATATTCAAGAATTAATACAAAGCTTAAAAAGAAATACAATAATTATCCTAAAACTATTTCTACAGCATAATATTAAAGTAAAAGAAAGGATGATGAAATACAAGATAAATGGGGGTTTTTATAGCCTCCCCATGGCTGTTGATGATGCGAATATCCGAATATTTCATGGGATATTCCTCTTCAATTTGAGCCTTTGATCTTCACTTTTCTTCTCTCTCCTTGATCTGATGGTGGATATCTTTCAATCTAGCACACGGATTGCCAACATGGCATCCGTGTGCTAGTTGTGCTTCTTTCTTGGCCTCTAATTGGTGGAATTTGAGGAGTGAGGTGTATCCTCCACTGAAATGTAGCCACGTATCAAACTCTCCCTCACACTCTCTTCCTTTAAATTTGGGGGTTTAATTTCTTTTGGAGTGAATTAATAGAATAGATAAAAAGCCCTAAATAATGACTTTTTACCATCTAGGGTTTTTTTGCACAGTAAAGTTTTACAGGTTTTTAAGGTGGAGAAGAAGGGTAGACATTGTTATTATCGAAGGTGAATAATTTATTGTGAGAGAAAACGTGATGTGTGTGTGGGTGGGAATGAAAAACAAGTGGGTTTATTTATTTATTGGGGGTAAAGTTGTGTGGGATAAAACACGCAAGTAAAACCGTGTGAATTTTATAAATCGTTTTACTTGGACAAAACCCTAAAAGCCCATGTTTGATTTTATCCGTTCCTTATTTTCCAATATTTGGGCTTGAGGCCCAAAACACATATACCATCCGTTTATAACTTCACTCTTGGGCCTTGCAACATGGGCTAGGATTTAAAGGTTATAAACCGAATTTCATTTAGTCCATTTCCTCAAATGGGCCTTTGAGCCCAATTACCCAAATGTGGGTCCCACTTGGCCGTAAACTCGATAAATGATATAATCCTCTAAAGTCGAGCTCGGTTTTGGCTTCCTCGATCTTTTTCATCAATCTCGTGTCAGTTTTCGTAGGTTTTTGTGAACTTGGTACCTACACACATGAAAACAAGAAACAAGCATATCCAAGGCATATATGATACATTATGTGCAATATTTCATTGTTTTAAGCTACAAATGATATGAGTAATTAAGCTCATATCAAATTCCCCCATGCTAAGCAATTGACGTGTCCTCACGCAATGATAAAATTAAACTATATCTACACCATTATTCAACTTTTGACATTTTATTTTGCAAAGACATAAAATAATTTTATGGATCATAAAAGCTCAAATAGATTCATAGTCCTCGACTTTTCACTTTTCCATGCCAAGTGCAAAAACAAGATCATTGTTATTATAAGTTGGTAGACTAACACGAACTCATGTGGGCCATTTAATCACTTAGACTCCCTTATTCCTATGTGTATCTCTTATATTTTATTGTTGTCTTGAATGTTCACAAGGATGCATTGTTGACTTATTTCGATAATTTATTAGGCCGAAAATAAAGTGAACGATTTAATCAATAGTTAGCTAAAGGACAAAATCTTTTAAAACTGCTTCTCGGGACTTCATAAAGTTCATATCTTGGCATAACTTGTTTCGCGATTTGAGACCTTTCTCGGACCGATATTTGGCAGTGACTTAATACTTCCAACCTTGAGAGACGTTCACGAAATAATGGTCTTCTCTTCATAATATTTTTCACTTGAAGTTTTGAGAGATTCATACTTGGACCACGACTTCTTCATTTTTCTCCAATCTTTATTTGGGATTTTGATTTACAACGATCCGCCTCCTTTTTGGACTTGGCTTTATTTATCCTCATACCTTATTTTGGTCTTTTTGGATAGACTTCTCCATGACTTTTTGGGAGTATTTGCTTTTCGTCGTGTGTCTCGATCCTTCATATTGATTTTTGATAAATGAATCTTCACATCACTTGAGATCTTTAGCAATAAAACATAGCCCTCATGTCTTGTTAGGACCTTTTTGGACTCGCCAATCTTCGCATCCCGCTTCAATAAGTTATGCCTTGGCTATGAACTCTAATCCATACCGAGCAACTTTTAAACGATCTTGGGCTAGAAGCTAAGTAACTTTTCAAATCGTTCAACCTTATTTATTGCAAATAATTTTATTAACAAGTGATGGGAGAATAAGCTCATAATTAACTCACATAAATTCCCGAAAGAATACCAAACTTTTAATTGGCTCTATCATCTCTTGTTCTCCATATTATAAAATTCTAAAAATGAAATAAATGGATACTTAGCCTATTAAATCAAAGTTTTGGGTTTTCAAGTCATCTATAGGATCTTGCATCTTCTTATACTTTTGCAAGTTTTAGAATTTGCGTTTTAAAGTTCCCTTGATAGACGACTTTCTAGGATCAATTATAGGAGCTTGCGAAAAGTTCTTGTTCTTAACTCGTATGAATTAAGAGTTTCGCGTTTTAAAGCTCCCTATATAATAGCCTAGCAAAACTTAATTCAAATACGTTAAGGAAAAGCTAAGGTTAAAAACCGAGTCGAGTCAAAAACTATTCTTATTGAAAGCCTACATTCGTGTCAAAAACACTTATTTCCTTTATTAAAACTTAAAAATAACACTAAAAATTTAAAATTTTATTGAAAAATTAGAAAAACAATACGTTTGGACACAACAAAAGCAATTGCAAGTGATTATATCGATTGACTCCCCCATGCTAAAACCAAACATTGTCCTCAATGTTTCTTAGATCAAGAGTAACACCCCCTTGCTAAGACACGAAGAGTCTAATGCAAAATCCTAGCATGGAAAGAGCACGCACATCTATAAGCCGTTTATTAATTATGCCTCAAGATAAAACGTTAGTTGATAAAAATCAAGGGTAAGAAAGTGTGCCCCTTTTTGGCATTCAAAGAATGGAAGATCAAGTGGACGGGCAAAAACCGAACACGAGAGTCTTCAAATATTAGGGTCATACCTAAGATCACAACACAACAAAACACGAGCACGAGCTTGAAAGATCAAGCCTTATTAGGTGTTAGAAAATAGAAAGAAGATAGAAAATACTCGTTTTTGTTCACCGAGTCATGAGCTCGACTCGATCCCCGCATTCATTGGTCCTTAGGGAAAATGGTGAAAACCGGCATTTTAGGATAAAATCCAACATAAAGCACGATACCGGGGTCAAAGATCTCATCCACGTTGTCGGATGACAAACGAAAGGATAAAACTCCAACACAAATCTCTAATAAGAGATGGTAGTCACAACTAATGGTATGGATGTAGCATGCTCCACGAGATAAACTCGCACCAAGATGATTAAAAAGTCTTTCAATTATTGCATCGGTGAAAGGCCGAGATTTCCCTAAATCAAATATTCCGGGGTCGAATACCTCGTCCTCGGTGGAGAAAGGAATGGACAACAAGGTGTCGTCCACCCATGCTAATCCTAAGTCATATGAAGCACATGGTAATGGTGGTACAAAAGTCTCAACCAAATTGGTTTCAACTTGCATGACTTTGTCGACCTTTTCACTCTTAGGAATGTGAACAAAGGGGTCATGGTACTCAATACGAGTCACATGAAAAACCCGCACATTAAGATCAACGCGAGTGGGAGGGAGATTGGGAATAAAGTAAGTTTCTCCATCCGAGTCGACATACTCATCATCACAAAAGGTGTGAGATGGAGGAGGTATGATGTTCTCAAAATCCTCTTGAAACAATGGATTATTGTTCAATGAAGCTTCAAATAGAGGATTTGAGTAAGTAATATTTCGTTTTTAGTGTAGTTGTCTTCTCAGCTCGATTCGAATTGATATAACGTTTTCTAGCAAAGACTTAATTGTTTTTGGTGGTAAAAACTTGTTTGGAATCTATGTCTAATTGGCACAAAGCAATTAAAAAGGTAAAAATATTATACTATTTTACCTACGTATACGTACTACACTAAAACATTTAGCAAACAAATCAAATAAATGCGCAAAATTTAAAGAAGTAAACTCAAGTTTATTCTACAAATGTAAATTACAAATCATACAACTAAGTCTATTTTTCAAAACTAATTAACAAAATCTATTAAATTGGCAACAAAAATGCATTAATGCTAACAGGCTATAAAAGAAATTCTAGTTTGACCCAAATGAAGCAAAAGCCCAATACTACCACTAAAAAAAATCGTCCATTAAATCATCAACAAAGTAAAAATGCATTAAATCGTCCATTAATCCTAACTTGACTGAAACTTCAATACCCAATGACATCTACATTTAAATGGATACTCAAAGCTTTTAACTGAAATACTAACTTTATATTCAGCTAACTTTAACTGACTTAACCACTGATACTCCAACAATCACTTAAAACTAACTAACCAAACACTGTTCTAACAGATACTCTAAACTCAGAAAATCACAATTCAAAATTTCAAAAGAACAATTAAGACCATATGAGCAGAAAAAGCAATTATCAATCATGAAGAAGTAAACCAATCCAGCAGGTTACAATTAAAACATACACTAGGAAACAGAATATGATCAAGAATGACGTAAGCTAAAATCGTTAATCTAAACTAAGAAACAAGAACAGTTCAAGTAAATTCACACTGAAATACAAAAACTTAAATGTGCTTAACCGACACATCCGTCGTCTAGTCCTTTGATGTCGAGAAACGCGGCGCTGAGCCGGTTTAAAAACCAATTACCACTACACCTCCTTATCTACTGAAATTACCGGTTTGAATCTAAGAATCCGAAACCTGCAAAACTCGAAACAGACACGAAAAACAGCCAAACAGATCCTTCGACTCTGAAACCTGCAGTACTGATCTAAATCGAATGATTCTACAAACTAAAACATCTCGTTTCAACTGATCAACTAGAAAGCTTATCATAAGCCATTATAAACTCAAAACTTGAATTTTTTAACTAAGTAATCTTAAAACGATCTAACTGAATCTGAAAACTGATTATTAGGAGCTATACTGGTGAGAAATGATTTCGACTAAGCCACTACTACATTTACTCTAAATTGAACAAACTAATATTTCCTTACGAACCGAAACCTTACGAACTTTTTATTTATTTCCTTTGAATGCTTGAAACTAAAACGGAATGGAAAAGTGAATGTTAAAAGCTTTAAAGAAAAATGAGTAAATCCCATAAGCTCATTAGAGCTTATGGTAGAATAAGCTGGAAAACAGATATCACTTAAAGAAAAACTAAACCAATATCAACTCGCTTATTGACTTACTGTAATCACAAACAAGCATCATAAACTGGACTATTATCAATATCTAAGTGATACAGAGATGTATATTGAAAGAAGTCAACCGATTCTAATCAATCTAAAACTTTCCGTAACAGTACTATCAAACAAATCAAGTAAAATGAATAATGGATGTAACATGACAGTTTATCAAAAAGCTATGAATCTCCAATTTATCTAATTTCGTGAACAGTATCAGTAAAGTAAAACAGAAACTTAGAAGAGGAATAAACAGGAAAAGATGAGAAAGAAGAAAATATATGAAGCTTTTAAAGATTCATTAATGGAAGAAAACTAGAAACGGTTACAAAAGTTTAAACTGAAAAGAAACTGAATTCGTTACAAAAGCTTTAACTAACTAGTCCTATCTAACTAACTATGTGCTAATCTACTCCTAGCTAACCGCTTGCAAATGAGGCTCTCGTCTTCTTTATATAGGCTTCTAGTGGTGGTGGAGTGACGTGGTTGATCCAATAAGCAATCGACACATGGAAAATACGAGGATAAATAGAACTCGTCCTTCATCATCTTCAATCGGATATTTGGGGGTTTCTTCGTCTTTAACTTTTACTCTAATTAAGTAACACCATCATTTAGAGGAGATGGAGAGGAGTATTTTTGCTGTTGAAAGCTTTGATTGAATATTCATGGATCGTTCTAGATAAGGGTTTGCAGGTTTGGGAGGTGAAGGAGAGAAAAAGATGAAGTCGGCTGTTTCTTTCTCTCTCTTCTCAATGGAGAAGAAGATAACGTGTATTTGTTTGTGTTGTGTGTTTTGACCGGTCTTGGTCAAATAGACCAAGTTAAGTAAATCACTTTCCACTTAATTGCTATTTAGTCCCTCATCTTGTATTTTCTCTTCAATTTAGGTTAAACACTTTTAAGCCAATTTCTTTTATCCTCTATCTTTGTAGAAATTGCACTTTAAGCCCTTGATTTTTGAAGACTTGGCAAATAAGGTCCTTGAAAACATCTTTCGTCTTTTTCTTCGTCTTTTGATCAAATAAGTCCTTGAAAGCTCGTGTTTGTCTCAAATGTACCTATATTACCTGAAAATACACAAACACAAAATACACACGTAATTCTGATAATTTACAGTTAAAATAATGTATTTGACTGTGTTTTGAGTGGTTTATGGATCATTATTGATGAGTGTTTTCACACTTATCAACTCCCCTCCACTTGACCATTGCCATGTCCTCATGCAATGCAACATTTTAAAGCTCTAAATTACACTTTTCTCATAATTAACCAACTTTGGCCATTTTATGATTTAATAAACTATGCTATGCTACATGATGAATGGTTTTGAATATTTACAATGCAATGCAAAAGAATCAATTCTATTTATATATTTTTGATTTTTATTGAAATGGTTTTGATGGAAATAACTCATAAAGAAATCATCGACTTAGATTAGGGCTTGGGTACCATGGACATTTATCACCCTCAAGTTTCACTTTCCCCATACCAAGCTTAAAAATGGGATCATTGCATTCACAAGTAAAAAGTGCATCAACTTATTCATGACAATTAAATGTGGAACCGGTTATTATTTGAGCAAATTGCTTGTGGGCAAATTTGTCATTATTCAAGTGTGAAATATAAGAAGTGTAAAATCCAAAAATAAGGAAGCACGGTTTTAATCCTAAGTAATCTTCTCATCCATTACTTGAAAAACCGCTCACAATTAATATAAGTCTGTATTAAGAGTAATAAGTCATTCGCCTTATGTGTAAAATCCTCATGTCATGCTTTCATAAGTAGCTACACACTCGCTAAGGAAAGAAAAATAAAACTCACGCAATAATTTACATCCGCCATCTTTTTGAGACTTTGGATCTTCAACCCCGCAACCCGTCAAGGCAATATTGGATTGGAGCAATCTATTGAATCCCCGCAACCCGTCAAGGTAATATTGGAACTCAATAGTCACTATAATTAACACCACACTGCCCCTCTTGGGAGTCTTGTATTATTAATTTTTTTTTTCTTTTTTTTTCTTTTTCTTTTTCTTTTTCTTTCTAGCCACTCATTTTTTTCATAAGCCGCTCTTATTTTTCTTTATTCCTCACAAAGAAATTTGAAAAGAAGAAAAGGAAAAACACCCGCTAAATATGGAGCATGACATAAGTCTAGTACACATAAAACGTGCTAACTTAGAATCTTAAGACGTACTCATATCAACCATAAATGATTAGTCAAAAATGCATAAGAGATTACAAACCAATTAAAACCGTACTTGATTATTTATTAACAATTATATACATGCGAAGAAAATAGAGGTAGAGAAAAGAAGGGTTTAGCCACAAGTAATTGCCATGAAGTCTATCTAGCCCTTTTACACTTGCTTCAACTCTATCATTTTCCATTCTCCACAAATTTAAAATTTCAAAGAATGAAATTGGTGGAAGCTTAGCCTAATAGACCAATGAAGGACTACATGGTTAAGGATACTAGCTAGAGAGTGCTAAGATAAGCAAACTCGGGTTGAGTCAAAATATTCATGGCGGGCCTAATATGTCAAAGAAGTCTAAACTTGTTAAAACCATGTTTTATTATATTTTTTCTTTTTTATATATTTTTGATGAAAAATAAAAGAAGAAATATATATACAATGCAAATTTGTTATGCAAATGAAAAATGATTGATGCAAAAATTATGAATGCATATTTTTAGTGGCCAAAGTAGATCAAAAATTTGAAAAATGTTTGAAAAATTAATTTTCCCAATTATCATGAAGTTAAGGCAATGGTCTAGGTAAGGTCACTTCGATAGAAGTCTCCCCTACACTTAAGATAAACATTGTCCTCAATGTTTAAGAGTATGGGAGTGAACTCCCCTACACTTATTACATTGATAACTTTGCTTAACTCAAGTTAAGGAAGAGACAACTAAAGGGTATTCATTTTAAGCACAAGTGTTTAATATCACGATAGCAAAAACTAAACGAAGTGAACCAGATACACGGGCCTCCTCCATAAGCTCCAAGCATGAAATGTGAGAGAGCAACCCTTGAAACAAACGCCAAAAGACGAAGAAAGGCACCCCTCCACTTCAACTCTACTATAACATCCTTTTAATTAAACCTAACCTATTGAAAATCTACTCTACGTTTTCTAACCTAGTTATTCAATGCTTGAGTTTTTTTAACCCTAAGTCGCTAGCTCGACTCGGCCCCGAATTAAGTTGTCCTTGGGGAAACCATCATGGAGATCAAAGAATATCCACTTTGAAGCACGTCTCACATGATACACTCAAACTTAGCACGTTGCCATTTACTATAAGATTTACCATATCCGCCTCGATAAATGGAACGGTCCAACGTGTCTCAAGTTTGTCCAACATACGAAATCTCTCATAAAGGAAGAACCCCAGGATCAAATACATAGTTTCCATCTCTACACTCGAACAACTCCAAAGTAGGTAGCATAACCAAAGTAAGCTCATACAAGAAGCACAGATCAATCGAAATCACACTCTTAAGTGGAGTAGATGAAAACCAATTTTTCCCAAACATACGTATCCCAGGATCAAAAACCTTTCCCTTCATGGGAAAATAAGAAGATGAACTCGTATCAACCATATAAGATTCCCCCTTAGTGATCAAAGCATCATGAGAATATGAAGGTGTAGGTATCAAAACATTCATAACAAGTATATCCATATTAGGCTCATCATCATCAAAAGGTGGGTAATCTTCCATAGAAGGCATAAAATAAGGAGGATCAAGATGAATAGTGTCTTGTGAATGAGGTGTAATCTCTATGTTCCCAAAAAGCAAGTTCTCACTAAGACGAATCTCCTCTTCCCAATTAGAATCACTATCATCAACCTCAATATCAATATCAACAAGATAAGCCTCTATGGTGGCATCAATATCCATATGAGAATCCATATCAAAGGTTGTAGGTTCTAAAGGTGCCATAGGTGAAAAAGGATCAATCTCTAAGAGTATAGGATCTTCATCAAAAACCAACTTCAAGGGTGGGAGGGTGGGAATAGAAGGCTCAAAAGAAGGTGTATTGAGAGAGTCACTCAAAGGGATGATATCATCATAAAAATCAATAGGTGCAACCTCAAAAACCGGTGAAGAAATATCAATGAAAGGTTCTTCTTCTATGGACTCATCATTATGGTTTTCATTCAAAGCTTCAATCGAAGAGATAAGATTATAGACGTTTGATAAAACCTCTCGAATATGAACATCTTCCACTTCTTCTATATGATCGACATCATCATCCAAATTAGGAAGGTCATCTTGACATGAAAAGTCCTCAGATAATATATCATAAGATGCCTCACTAGAATCACAATCATCATCCTCCATATCTTGCATAAACTCTTCCTCAATCTCATTATCCCTTTCTTTAAACAATTCATCAAGATCAAAATCACCAAAATCACTAGTAGTAGCATGAAGGTCAACATGTGATGAAATCTCAATGTGATCATGAAGAGAAGAGGTATCAATACAAAGCTCATCACATGGTTCAATGGAAATACCCTCAAACTCTCTTTGGATTGGGATAAGGTTCTCAACACTAGAAACGGTTAATTCTTCTAAATTGGTGTTTGTATTAATGCTAAGAGGCTCGTCCCCCATGGTTAAAGAGTCGGTGAGTTCCACGTGAGGTAAAGGTGATGAAGGTGTGTCATCATCAAGTGTCATACAAATCGGAGAATAGTCATCATCGTCATATAAGCATTGTTTAAGCAAACGAGCACGATTAGCAAAATATCGTTCTTCTTCCTCTTTTTTATCAATCTTAAAGAGGAATTTATCTAAATTTTCCTTGAGGAACCGAGAGGAATTGTTCATCGATTCACTATACATATCACCAAATCTCTTATTATTAAACCGCGTGTTCCTTACATCATCCTCAAGAGACTTAATTTCCTCCCTTAACCACCGAGTTTCTTCTTTCATTTCCTCGATACTCATTTCTCTCATAAGATTAAGAGCCTTCAAAATATATCTATTTTTTCTTCCACTTTGCCCGAGTATAAAAGAAAGCTCATAGAGATCACTAAGAGCATAAGAAGGCGGATCCCTTGGTCGACAATCATAACCATAATGGGGTTCTTTTCCACAAAACTCAAATGAATAAGTCGAAGAATAGGGTGGAGGTGAATTTCCATAATTAGGTTGATTATAGGTTTGAAAAGAGTCTTGATTATGAAAGTTCTCATGATTGTAACCTTGAAAATTCCCTTCATTTTGAAAACCCTCATAATGTGAAAATCCTTGATTTTGAAAAGTATCTTGATTATGGCATGGAAAATTTTCATCATTTTGAAAGCCTTCATTATTTGAAAATCCTTGATTATGAAAGGTTTCTTGATTATAGCCTTGAAAAGTATCATTATTTTGAAAACCTTCATAATTGGAAAATCCTTGGTTTTGGTGTGGCACATTAAAGGTTTGATCATGAAATGATGGTGGAGGTTGTGATGAAAAACCGGAATATCCCATATAGTCATTACAAGTGTAGTCCATTTGAGTGTTAGGTCGAAAATTAGGGTTATCGGTTCCATTGTAAGCATATCCCTCCCCATAATAACCATTGTTTTGATCACATAAATAAGTATCGTGTGGACCACCACAAGTCGAACAAGGCAAATAATTAGCGTTGGCGGATCGTTGTTGCAAAATCTCCAAAGTATCCATGTTTAACAAGGTGACCGAATGTATATACAAGTAAAATGACGTTTAAAAGCTTCCTCGGGGAAGGAAGTAATACACCAAAGGTGGTATGTTTACACGTGTGCGAGTACACGTGTAAGTAAACACGAGGAATGAGGGAGTAGCCCTCGGTCGACTTTTGAGAGAGAAAAGATTATCTCCCTCGAGGTTCGATATGAAATATCCACAAGAAAGTATATATATATAATTACTACTTGGGTGCAAGACCTCCAATTAAGCCTTCCTTCTTAGAATACGCACTAGTGAACGGGGGGTTAGGTGGCGCGAAGCACTTAAGTACCTATTAACCCTTAGACGGCATTTTATAGCACGTCGCCTATCTATTCACTTTAGTAGTTTGTATTCTTCGAATTATTGCCAATTGGAAGTATTTATCTATTCTTGCTTAATTTTATTTGATCGATACGCGTGTCAAGGACCGGAACGCCCCTCAACACGGTGTATTGCCTCGGCAATACTTATGGAAATAGGTAACTTGGTTGTTCTTATACGTATACTTATTTACATATAATAATATATAAAAAATATTTTTGTATTTATTTGTTTTTTAAGAAAAATACTATATGTACGTAAAAAACGATGAAAACCAATAATATATATTTTTGTTGTAATCTTTTAGGAAAAAGATTACTTTTTGGATTTTTTATTTATTTTTTTGGTTCAATTCTTTAGGAAAAGAATTGATTTTTGTGATTTTTTTTTTATTTTTTTTGTATTTTTATCTTTTTGATTTTTTTTTTCTTTGTGATTTATAATACGTAAAAATAACGTTCACAAAGTGAACGGATCCCAAAATCCAATCGTCTCACTCGAAATCGTTAATCTTCACGAAAAGAACCGGCAGCGGCGCCATTTAATATTTCGTTTTTAGTGTAGTTGTCTTCTCAGCTCGATTCGAATTGATATAACGTTTTCTAGCAAAGACTTAATTGTTTTTGGTGGTAAAAACTTGTTTGGAATCTATGTCTAATTGGCACAAAGCAATTAAAAAGGTAAAAATATTATACTATTTTACCTACGTATACGTACTACACTAAAACATTTAGCAAACAAATCAAATAAATGCGCAAAATTTAAAGAAGTAAACTCAAGTTTATTCTACAAATGTAAAATACAAATCATACAACTAAGTCTATTTTTCAAAACTAATTAACAAAATCTATTAAATTGGCAACAAAAATGCATTAATGCTAACAGGCTATAAAAGAAATTCTAGTTTGACCCAAATGAAGCAAAAGCCCAATACTACCACTAAAAAAAATCGTCCATTAAATCATCAACAAAGTAAAAATGCATTAAATCGTCCATTAATCCTAACTTGACTGAAACTTCAATACCCAATGACCTCTACATTTAAATGGATACTCAAAGCTTTTAACTGAAATACTAACTTTATATTCAGCTAACTTTAACTGACTTAACCACTGATACTCCAACAATCACTTAAAACTAACTAACCAAACACTGTTCTAACAGATACTCTAAACTCAGAAAATCACAATTCAAAATTTCAAAAGAACAATTAAGACCATATGAGCAGAAAAAGCAATTATCAATCATGAAGAAGTAAACCAATCCAGCAGGTTACAATTAAAACATACACTAGGAAACAGAATATGATCAAGAATGACGTAAGCTAAAATCGTTAATCTAAACTAAGAAACAAGAACAGTTCAAGTAAATTCACACTGAAATACAGAAACTTAAATGTGCTTAACCGACACATCCGTCGTCTAGTCCTTTGATGTCGAGAAACGCGGCGCTGAGCCGGTTTAAAAACCAATTACCACTACACCTCCTTATCTACTGAAACTACCGGTTTGAATCTAAGAATCCGAAACCTGCAAAACTCGAAACAGACACGAAAAACAGCCAAACAGATCCTTCGACTCTGAAACCTGCAGTACTGATCTAAATCGAATGATTCTACAAACTAAAACATCTCGTTTCAACTGATCAACTAGAAAGCTTATCATAAGCCATTATAAACTCAAAACTTGAATTTTTTAACTAAGTAATCTTAAAACGATCTAACTGAATCTGAAAACTGATTATTAGGAGCTATACTGGTGAGAAATGATTTCGACTAAGCCACTACTACATTTACTCTAAATTGAACAAACTAATATTTCCTTACGAACCGAAACCTTACGAACTTTTTATTTATTTCCTTTGAATGCTTGAAACTAAAACGGAATGGAAAAGTGAATGTTAAAAGCTTTAAAGAAAAATGAGTAAATCCCATAAGCTCATTAGAGCTTATGGTAGAATAAGCTGGAAAACAGATATCACTTAAAGAAAAACTAAACCAATATCAACTCGCTTATTGACTTACTGTAATCACAAACAAGCATCATAAACTGGACTATTATCAATATCTAAGTGATACAGAGATGTATATTGAAAGAAGTCAACCGATTCTAATCAATCTAAAACTTTCCGTAACAGTACTATCAAACAAATCAAGTAAAATGAATAATGGATGTAACATGACAGTTTATCAAAAAGCTATGAATCTCCAATTTATCTAATTTCGTGAACAGTATCAGTAAAGTAAAACAGAAACTTAGAAGAGGAATAAACAGGAAAAGATGAGAAAGAAGAAAATATATGAAGCTTTTAAAGATTCATTAATGGAAGAAAACTAGAAACGGTTACAAAAGTTTAAACTGAAAAGAAACTGAATTCGTTACAAAAGCTTTAACTAACTAGTCCTATCTAACTAACTATGTGCTAATCTACTCCTAGCTAACCGCTTGCAAATGAGGCTCTCGTCTTCTTTATATAGGCGTCTAGTGGTGGTGGAGTGACGTGGTTGATCCAATAAGCAATCGACACGTGGAAAATACGAGGATAAATAGAACTCGTCCTTCATCATCTTCAATCGGATATTTGGGGGTTTCTTCGTCTTTAACTTTTACTCTAATTAAGTAACACCATCATTTAGAGGAGATGGAGAGGAGTATTTTTGCTGTTGAAAGCTTTGATTGAATATTCATGGATCGTTCTAGATAAGGGTTTGCAGGTTTGGGAGGTGAAGGAGAGAAAAAGATGAAGTCGGCTGTTTCTTTCTCTCTCTTCTCAATGGAGAAGAAGATAACGTGTATTTGTTTGTGTTGTGTGTTTTGACCGGTCTTGGTCAAATAGACCAAGTTAAGTAAATCACTTTCCACTTAATTGCTATTTAGTCCCTCATCTTGTATTTTCTTTTCAATTTAGGTTAAACACTTTTAAGCCAATTTCTTTTATCCTCTATCTTTGTAGAAATTGCACTTTAAGCCCTTGATTTTTGAAGACTTGGCAAATAAGGTCCTTGAAAACATCTTTCGTCTTTTTCTTCGTCTTTTGATCAAATAAGTCCTTGAAAGCTCGTGTTTGTCTCAAATGTACCTATATTACCTGAAAATACACAAACACAAAATACACACGTAATTCTGATAATTTACAGTTAAAATAATGTATTTGACTGTGTTTTGAGTGGTTTATGGATCATTATTGATGAGTGTTTTCACACTTATCAGTAAGTCACAAAAGTGTCGTCATTCTCGTCATCACAAGAAATTTCCTACAAAGTATCGAGTGTGTCACACTCGGATACAAGATCATCATTCTCATTAGAAGGCAATTCATCGGCGAATTCCTCGAGAATGGTAGGTAAAACACGAGAATCACGTTCGATCTCGAGATCGGAAACGTCTTCACTTCCCCGTAGAAGTGGATCAATGATAGCAAAAAGTTCATCGACGAACTTATCCAACGAATAGTCACTAACCTCACTCGGTGTGAAGCTAGGAATCAAAGGCTCTTCAATTGAAGATTGTGCCTTAGGAACTTCAACATGATCCATATAAGAGAGTGAAAATGAGTCCATTTTCAAAGATTGTTCAATTAAAGTAATGTCACTCTCGGGATCAAAATTCTCATTAACAAACTCACTAGCATCGTATGGCTCACTCAAGTAATCATCAATTTGTTTTTCAATCTTATCATCCTCGTGTGGAGTGAGTATAGATGAGGTAACATTACAACATGATTCAACAAAGTTAGGTTTATCAATTTCTACACTTTCCAATTTCTTAGGAACCAATCTTGAAATTTTTTCCGGTTTGAAAATCATATGTTTATCCCCATGAAACAATTTAAGCTCTCCTTCTTTCATATCAACTAAAACACCGGCCGTATACAAAAATGGTCGTCCTAAAATTATAGGCGCATGAGGATTCGGCTCATAATCAATGATAGCAAAATCGGCTAGGTAAACGAACTCCCCCACTTTAACAATGACATTTTCCGCTATACCAACCGGTCGAGTGGTGGTACCATTAGCAAGCTCAATGATCATTCGAGTGGGTATAAGTCGCAAATAGTCAAGAGTTTTCCAAATGGACAAGGGCATTACGTTAATACTAGCTCCTAGATCGGCTAGAGCTTTGTATTCCCCAAGCTCATCGAAAACATAAGGTATCAAGAAGTGACCCGGATCATTATATTTCTTAGGAAAGAGATCAATGAAATCCGAGGTACTAATCACATTTAAAGTAGCCTTGGTGACATTCCAAAAGGTTTCTTTAGGTGGCACATAAAGCTCAAGCTTTCTTTCTAAATTATCATAAGCGGTGATAGCCTTAAGCTCTCCCCTCGGGTTAGGAATGGTATTACTAGGTAAGCAACCCGAAGAAGATGACGGTTTAGACATGAATCCCTCAAGCATCGAAAGCAATTTATTGTGACCTTGTTCCACATTTTGTTGCATACGATTTTGACCTTGCTCGAACATTTGCTCAAATCTTTGTTCCATTCTTTGTTGATTAAGCTCAATCTTGTTATTTTGCCCCTTTAGCGTATTTTGAAACTCATTTTTCAAAGTTTCCATTTGTCCTTGAATGTTATTTTTAAAAGCTTTCAAATTTGCCTCATTCGACTTAATATAGCTTGACAAATCATTTTGATTATTCCCTTGAAAACCTTGATTGTTTTGATTAGCATTAAATCCATTTCCTTAATTGAAATTCCCTTGGTTACCACGGTTAAAATTATTCCCATTATTTCCATTGTTGTACCTATTTTGAACCGATGGAAAACCCGGTGGAGCAACATGATTTTGACGAGGAACTTGACCGTTGGAGCCATAAGTTCCCGTCGCGGCAAAAGCACTAGCTTGATCAAACCCCGCGTTTAAACAAGCATAATTAGGATGTGCTCCACCACATGATACACAAACATTCCCAACCATATTAATCGATCCATGAAGATTCTTCCTAATCTCACTCAACAAAGTCGCAAATCCATTATCAATCTTAGAGTCCAATCTAGCAATCTCGTGATTAGATGAATTCACATTGGAAACAACCGGTGTGTTTCGTGAATATTGTGCTCTAGACTTATCCTCAATTATTCTCCACGCGTCTCTCGGAGTTTTTCTTAAAAGATTACCACCCGCGGCGGCATTTAAAGAATCTTGTTCAATCATATTAAGCCCATTATAGAAAGTATTATTTGATGCAATTCCGAGAAACCATGGTGTGGACATTGTCTTAACAAATCTTTAAATCTTTCCCAAGCAACCCCAAACGATTCATGCACTTTTTGTTCAAATCTAGTGATCTCGTTCTTAAAGTGTGTTGTCTTAGATGGTGGAAAGAAATAATTCATAAACTTTGACACTAAATCATCCCATGTTAAGATCGAACCCGGTGGTTCTTTCTCATACCAAAGCTTAGCATTAACCTCGAGCGAATACGGAAAAAGCATGAGCTTAATCACGTCATTCGGCACATCTCTAAACTTGAGAGTGGAGGTAATTCGATTAAAATTCCGAATGTGAGAATGCGGGCTATCGGTCTCATTGCCACGAAATTGGTCGGCACGAATGAGTGATAAAAGACCCGTCTTAATCTCAAAATGATCCACCAAAATAGCCGGCACAACGATTGCTTCCCCATACCCTTCGGTGGGTGCACGGAGCAATTCCTCCATTGTTCGGTTATCGGCCATCTCTACAACAATAGGTGGAAGCTCGGGTTCCACTATTCGTTGTTGACGATTTCTATTTCTACGAGGAATATTTTCAAGCCTATTAAAATCAATCACAAGACGAGAAGAACGTAATTGCATACACTACAAAGACGAGAATTTAGAGGATTGAAGAAAAGAAATTAGACAAGAAGAAGATTATTTTTGGTATTTTATTTGGTATTGCTCAATCAATAATGATCGATAAAAAACAAGGAATAAGGATAACTACTATGGAAGTAAATTACCCTCGGTCGACTTTGAAATGATAGGTGAAAACCTAAACGTCTCGAGGTTCAATAAGTAAACAACAAAAAAAAGATTTATTACTACTTGAGTCGGCAAACTAATAATAGGTTGTCCCTCTCAATATACGCACAAGCAAGCGGGGAAACGAGGTGGCACAAAGCACTTAAAAACCTTTTTCCTTAGACGGCCTTTTATAGCACGTCGCCTTATACCCACCTTATAGTTTGTATAAATCGAGTTCAAACTTCTTATTAGTATTTATCTATTTTGCCTTTATTTTTGTTTTGGGTTCGAATACAATAGCTAGGTGATGAAATCCCAACTAAGGCTTATTTGAAAAGTATTTAAAATTATTGTGCTACGTAATACAGTATATTATTCACAAAAAACGAGAAAATCGATACATACTATATAATTTAAAAATAACAAAACTTTCCGAGGACGGAAAGGGTCTTCAAATCCACGATCAACAAATCTCCACAAAAGCGAATCGTACACAAGATCCCCGGCAGCGGCGCCAAAATTTTTGATGTGCGTGGATGTGTATAGTGATAATTTGATATTACGTTATAGGGTAAATTAGAAAATTACCTTTAGGAAACAGTAATAGACTAATAATACCAATAACGAATTCAATTAAACACGTGAGTGAGTCGATTTCGTTGTACACGAAGATCTTATGAATTTGAGACGTTTTGCTTTGATTTGTACAATCGATTTGAATTGGTTTTCGGTTTATAAACTACGATTAAAAGCTACCAAGTTTAAGCTATTTAAAATAAACCTAGAGTGCATGAATCGTAAATCCCGCTATTTAAAAATCTACAAACACTTACTTACTTAAGAAAAATAACACTATTTAAAATTTGATCTAATTAATAATCTAAGAAAATCAATTTATTTAATAAACTATTAAAAATAAATCTATTTAATTAAAACAACTTTTAAAACTAATAAACTATATTAGAAATTCATTTAAAATAAATTTATTTAAAAACTATTTTTATATCAATCTAAAATTATTAAAATCTATTTAATTAAACATAAACTAATTAAACTTTTTAAATAGAAAAAACATTTTTTTTATTTTTTTTATTAATTTATTTATTTTAGCTAAAAATTTACAATAACAAAATTATTCTAAAGTTTATTATAAAAAAACGTAATGAAAGATGATTTAAAATTACTAGGTAAAAATAAATTGCTAAATCTAAGCAGACGACATTAATTAACTTTCTGAGAGTTAAATCAAAAAGGCATTTAGCCCAAGTGGTTATCACTCTATGCCTGTGACCAGGAGGTCACAGGTTCGATCCCAGGAAGAGACATTATTTTTGGATTGACAGAAGAGCAAAAGCAGTCTCAGGAAAGACTAATGTGTAAGCTTATTAGCTTAAGCCGTGAGGACAGCAGCTTTTGAGCTTATCAGATTAGTAAATCTGATAAGCAGTTAACATGAACAATATTACAGAAATATCATCACAACAACCAAAAAAAAGAACCTATGATTAAGCAGTCTCAAATAAATCTCCTAACTAAGCAGAAACATCAGCAAAATATAACCTAATAAAAACTGATATAAACTTCGGCAAAATTCAGATAAAACTGGGTATAATAACACAACACTACAAGAATCAAATATTCAACTAAAAATATAGCAGCAATTCAGAACACACGTTTAACCTGATAAATATCTCAGCAAAGCTTAACAGACTTAAACCAATCCATTTCAACTCAAGTTTAAACCTATTTCAAACTAATTAAAACTATACTTCATTTTCAAAAACCAAATAACTCAGATTCTCAGTCAAGTTAAATCACAAACAAGCAGTTATATCAATCCTATTACCCCATTCTGACTGAATCCTAACAAAGTATCCAAGCAAATTAAAAGTAAACTAAATTCAAACTATTCAGCTATAATTCGTACAGTTATAAACCCTCAATCATATTAGATATAAGCAAACTAAACAATCATAGCAAACAAATAAATTTCAGATTCATAAACTTCACAACTTAACATCAAACCAGCAGTAACAATCATACTCGAATCAATTATCCAAAACAAATAATCATTCAAACAAAATCAAATCTATAAACATGTAAATAAAAGAAAATGAGCACCTTTTGTCGAAACCTTTGAGACGTAGGAGTGCGCTGAGCATCCTATGAACTTAAACCGAAACCACCATACCACCATTAACCATCATCCGAACCTCCATTAGCACCATAAAACGAATCCAGAACAAGCAGATTCATTTAGACTTTTCCAGTGGGGAAAAGTTTATATCTAATTTTTACTTCCAATATTAAACATAGACTATTAATTAGTCTAAATTTAACACATCAAATATTATTAATGTAAAATAGTTATAAGAATAAATTTGTAAATCAATATAAGCAGAAAATGTAAATCGAAGAGACACGAATGTAAAATAATTTGACTGAACTTTTATTAATATTCAAGAATTAATACAAAGCTTAAAAAGAAATACAATAATAATCCTAAAACTATTTCTACAGCATAATATTAAAGTAAAATAAAGGATGATGAAATACAAGATAAATGGGGGTTTTTATAGCCTCCCCATGGCTGTTGATGATGCGAATATCCGAATATTCCATGGGATATTCCTCTTCAATTTGAGCCTTTGATCTTCACTTTTCTTCTCTCTCCTTGATCCGATGGTGGATATCTTTCAATCTAGCACACGGATTGCCAACATGGCATCCGTGTGCTAGTTGTGCTTCTTTCTTGGCCTCTAATTGGTGGAATTTGAGGAGTGAGGTGTATCCTCCACTGAAATGTAGCCACGTATCAAACTCTCCCTCACACTCTCTTCCTTTAAATTTGAGGGTTTAATTTCTTTTGGAGTGAATTAATAGAATAGATAAAAAGCCCTAAATAATGACTTTTTACCATCTAGGGTTTTTTTTGCACAGTAAAGTTTTACAGGTTTTTAAGGTGGAGAAGAAGGGTAGACATTGTTATTATCGAAGGTGAATAATTTATTGTGAGAGAAAACGTGATGTGTGTGTGGGTGGGAATGAAAAACAAGTGGGTTTATTTATTTATTGGGGGTAAAGTTGTGTGGGTGACGTGTGGGATAAAACACGCAAGTAAAACCGTGTGAATTTTATAAATCTTTTTACTTGGACAAAACCCTAAAAGCCCATGTTTGATTATATCCGTTCCTTATTTTCCAATATTTGGGCTTGAGGCCCAAAACACATATACCATCAGTTTATAACTTCACTCTTGGGCCTTGCAACATGGGCTAGGATTTAAAGGTTATAAACCGAATTTCATTTAGTCCATTTCCTCAAATGGGCCTTTGAGCCCAATTACCCAAATGTGGGTCCCACTTGGCCGTAAACTCGATAAATGATATAATCCTCTAAAGTCGAGCTCGATTTTGGCTTCCCCGATCTTTTTCGTCAATCTCGTGTCAGTTTTCGTCGGTTTTTACGAACTTGGTACCTACACACATGAAAACAAGAAACAAGCATATCCAAGGCATATATGATACATTATGTGAAATATTTCATTGTTTTAAGCTACAAATGATATGAGTAATTAAGCTCATATCAAATTCCCCCATGCTAAGCAATTGCCGTGTCCTCACGCAATGATAAAATTAAACTATATCTACACCATTATTCAACTTTTGAAATTTTATTTTGCAAAGACATAAAATAATTTTATGGATCATAAAAGCTCAAATAGATTCATCATCCTCGACTTTTCACTTTTCCATGCCAAGTGCAAAAACAAGATCATTGTTATTATAAGTTGGTAGACTAACACGAACTCATGTGGGCCAATTAATCACTTAGACTCCCTTATTCCTATGTGTATCTCTTATATTTTATTGTTGTCTTGAATGATCACAAGGATGCATTGTTGACTTATTTCGATAATTTATTAGGCCGAAAATAAAGTGAACGATTTAATCAATAGTTAGCTAAAGGACAAAATCTTTTAAAACTGCTTCTCGGGAGTTCATAAAGTTCATATCTTGGCATAACTTGTTTCGCGATTTGAGACCTTTCTCGGACCGATATTTGGCAGTGACTTAATACTTCCAACCTTGAGAGACGTTCACGAAATAATGGTCTTCTCTTCATAATATTTTTCACTTGAAGTTTTGAGAGATTCATACTTGGACCACGACTTCTTCATTTTTCTCCAATCTTTATTTGGGATTTTGATTTACAACGATCCGCCTCCTTTTTGGACTTGGCTTTATTTATCCTCATACCTTATTTTGGTCTTTTTAGATAGACTTTTCCATGACTTTTTGGGAGTATTTGCTTTTCGTCGTGTGTCTCGATCCTTCATATTGATTTTTGATAAATGAATCTTCACATCACTTGAGATCTTTAGCAATAAAACATAGCCCTCATGTCTTGTTAGGACCTTTTTGGACTCCCCAATCTTCGCATCCCGCTTCAATAAGTTATGCCTTGGCTATGAACTCTAATCCATACCGAGCAACTTTTAAACGATCTTGGGCTAGAAGCTAAGTAACTTTTCAAATCGTTCAACCTTATTTATTGCAAATAATTTTATTAACAAGTGATGAGAGAATAAGCTCATAATTAACTCACATAAATTCCCGAAAGAATACCAAACTTTTAATTGGCTCTATCATCTCTTGTTCTCCATATTGTAAAATTTCAAAAATGAAATCAATGGATACTTAGCCTATTAAATCAAAGTTTTGGGTTTTCAAGTCATCTATAGGATCTTGCATCTTCTTATACTTTTGCAAGTTTTAGAATTTGCGTTTTAAATTTCCCTTGATAGACGACTTTCTAGGATCAATTATAGGAGCTTGCGAAAAGTTCTTGTTCTTAACTCGTATGAATTAAGAGTTTCGCGTTTTAAAGCTCCCTATATAATAGCCTAGCAAAACTTAATTCAAATACGTTAAGGAAAATCTAAGGTTAAAAAACGAGTCGAGTCAAAAACTATTCTTATTGTAAGCCTACATTCGTGTCAAAAACACTTATTTCCTTTATTAAAACTTAAAAATAACACTAAAAATTTAAAATTTTATTGAAAAATGAGAAAAACAATACGTTTGGACACGACAAAAGCAATTGCAAGCGATTATATCGATTGACTCCCCCATGCTAAAACCAAACATTGTCCTCAATGTTTCTTAGCTCAAGAGTAACACCCCCTTGCTAAGACACGAAGAGTCTAATGCAAAATCCTAGCATGGAAAGAGCACGCACATCTATAAGCCGTTTATTAATTATGCCTCAAGATAAAACGTTAGTCGATAAAAATCAAGGGTTAGAAAGTGTGCCCCTTTTTGGCATTCAAAGAATGGAAGATCAACTGGATCGGAAAAAACCGAACACGAGAGTCTTCAAATATTAGGGTCATACCTAAGATCACAACACAACAAAACACGAGCACGAGCTTGAAAGATCAAGCCTTATTAGGTGTTAGAAAATTGAAAGAAGATAGAAAATACTCGTTTTTGTTCACCGAGTCATGAGCTCGACTCGATCCCCTCATTCATTGGTCCTTAGGGAAAATGGTGAAAACCGGCATTTTAGGATAAAATCCAACATAAAGCACGATACCGGGGTCAAAGATCTCATCCTCGTTGTCGGATGACAAACGAAAGGATAAAACTCCAACACAAATCTCTAATAAGAGATGGTAGTCACAACTAATGGTATGGATGTAGCATGCTCCACGAGATAAACTCGCACCAAGATGATTAAAAAGTCTTTCAATTATTGCATCGGTGAAAGGCCGAGATTTCCCTAAATCAAATATTCTGGGGTCGAATACCTCGTCCTCGGTGGCGAAAGGAATGGACAACAAGGTGTCGTCCCCCCATGCTAATCCTAAGTCATATGAAGCACATGGTAATGGTGGTACAAAAGTCTCAACCAAAGTGGTTTCAACTTGCATGACTTTGTCGACCTTTTCACTCTTAAGAATGTGAACAAAGGGGTCATGGTACTCAATACGAGTCACATGAAAAACCCGCACATTAAGATCAACGCGAGTGGGAGGGAGATTGGGAATAAAGTAAGTTTCTCCATCCGAGTCGACATACTCATCATCACAAAAGGTGTGAGATGGAGGAGGTATGATGTTCTCAAAATCCTCTTGAAACAATGGATTATTGTTCAATGAAGCTTCAAATAGAGGATTTGAGTAAGTCACAAAAGTGTCGTCATTCTCGTCATCACAAGAAATTTCCGAAAAAGTATCGAGTGTGTCACACTCGGATACAAGATCATCATTATCATTAGAAGGCAATTCATCGGCGAATTCCTCGAGAATGGTAGGTAAAACACGAGAATCACGTTCGATCTCGAGATCGGAAACGTCTTCACTTCCCCGTGGAAGTGGATCAATGATAGCAAAAAGTTCATCGACGAACTTATCCAACGAATAGTCACTAACCTCACTCGGTGTGAAGCTAGGAATCAAAGGCTCTTCAATTGAAGATTGTGCCTTAGGAACTTCAACATGATCCATAGAAGAGAGTGAAAATGAGTCCATTTTCAAAGATTGTTCAATTAAAGTAATGTCACTCTCGGGATCAAAATTCTCATTAACAAACTCACTAGCATCGAATGGCTCACTCAAGTAATCATCAATTTGTTTTTCAATCTTATCATCCTCGTGTGGATTGAGTATAGATGAGGTAACATTACAACATGATTCAACAAAGTTAGGTTTATCAATTTCTACACTTTCCAATTTCTTAGAAACCAATCTTGAAATTTTTTCCGGTTTGAAAATCATATGTTTATCCCCATGAAACAATTTAAGCTCTCCTTCTTTCATATCAACTAAAACACCGGCCGTACACAAAAATGGTCGTCCTAAAATTATAGGAACACGAGGATTCGGCTCATAATCAATGATAGCAAAATCGGCTAGGTAAACGAACTCCCCCACTTTAATAATGACATTTTCCGCTATACCAACCGGTCGAGTGGTGGTACCATTAGCAAGCTCAATGATCATTCGAGTGGGTATAAGTCGAAAATAGTCAAGAGTTTTCCAAATGGACAAGGGCATTACGTTAATACTAGCTCCTAGATCGGCTAGAGCTTTGTATTCCCCAAGCTCATCGAAAACACAAGGTATCAAGAAGTGACCCAGATCATTATATTTCTTAGGAAAGAGATCAATGAAATCCGAGGTACTAATCACATTTAAAGTAGCCTTGGTGACATTCCAAAAGGTTTCTTTAGGTGGCACATAAAGCTCAAGCTTTCTTTCTAAATTATCATAAGCGGTGATAGCCTTAAGCTCTCCCCTCGGGTTAGGAATGGTATTACTAGGTAAGCAACCCGAAGAAGATGACGGTTTAGACATGAATCCCTCAAGCATCAAAAACAATTTATTGTGACCTTGTTCCACATTTTGTTGCATACGATTTTGACCTTGCTCGAACATTTGCTCAAATCTTTGTTCCATTCTTTGTTGATTAAGCTCAATCTTGTTATTTTGCCCCTTTAGCGTATTTTGAAACTCATTTTTCAAAGTTGCCATTTGTCCTTGAATGTTATTTTGAAAAGCTTTCAAATTTGCGTCATTCGACTTAATATAGCTTGACAAATCATTTTGATTATTCCCTTGAAAACCTTGATTGTTTTGATTAGCATTAAATCCATTTCCTTGATTGAAATTCCCTTGGTTACCACGGTTAAAATTATTCCCATTATTTCCATTGTTGTACCTATTTTGAACCGGTGGAAAACCCGGTGGAGCAACATGATTTTGACGAGGAACTTGACCGTTGGAGCCATAAGTTCCCGTCGCGGCAAAAGCACTAGCTTGATCAAACCCCGCGTTTAAACAAGCATAATTAGGATGTGCTCCACCACATGATACACAAACATTCCCAACTATATTAATCGATCCATGAGGATTCTTCCTAATCTCACTCAACAAAGTCGCAAATCCATTATCAATCTTAGAGTCCAATCTAGCAATCTCGTGATTAGATGAATTCACATTGGAAACAACCGGTGTGTTTCGTGAATATTGTGCTCTAGACTTATCCTCAATTATTCTCCACGCGTCTCTCGGAGTTTTTCTTAAAAGATTACCACCCGCGGCGGCATTTAAAGAATCTTGTTCAATCATATTAAGCCCATTATAGAAAGTATTATTTGATGCAATTCCGAGAAACCATGGTGTGGACATTGTCTTAACAAATCTTTAAATCTTTCCCAAGCAACCCCAAACGATTCATGCACTTTTTGTTCAAATCTAGTGATCTCGTTCTTAAAGTGTGTTGTCTTAGATGGTGGAAAGAAATAATTCATAAACTTTGACACTAAATCATCCCATGTTAAGATCGAACCCGGTGGTTCTTTCTCATACCAAAGCTTAGCATTACCCTCGAGCGAGTACGGAAAAAGCATGAGCTTAATCACGTCATTCGGCACATCTCTAAACTTGAGAGTCAAGGTAATTCGATTAAAATTCCGAATGTGAGAATGCGGGCTATCGGTCTCATTGCAATTTCGTGGCACGAATGAGCGATAAAAGACCTGTCTTAATCTCAAAATTATCCGCCAAAATAGCCAGCACAACGATTGCTTCCCCATACCCTTCGGTGGGTGCACGGAGCAATTCCTCCATTGTTCGGTTATCGGCCATCTCTACAACAATAGGTGGAAGCTCGGGTTCCACTATTCGTTGTTGACGATTTCTATTTCTACGAGGAATATTTTCAAGCCTATTAAAATCAATCACAAGACGAGAAGAACGTAATTGCATACACTACAAAGACGAGAATTTAGAGGATTGAAGAAAAGAAATTAGACAAGAAGAAGATTATTTTTGGTATTTGATTTGGTATTGCTCAATCAATAATGATCGATAAAAAACAAGGAATAAGGATAACTACTATGGAAGTAAATTACCCTCGGTCGACTTTGAAACGATAGGTGAAAACCTAAACGTCTCGAGGTTCAATAAGTAAACAACAAAAAAAAGATTTATTACTACTTGAGTCGGCAAACCAATAATAGGTTGTCCCTCTCAATATACGCACAAGCAAGCAGGGAAACGAGGTGGCACAAAGCACTTAAAAACCTTTTTCCTTAGACGACCTTTTATAGCACGTCGCCTTATACCCACCTTATAGTTTTTATAAATCGAGTTCAAACTTCTTATTAGTATTTATCTATTTTGCCTTTATTTTTGTTTTGGGTTCGAATACAATAGCTAGGTGATGAAATCCCAACTAAGGCTTATTTGAAAAGTATTTAAAATTATTGTGCTACGTAATACAGTATATTATTCACAAAAAACGAGAAAATCGATACATACTATATAATAGAAAAATAACAAAACTTTCCGAGGACGGAAAGGGTCTTCAAATCCACGATCAACAAATCTCCACAAAAGCGAATCGTACACAAGATCCTCGGCAGCGACGCCAAAATTTTTGATGTGCGTGGATGTGTATAGTGATAATTTGATATTACGTTATAGGGTAAATTAGAAAATTACCTTTAGGAAACAGTAATAGACTAATAATACCAATGACGAATTCAATTAAACACGTGAGTGAGTCGATTTCGTTGTACACGAAGATCTTATGAATTTGAGACGTTTTGCTTTGATTTGGACAATCGATTTGAATTTGTTTTCGGTTTATAAACTACGATTAAAAGCTACCAACTTTAAGCTATTTAAAATAAACCTAAAGTGCATGAATCGTAAATCCCGCTATTTAAAAATCTACAAACACTTACTTACTTAAGAAAAATAACACTATTTAAAATTTGATCTAATTAATAATCTAAGAAAATCAATTTATTTAATAAACTATTAAAAATAAATCTATTTATTTAAAACAACTTTTAAAACTAATAAGCTATATCAGAAATTCACTTAAAATAAATTTATTTAAAAACTATTTTTATATCAATCTAAAATTATTAAAATCTATTTAATTAAACATAAACTAATTAAACTTTTTAAATAGAAAAAACATTTTTTTTTATTTTTTTTATTAATTTATTTATTTTAGCTAAAAATTTACAATAACAAAATTATTCTAAAGTTTATTATAAAAAAAACGTAATGAAAGATGATTTAAAATTACTAGGTACAAATAAATTGCTAAATCTAAGCAGACGACATTAATTAACTTTCTGAGAGTTAAATCAAAAAGGCATTTAGCCCAAGTGGTTATCACTCTATGCCTGTGACCAGGAGGTCACAGGTTCGATCCCAGGAAGAGACATTATTTTTGGATTGACAGAAGAGCAAAAGCAGTCTCAGGAAAGACTAATGTGTAAGCTTATTAGCTTAAGCCGTGAGGACAGCAGCTTTTGAGCTTATCAGATTAGTAAATCTGATAAGCAGTTAACATGAACAATATTACAGAAATATCATCACAACAACCAAAAAAAAGAACCTATGATTAAGCAGTCACAAATAAATCTCCTAACTAAGCAAAAACATCAGCAAAATATAACCTAATAAAAACTGATATAAACTTCAGCAAAATTCAGATAAAATTGGGTATAATAACACAACACTACAAGAATCAAATATTCAACTAAAAATATAGCAGCAATTCAGAACACACGTTTAACCTGATAAATATCTCAGCAAAGCTTAACAGACTTAAACCAATCCATTTCAACTCAAGTTTAAACCTATTTCAAACTAATTAAAACTATACTTCGTTTTCAAAAACCAAATAACTCAGATTCTCAGTCAAGTTAAATCACAAACAAGCAGTTATATCAATCCTATTACCCCATTCTGACTGAATCCTAACAAAGTATCCAAGCAAATTAAAAGTAAACTAAACCCAAACTATTCAGCTATAATTCGTACAGTTATAAACCCTCAATCATATTAGATATAAGCAGACTAAACAATCATAGCAAACGAATAAAAACTCAAATAAATTTCAGATTCGTAAACTTCACAACTTAACATCAAACCAGTAGTAACAATCATACTCGAATCAATTATCCAAAACAAATAATCATTCAAACAAAATCAAATCTATAAACATGTAAATAAAAGAAAATGAGCACCTTTTGTCGAAACCTTTGAGACGTAGGAGTGCGCTGAGCATCCTATGAACTTAAACTGAAACCACCATACCACCATTAACCATCATCCGAACCTCCATTAGCACCATAAAACGAATCCAGAACAAGCAGATTCATTTAGACTTTTCCAGTGGGGAAAAGTTTATATCCAATTTTTACTTCCAATATTAAACTTAGACTATTAATTAGTCTAAATTTAACACATCAATTATTATTAATGTAAAATAGTTATAAGAATCAATTTGTAAATCAATATAAGCAGAAAAAAGTAAATCGAAGAGACACGAATGTAAAATAATTTGACTGAACTTTTATTAATATTCAAGAATTAATACAAAGCTTAAAAAGAAATACAATAATAATCCTAAAACTATTTCTACAGCATAATATTAAAGTAAAAGAAAGGATGATGAAATACAAGATAAATGGGGGTTTTTATAGCCTCCCCATGGCTGTTGATGATGCGAATATCCGAATATTCCATGGGATATTCCTCTTCAATTTGAGCTTTTGATCTTCACTTTTCTTCTCTCTCCTTGATCTGATGGTGGATATCTTTCCATCTAGCACACGGATTGCCAACGTGGCATCCGTGTGCTAGTTGTGCTTCTTTCTTGGCCTCTAATTGGTGGAATTTGAGGAGTGAGGTGTATCCTCCACTGAAATGTAGCCACGTATCAAACTCTCCCTCACACTCTCTTCCTTTAAATTTGGGGGTTTAATTTCTTTTGGAGTGAATTAATAGAATAGATAAAAAGCCCTAAATAATAAGTACTTTGTACCATCTAGGGTTTTTTTTTGCACAGTAAAATTTTACAGGTTTTTAAGGTGGAGAAGAAGGGTAGACATTGTTATTATCGAAGGTGAATAATTTATTGTGAGAGAAAACGTGATGTGTGTGTGGGTGGGAATGAAAAACAAGTGGGTTTATTTATTTATTGGGGGTAAAGTTGTGTGGGTGACGTGTGGGATAAAACACGCAAGTAAAACCGTGTGAATTTTATAAATCGTTTTACTTGGACAAAACCCTAAAAGCCCATGTTTGATTATATCCGTTCCTTATTTTCCAATATTTGGGCTTGAGGCCCAAAACACATATACCATCCGTTTATAACTTCACTCTTGGGCCTTGCAACATGGGCTAGGATTTAAAGGTAATAAACCGAATTTCATTTAGTCCATTTCCTCAAATGGGCCTTTGAGCCCAATTACCCAAATGTGGGTCCCACTTAGCCGTAAACTCGATAAATGATATAATCCTCTAAAGTCGAGCTCGGTTTTGGCTTCCTCGATCTTTTTCATCAATCTCGTGTCGGTTTTCGTTGGTTTTTGCGAACTTGGTACCTACACACATGAAAACAAGAAACAAGCATATCTAAGGCATATATGATACATTATGTGCAATATTTCATTGTTTTAAGCTACAAATGATATGAGTAATTAAGCTCATATCATAAATCATACCCGCATCAAGAAGTTTGATAACCTCTTTTTTGATGACTTCATGGATTTTAGGATTCACCCTTCGTTGGCTTTGAATTATGGGTTTAAAGTCGTCCTCCATGAGACTTTTATGTGTGCAAAAGTGAGGATCAATTCCGCGAATGTAGGATATTTTCCAACCGATAGCTCTTTTATGCTTCTTCAACACGGCGATAAGTCGAGATTTTTCTTCTTCTTTCAGGTCCTTTGCGATGATGACCGGTAACTTCTCGTTGTCTTCAAGGAAAACGTACTCAAGATGAGGAGGTAGGTCCTTAAGCTCAAGAGTAGGAGGGTCCTCAATAGATGGTGAAACTAACGATGGATCATCATTAGTCACCTCAGTAGGAGAAGGAGGAGAAAACGGGTCCTCATTGAGAAGTCTCTCAATAGTACGAATGTCTTCATCCCAATCGGTGGACGAATTATTATACTTAATTTCGAGAGGACCCAAGCTAGCTTCGAAATCATCCAAGTCACTTTCTCCAAAAGGAGTCAATGACAGAGCAATTGAGGCAACGGTCTCAACATTGGGTAGAGAAGAGGGAGTACTTTTGCAAGCATCATGAAAATGTTCTTCACAAGCCTCATCGAGAACATCAATAGCATTAACACTCTCATATGAATAAGGTTGCTTAGAAATCTTACCCATGTTGAAGACAATTTTATCGTCACCAACTCCCATGATTATTTCGCCCGCGGCTACATCAATGAGAGTGCGACCGGTCCTCAGGAATGGACGTCCAACGATTAATGGAACAAGGGGGTCCATCTCGTAGTCAACGACAACAAAATCCGCCGGGAAGGTGAATTTGTCAACGCCAACGAAAACGTCTTCGGCTATCCCCACTGGATAAGCAACCGTACGGTTAGCTAATTCCAAAGTCATTTTGGTGGGGACTAGCTCGGGGAGAGATAATTGCTTCCAAACACTTAAAGGCATTAAGTTTATACTGGCACCTAGATCGGCTAGGGCCATGCAATTCTCTACTCCCGGGAAGTTGCAAGGAATCAAGAAGCGACCCGGATCACCAAGTTTAGTGGGCAATTTCCTTAAGAGAACGGCGGAGCAATTCTCATTAAGTTGGGTCTGAGCAATGTCAAGAAGCTTCTCCTTGTCACTAAGAAGATCTTTAAACATTTTTGCGTATTTGGGCATGTGAGCGAGAGCCTCGGCAAAGGAGATGTTAAAATTCAATTGTTTAAACATTTTTAGAAAGTTTGAAACTTGAATATCATCCTTGCTCTTTTGCTTCTCTTTCCTCAACCTTGAAGGATAAGGTATATTGGATGAAGAAGAAGGCTTAAGGGGAGTAGGATCACTCACAAACACGGGTGGTTGGGAAATGGGGATAGAAGGTGAAGGAGGTGAGGAAAGTTGCTCTTTTTCCTTGTTCACAATCACGGGTGGAGGTGTAGGAAGCCCGGGTTCCGTATAACCTTTTCCACTACGTGTGGTGATTGCTTTCATCTCCCCTCTTGGATTCGCAACGGTGTTACTCGGAAGAGTACCCGAAGAAGAGGGTTGATTACCTTGGAAGAGCGAACCGATCATATCACGAATGTTAACCGCTTGAGTGCTGAAAGAGTCTCTCATGTCTACACGAATCTCATTGCTTTGTTTTGCCATGTCATTCCTTAGCTCGGCTCGAATATCGTTCCCTTGTTTAGCCATTTCTCCCTTCAAGTTGACAAATTGACTCTGAAGATTCGTCACCATCTCTCGATTAGTCTTCATGAACGTCTCGACGTCTTGATTCAAAACCATCGGTTGATTAAGAGGTGGAGCTTGGTAAGCTTGAGAATTTCCTTGCGGTGGGTATGGGTTTCTTTGGGATTGATATTGATTGTTAGCACGAGGTTGGGATTGGTTGTTTCGATTATAGCTTTGTTGTTAGTTTTGGTTTGGAGGCGGAAAACCGGGTGGAGCAAGATAGTTGTTTGAACGATAACTTAGCAAGCTACGGTCTCCCTGAGGACGAGCTTGATAGCCTCCTGTGGGATAAGTACCGTATGCCGCGTTAACGTTTTCAGAAAAATTTCCTTGAGTAGAAGGACAATAATTGTAAGAATGAGGACCACCACATGTGTCACAAGAAATAAAAACGGCTTTAGCTTGTTGAAAGTGGTTTGTGGCCATGGACATGAAATCCTTGTGCATATTTGCGATTTGTCGGGTAAGTTCGGTTATCTCAGGATTGGAAGTAGTAGAAGAAACATTGACTCTCTGATTAGATCTTGAGGATGTGGATGAATCCCAATTCTTGTGGTGAGTAGTCATGTTTTCAATCAACTCTCTACACTCCTCCGGTCTCCTTTTCATAAAAGTACCACCGGCGGCGGCGTTGATCGTGTCACGATCACGAAAAGTGAGACCATTGTAGAAAGTATCAATGAGAGTGACGGGGAGCATGTTGTGATTTGGACAGCGGTCGATCAAATCATTGTATCGTTCCCAAGCATCAAAGAGCGATTCATCATTGTCTTGCATGAATCCACTAATTTGGTTACGAAAGCTCGTGACCATGGATGGTGGGAAGTAGCGCGACAAAAAGCGTTGAGTCATGTCGTCCCAAGTATGAATAGAGTTCTTTGGGAGACGGTCAAACCATTTTTCGGCATGGTGAGAAAGCGAGTGGGGAAAGAGTTGAAGGCGAAGGTCATCCATAGAAACACCGGGGGACTTCATGCTTTGGGTGATGGTAATGAATTTGTCGAGGTGTTTGTTGGCATCATCATCCGGAATTCCGTGAAATGGGTTAGTTTGCACTTGTTGGATCATGTGATGCTTCAACGAAAACTCCTGAGCCGTGACATGCATCGGCGCAATCGGGCCTCCACGTCCGTTCATCGTGGGTTGACATAGCTCCTCCATGGTGCGTAGGTCGGGTAAGGGTGGATTATTCATGTTTGGGTGGGTGGATTATTATTGTTGTTGTTTGGGAGGGGTGGATTATTATTGTTGTTGTTGTGTACACCGGCCATGTCTAAATATTCGAGAGTCTCGGGCTCTGAATAAGACGTTGATTGAGTACGTATACACTAAAAAGAAAATGCAAGAGAAAATATTTTTGGGTTTTATAGGTTTTTTTTTTAATATTTTTGTATTTTTGAAAATTTTAGATTTTTATGGGTTTTTTTTGAAAATTTTTGTGCTTGAAAATAACGTTCCCGAAAGAACGGATCCCAAAATCCAATTTTTCTCACAAGAAACCGTTGATCTTTACGAAAAGAGCCGGCAGCGGCGCCATTTTAATAACTGACTTTTGGTTAGTTGATTAAAAAGGTTTTGCTTGCAAGATCTTTCTTTGCGTTGCTCGTACCCAATTGATATATGTCGTTGTTTCGTTCTCGGTATCTTCTCGAATCGATCACGGTCAAAAGTGGAATCGTTGTAATTGGTGACTAAAAAGGGGGAGCTTTGGTCTAAATCTACTAAAATGATAAGTGCTAGAGGTAAATAAATTAAACTAAAAGCAAAAACTGGAATTTAAATAAAGCTAGAATTTAAAACTGGAAAACTGGAATAAATCTGGAAATTTACCTTATTCGGAATATCTCTTCTTATGCGGAATAATATGCTATCCGGAATACTTGTGCTACTCGGAATAACAGTCTACTCGGAATAAATACTCTACTCGGAATAACTGCCTACTCGGAATAAATGCTCCTATGCGGAATAAAATGGCTATGCGGAATAACATGGTATTCGGAATGTTGAGCTTATGCGGAATATTAAGCTTACTCGGAATAATAACTCTACTCGGAATAATAACTCTACTCGGAATAAAATGTGCTTATGCGGAATGACCAGCCTATTCGGAATATATACTCTACTCGGAATGTTTTAGAAGAAAAACTCTATTCGGAATATAGGCCCTACTCGGAATAATTGGATATTCCGAGTAAACAACAAAATCACTACCTTGATCCGGAATATTTGATATTCCGAACCAACAGTAAAACTACAAATACCCTTATCCGGAATCTGGGCAAGATGATGGTGCGAAGAACAGGGGAACGACTGAAACGCAGATTTAACACAAAATTTCACCAAGTTTTTAATCAAAACTTAAACCAATTTCACCACTAATCATTTACCTAAGGTAAACATCAATCCAAAACAACAAAAACGCAAAACCCACATGTTTTTGATGATCAAACCAATAAAAATTAAACTTGAAGAACTTTGAATCACAAAGAGATGAAGAACAAGATGATAGAAAGATTAAAAGTAAACTTGTATTAATGATTTAAGATTCAACAAACAAAATGGAAAGATTAAACTTACAAGATTCAAGAAGAAATCAAAGAAAAATGAAAACCACTCCTTAAGGGAGATGGTTCTTCCTACGAACTAGGAAAAGTGTAACAGAAAGAAAAAACTTGTGGAAATTTGTGAATGGGAGGAGTATTTATAGGCTTCTTCCTTGGTTGGTGAGTGGGCTTTCTCCCTTTCTTTTTGTCTTCTCGTCTTTTCAGAAAAGTTGACGTTTTCGATTTCGATTCGGGATTTGTCGACGAATAAATTCATCTCGTCTTTTAATTTCTTCGTTTAATAGATTTGAGTTTCTTCGACATGTGTAAATCTTCCATCTTTGGTCCTTTTCTTTGATAAATCTTCAAATAGGCCCATTGACTTCAAATCTTTTGCATCTCTTGGACTATAGACTTCGTCTTTTCGTCTTTTTCCTCGATAAAACCCGTGCAATCCCATGTTTTCTTCAATATTTATTCGGTTGGCTCTGAAAACACAACAAATACACAAACCACGCATAATTCCAAACAAATGACATTAAATACGCGTTTTGGTCTTGTTTTAGCAAGAAATAAGTGGTAAAAGGATGGGTGTTTTCACACCTATCAGTTTACCTCTTGTCGGGTCTCTCAGCTTCCCCGAACTCATCTCTCTCCTGCAGCATCTCCAGCTTACGTGCTGCATCGGCCACTTGTGCTACAGTGTTGAACGTAGCACACACCAGATTGTTTGCGACCGATGTGCGAAGAGCCCACCTAAAGTGGTGTGCCTTCTCTTAAGGAGTACCTGCTGCCGCACCAAGGAAACCAGCTAAGCGAAGAAAGCGCTGCATAAACTCGTTGCTATTCTCCCTAGCTCTTTGTCGGATCCCATGGTATTCTCTCTTGAGCTTGTCTTGCTCAGCCTTGGGAAAGAACTGCTCCATCACCCTGTCCTTGAACTGAGCCCAAGTCAAGCCAGCAACCTACTCGTCACCACCCTCAGACTGCATCAATGCTAACCACCAATTTAGCACATCGCCTTCGAACCGATAGCATGCCAACCTCGCCTTGTATGCGGGGTCACATCCCATAGCATTGAAAATCTTCTTGATGTGAGCCAACCATCTTCCAGCATCACTGGGGCTATCTGTTTTCTCAAAAGCTCGAGGACGGAGCTTGTTGAATCTCTCCAGCCATACTACTAATGTCACTAGAGGAGGAGGAGGAGGTGCCTAATTATGCTGCTGATTGTTGGTAGCTTGAACCTCAGCCCTGATGTCGTTCCTCAGTTGAGGAAGCAAAGCTTGCATTGCAGCTTGGATTGCAGCATTGACCTGTTCCTGTTCGCGTGTGAGAACCATCTGACAATATAACATAAAACATATGATTAAACAAATCAAAACATAAAATATATATACATGAAAAAATTTATACCAAAATTTCAAGAAAAAAAATTTTATGCAAGAAAATTTTGTGTATGAATGCATGATGCAGTTTTATGAAAACTTTTGTATGCTCGAGAGTGAACGCCTATGGTCAGTTCACCCAAAACAATAGACATGGCGAGGGGACGCCTATGGGTCGGTCCCAAATTTAAAAGTTTCGATAAAACACATGCGACTAAATAGGGCAAGTCCTGTACCAACCATTACTTAGTCATAAACCTGCGAGAATGACATGTATATGTATGCATAAAAATGATGAATGCATGAAAACGACTGTCAGTTCTAGGAAGACCGTAGTGACTACCCACTAATCGCAGGTCATATTTTGAGAGCCTACAGGTCGAAGCCTTGGCTCTGATACCATAATTGTAACACCCCATTTTGATAATGGAATGTCACGCGTAATTATGGCGTGTCATCAAAGCATACATGTAAAAATGTGTAAACATTACATGACCATAAAAGGAAAATACCGGAATCAAACATCGGTAGTCGAAAAGCAAAGCTCATCGCACACAAACATAAGTACTGTAAAGGAAAGGACTAACAATATCCATAGAAAATGTATCAAAGGAAAGATAATGCATAAAGTAAAGAAAGGCTAGAAAGCTTCCAGTCCATATGCACGTACGCTTAAAGTCTAAGAGCGTCCCTGAGTACCTGCCGTTTTGGGAACATAGAAAAGGAAAACGGTTGAGCAATACGCTCAGTGCACGGATGTACAATAAAGCATGAATAGGATAAGCATATAACATATAACAGCGGAAGAAACTAAGTCCCGTATAACTTGGTAAAACTGGTTTTATAGTTTGAAAAGCCTTATGTTTATCTTATAAAAACTGTTTAACATGTTCTACCATTAGCCAATATAGGTCATGAAAATCCACCGTGCATGAATACTTGGAGGGGTGACCTCATCATGTAAATTAGAGGGGCTGCCTCTAATTTAATATACTGGTTTTGGGTAGGAGGGATCAGCTCCTTGTGAAGGATGCAAGGCACACACCACATTCACACTGAGTAATCTGCTGAAAAACATGTAACTGGGATGCACCCATATGCCCCACATGATAAATATAATAATATGGCCAAAAGCTGAAGGGACGCCAGGAGCAATCACTCCGCCGTGGTGAAGTCATAACATCAGTGCCACTAATGTTATGGTTATGATACCTCCATAACTAGGTGAAACTGGTCATGCATGTATATGGCTGTAGGTATTCTAAATTAAACATAAGCAAGTCAAACATATAAACTTATACTACGGGAAAACATTTGGCTGCATACGGAGAATCCTAATAAGGAAAGAATGTCCATACTGAAAGGACGGGAATCCGTACCTTATGTCCAGTGAACGAAGAAGATGAATTGAGGAGAATCCTACTTCGGTATCACTAATGCTACATAAATACATACATGAATAAGTATCGGCTTACTAAATACGTAACTGGTTTTATGTCATGTCTTAGCTTATTGTATATGTTCATGTCATGTTTTACTGTTTTAAGCCTTAAACTGTGTTTATCTTATATTCTGTCTATTCTGATTAAGTATTTATGGTATTTCATGTATTATTATACTTACTATGTAATAACAAGTAACTTTCCAAAAATAGCAGGTTTCCAAAAATAGAAAGTTACCAAAAATAGGAAGTTTCCAAAAATAGAAAGTTTCCAAAAATAGAAAGTTTTGAAAAATAGAAAGTTTCCAAAAAATAGAAAGTTTCCAAAAATAGAAAATTTCCAAAAATAGAATTACTGCTTAAAATAGATAAGGTTCTAAAAATAGAAAGTTTCCATAAATAGATTAGCTGTCTTAATTAAATAAGTTTCCATAAATAGATTAGCTGCCTGAATTAAATAAGTTTCTAAAAATAGAAAGTTTCCATAAATAGATTAGCTAGCCTTAATTAAATAAGTTTCTAAAAATAGAAAGTTTCCTTAATTAGATATAATCTGGTTAAATAAGCTAAGTATATAAGCCTAAGTGTTTTTCTGATTATTTTCTAAGTCATACTGATATAATGTATAGTTTATTAATTATTACATGTAATTTAAATAAACTATAGGTTAAAAGTATTTACTTAAAATATATCATGTTTTTAATAAAGTTAAATACTTAGGTTAAAACATGTATTATTATTTATTAATAATATAACCTAAGTCATGTTAATTAATTAATTATAACCATGATTTTTAAATAATTAATTAATTATAAGTTTAGAAAATATAAAATACTTAGGTTAATAATTCCATGATTCAAATAATTAAATTATAACATAAGTCATGTTTATTAAATTAATCATGTCATATTTATTAATTTAATCTAAACATATGATTATACAAAAAATAATCTTACATAAACCGAGAACCGGATCTTGACTAGAAACCATGAACCGGATATGAAATCGACACTATACCCCGAACCACTTCGGGGTTCCCCTTGTTTTGCTGCTGCTGTGGGACCCACACCACCCAACCGGGACCATATTTTCTCGGTGGTGGTTTAGTAGCCAAACCGAGACCCCCTTGGGGTTCGGTTTAGGCGCCGGCCAAACAAACAACCTTAAAAACAACCCTTTTGATCTACCCAATAACCATTTTCATGATTGATTTATGTTTTTAATTAGGTTTTTAAAAACATCATGTTCTTAATTAATTTTATTAGATCAAATCAAAAGAAAAAGGATTAAAAGAATTTACTGAATGCGTGGATCTAACGAGGATGAACACACACGAACACACGTACAATATTCAAGATCAAAATCAACTAAACACCCCCCATTGGTGTGTTTATATGCGGCGGCCAAAAAAGAAAAGAGGAGAAGGAGAAAACTTTTTTAGGTTTTTTATTTTTCTTCTGTAAAGTGAAAAGTGACTAGCAAAATTTACCATAACCCCTCTTTAGTAAATTTTGAGATGGGCTTGGCCCATCTACTTAATATTGCCGCGGGTAGGGGGCCCCACATGGGGTACCCGTACCATTTTCCGTATCTCGTTGTTTAATTGCTCGTTCGTGTTTATTTGTGTTCGCGTTTTGTGTGTTCTCGTTAAATATTTACCGTGACCTAATATATATTCACGCTCGTAATAAATATATATACGTAATTAATATTAGTTCGTGACTTAATTACGTTCATGATTTCATGATCGCATGTTCGTGATTAATTATATTCAAATAATTATTACGTGTTCGTGCGTAATAAATACTTATCGTGTTCTAACACGTACGTAATACGTAAATTCCTAACACGTAATCGTAATCATGCTATACTAGGAAAGTTTTAATCTAGTACGTACGATCTTAAAGGTACTATTCATGGTAAAAGCATGCGGGTTTTACAATAGTCGGTTAGAAGTTCAAGAATTCAAGGAGACAATTCTTCAACACATGAGTGCTGTAAGGAAGTCCGTTGCTGAAAGAACACGTCATAAACTAAAAGTTGAAAGAAGGGTGAATAACAAATTAATGCAGAAGAACGAGAGAAATGTCGATAATGGTCAAACATTAGATGCTTGTTCGATTGGTACAGAAAGCAGTGGGATAGAATCAGAAAAGCAACATACCAGCAACAACTAAGGGAATGATCAAGCAACCGATGATGCAGATATCAGACCCATATATGATGAGGAGCCAATGGCTGAGGTACAATTAAATGCTGTGTATGATGATCATCAATATATTGACTCTAAGATTCATGAGCTTGAAACTATGTTAGCTCAAAAGACAAAAGATTATGAGGATGCCAAACTCGAGTTTTCGAAGAAAAATGACAAATTTGAAGCTTATTTTGAAAAACTTGAAAAAGAAAACGTTGTTCTTGAACAAAAACTGGATCGTAAGATTAAAGATTCTAATGCGGAAAAAGACCATTTTGTGAAACAAATAAATTTGTTAGAATCAAATTTGGCTTCTCAAAATGCAAGTCCCCCGCCTGCGTCATTAAGTGAAATATCTGTGCAACCTATCGACACTGTAGATAGTAATGACGCGAATGCTGATAACGACATATTTGATAATATGAACATTAAGTTAGAACAACGTGTCGCTCAATTACTTCTACAAAATGAGAAATTGAAAGCTCAAATTCAGGAAAAGGTTTTTGCATTAACAGCGGTGAAAATGAATTAAGGAAGCTAAAAGGAAATAGTGTGGATACTAAGTTAGCAAATCAGTCAATCTTGGGGAAACCTCCTACTCAACCATTCAGAAACCGCTCAGTTGCTAGACAACCGAATGCTTTTAAAACTGAACGACCCAAAACATCGAACTCGGGGTTTGCATCCCAAGTTGACGTGCGTAGAAATTTCCAAAAACAGTCACTCCACTATCTAGATCCCCCTTAACACATTTTGCCTTTGCAAAACTCAATCACATGAATGCTTCAAGCAACTCCTGAAATAGCTCCAAGAACATGCCTCAGAGTAGTTCAAATGACACTGGTCATAAAAGCTATCTAGAGGATGCTAAGATAAAGACACAAGCAAGAGATAGGATCCAACAGAAACCTAGGAGCGCTAATCACACATCTAGGAATTCTAGACCCTTCTATGATGTGCCCAAATCAGCCTATCCTAGGAACACTAGATCCTTCTCAGATGCTAAGCACTTTGTTTGCACGAAATGTAACAAATGTGTGTTTAATGCCATTCATGATGATTGCATCACAAAAGTCCTGAACAAGGTGAACCAAACAGCTAGAGCATCTCAAAGATGGAACCCTATAGGAAATAGTTTTTCTCCAATTAAGTCTTCCGCTGTGCATGAGAAAACTACGTTTCCTAGACCTTGTCTTAAGTGGATACCAACGGGTAGAATCTTCAAAACAACTGGTCTTAAATGGGTTCCTACTGGAAAAATATTTCCCTCTAGCACGACAAAGGTTCACTATGAATCCCCACATGATTCTTACAAAGATATCACTAACAAATATGCAAGCATACAAACTACTGTAAAGAGTGCAGGTACCAAAGTCAAGACTCAACGGAAACCCAAAGGTCCAATCTTTAAATACCGTTCAACAACAGACACACTCAGAGTTTGGTTGCTGAAGAAGGAGATATCTGAGAAACTAGTGTCTAAAGGGTTTCACAACTAAACTGTAAAATGATTTACAATTACCTCAGATTGTGACTCGTACTTCCAAGAAAGGAAAGTTGATCACGATGATTACTTATCCTCAACAATGGGAAAATTAAATTTCTCGGTCATGATCTATCGATAAAAACATTCAAAGTTTTTAAGCTCATGTAAACGACTTACAGTTAAATGTCAGACTGTAACTCGCGCTTCAAATAAAGGAAAGTATATCTTTAAAGATAAACTTATCCGGGTAGAGAAATCTATCTTGGGTTGAGCTTGTCACAAAACATTCAACGTTTTGAGCTCAACACTGTAGCTTGTAATCACTTTTAGATTACAACCCGGATCTATATTCACGAGGGAGTGTACGCTTTAGTGCCCTTACCCTCAGCAAAAGAAGAGAAATCTTCTTACACTTGAGTGGATATGTCAAGACATTCAAAGTCCATGAACTCAAGTTCATGCTTTAGAAAAACTTTTTCGCCAAAAAGCAATAGAGTTTTTCAAAAAGCGTTGAACATAACTTTTTCAAGAATTATTCAATGATTATTCAAAATCTTTCAAAAATTGTGTGTTCAACAACTCCTATCCTCAAAAAGAGAAATGTGGATCATATCCTCGTAATGACAATTCAATTGGATCAATTTTTTGAGGGGGAGCGTTCCAAATTCATGCCAAGTTTGACACATTTTTCTCTTGAAAGTTTTCAAGACTATTTTTCACAATATATTTTAATCAAATTTGGTATCTCTAATATAAAAAGATTTTATATATTAGAGATAAGGGGAGAAAATGTGATTAAAATGTGATCTTATATAAGACTCAAGCACTTTAACTCTTACCTACATGTGCAAAACACTTTCGATTATTGATGCACATGTGAAAGGGGAGCATTTCTGAAACGACAAAACTATCAAGGTGTTAAATGCTTTTCAAACACCTTGTTAGACATTTGAAGTGGTTTTCATGGTTACGATCAAATACCCAAAACATCTTTAATTCATGACGTTATTGGTGTCAAAAGGGTGGTTAGGTTTAAGTGCTATGATCCAACAGAACCGGAGGGATCTTCCCAGGGACAATCCAATAGATTATTAGAAGTCCTTAGGAAAGATGGAGTAGAATGTGAACGAAGTTGAATGCCGACTAAGTACTGACACTAGCACTGGAACAATCACAACAAGGTGTTAGTAATGATGTCTTGGTAAGCATTGAAGGGGTTGAAGAATGAAAAAGAAATGTAAGGATAATAGGTGTAAACAAAGAAGCCCTCCATACAACTTAGGCAGAAACCGGATCAACACATCATGAAGACAACACATCATGGACCCAGTGATGTAATGCACAACCCCTCCCCAGCTGACTCAGGCTTCTCTCAAAAGAAGTTTGTTTTATTGTCACGTAGATCAACATGACTTCCATTGACTTTCTCACTCCGAGATAGTTGATATTGAATAGGTGGCATCTGCTCCAGCCTCCGACCATTAAAAGTGCACAAATCGAGTCTAGAGCCAAGAGATCAATCAAATCTCGTTAGGACACACGGATGACGAACAAGAGAGTTCTACGCTATATCCTTGTGATATTGCTAGAACACTCAGAGTGATACTACTTAGTATTCACAATGATGAGTGGAAATCCTTCCAGTGTTAACCTCAAACAACACTACGGTATGTCATATGTAAGATTCTTTATGAATTGAACATGTGTAAAACTGAAAAGCAACAGTGGTTTGATTCTGAATTGATTGAAACTCGTTTCAGGTTTCTACGCAATATCTTTATGGTCTTGCCAGAACATTCAGAGTGATATTTATTAATATTCACAGTGCTGAATGGAAATCCTTCTAGAGTCAACATCAAACAGCGCTACGGTAGGTAACTTGCGACATTCTTATGAATCAAGCTTGTGTCAACTGGAAAGCAACAATGGTAAGATTCTTAATGAATCAAACTTGTTCCAGGAATTTGAATTGACGACTTTAATCAAGCGAATATTTATCCAATTAATTCACTCTTTATGTTCGCAGTCTTGTTTTGAGACGGTCGAGTAAAGAGAACGGCTAGTACTGCCACGAAACCCTGTCAAGGAGATTTTTAATTGAATCTACCTAATCACAGGTACGCTATTTAAATATCGTGTAACGGTCTTCATCGACCGGAGGTAAAACGCTGCCGATTTAGGACGAATGTCAAAGCCATTCATTCCGTGTCTAAGTTTTGTCTCGAGAAGGTGGCGATTATGGTGTACTCAGCAAAGGAGAAGATTCAAAACCACATTCTCATGCCCAAAGACATCCAACAATCTAGAAAGCTAAATACTTTCGCAACTCTGATGATCAAAATCTTCCTTAACAATTAATGTAGAGGAATGACCTCTCTTCAAAGGAGATTGTTAGCAAGCTTTTAAGATTGTGCAAAAGAATGAATATGTGGATAAAGACACAAGATCGCAAGATGGAAAAGACAAGTCAAGAATGATTTGAAGAGCTCAAGATAAGAGATAAAGTCAAAAGACAATGACTAAAGTTCAAAGATAACAACATGAAGGAACAAGACGACTATTACACGTTTAAGACTCATTTAAGACGAAATTCGTAAATCTCCATTAATCTCCAAATATCAAAGAGGAATGACCTCACATTGGGGGAGATTGTTAGCCTCAAAATATTGAGTCAAACAAGAATGTTCGGTCGTAGGTTTATATTGTAATATTTAGTAGAAGTTGTAATAGTTAGTTAAAATAGTCACGACATTACGGTCTTGATGGCTAGCTTAAAAGGCCTCTTTCAAGGTACTAAGCATTTTAATCAAGCCCGACTCAATCAAACATATAGCCCATTATGCCACATGTAGGCAAGGCTATATATATACCTCTCCTAGCATGTTAGAAGAGGTAGTTGGTTGATTCATTTTCTCTAATATAATCCTTCATAAGTTTCACACACTTCTCTCTACTTTCTCTCACTAGTTTCTCTTTCTAGAATTCATCTTTATCTACCTTTCTTTCTTGTTTAATCATCTAAGAATATGGGACAACATAACTTAAGTACTTGGTCGACATTCAGCTACGTTCACAATCTTTCTCCATCTTTCCTAAGGACTACTATTTCTAGTTATGGAATGTCCTTGGGAAGATTCCTCTAGTTCAAGAAGAATCATTGGACTTTAACCTATCTTACCATCCTTATGTCACCACAATCTTCACCGTCGTGAATAGAGATGTTTTAGGTAAGTGTTTGTCACTATGAAATCCATTTTGATATCCAAATCCATTTTGCTCCCCCTTAACATATGCCACGATATTCAGAAACATTCCGCACATGTCGGGATGGGCCAGCACATTAATTCAAACCATTATTGATCTCAATATTAAATCACATTTTCTCCCCCATACTAAAAACATTAACCCAATTGATGTTTTTAATATCAATTGATTTAATAGCATTTTAAAAAAATTTGTGAAGAAAAAATGCAAATCCAATTATCTTCATGATTTTTACAAGCTCCCCCTCAAATTAATGAGGGTGTACTTGAAACGTAAATTAAATAACTTTTAAACACAAGTGTAAGGTATTTATCACGTGTAAAGATCATATATGATAATGTATTCACAAGATTAGAAATTTACGAGGTTGGACCTGAATGATGGAGAACATCATATGATAGAATCACATGGTTCTTGTTCACGAATGTTGGTCGCCTCGGCACGTCTTAAGTTATCTCTTGACACCTTGTGTACGATTGATATCATTGTCTTGACATCAATTTGTGAACTTGGCACTTTCGGCATCAAAGATTCTGAATGCTGGACAATTGCTCCCCCTCAATTCTTGACTCGTGTTCTATTGAAAAAGGTGTAGTCGTCGTTTGAGTAGTCGTATCGTCGAGTATGTAGATATCAATTGTAAAATGTTATGACTGGTGGAGATGATAACTTCATAAAAACAAGATTTCTCTTGTTTTAACAAATAAATGGAATGAAGCATACATATATTTGTGTTAGATTGTGTTATTACGTAAACACAATCCCTTACATGGTTATAAAGTAAACCATGCCCGAGAAAATTAATTCCCATTGTTGAGTCAAAGCTTTCTGGTGAAATGCTTGACTTGAATATGAAAAGCGGGTTACTATCTGAAATAATTTTAAGCCATAATTGAGATCGTAAATATTATCGATTTCAGAAGACATGCTCTTTTTATCAAAACATTTTTGAACACACAATTTTGAAAGGTTTAGGAAACCTTTTGAAAAATTCTTGAAAAATTGTGTTCAAAGTTTGAAAACCAATTACTTGAGCTTAAGATGTTGAATATCTTACAAAACGAGCTCAAGTCCGAGAAGTTGTAAGCTTCCCATTATGAGGATAAATTTATCATCGGCTATAAACTTTCCTTTTAACAGAAGAGCGATTCTAAGCTGACACTGACTTAGAAGTCTTTTTCATGAGCTTGAAAAACTTTTGAATATTTTAACGTAAAGCTCATGACCGAGAAAGATGAATTTCTCGTTATGAAGAAAAGTTCTCTTATTTAAAAGATACACTTCCCTTTATGAGCTTAAAACCTGGAATGTTTTAAGACAAGCTCATGACCGAGAAAAATTAATTTCCCGTTATGAGGATCAGTTATCATTAAAGATAAGCTTTCCTAAATATGAAGTCCGAGTTACAGTATGATATTTAACTGTAAGTCATTGTGGATGAGCTTAAAAACTTCGAATGTTATTAATAGTAGCTCATGCCCGAGAAAAATTAATTTCTCGTTGTAAGGATAAGTTTATCATCGGCAATAAACTTCCCTTTTTAGAATTTTGGGGCATAATCTGAAATATAATTATACACCATTTACAGGAGCTTAAAAACCTCTGAATAGTTTTAATGTAAGCTCGTGTCCGAGAAAATTTAATTTCTCGTTAATTAGGATAAGTTTATCATCGGCGATAAACTTTCCTTTAATTGAAGATCCGGCCATCGTCTGAAATTTAACGATGAGCCTTGTACACGAGTTTAAAACCTTTGAATAGTTTTAATTTTAGCTCGTGTCCGAGAAAAATTAATTTCTCGTTTATGAGGATAATTTTATCATCGGAGATAAACTTTCCTTTATTTGATGAACGGGTCACAGACAGTGATTTGTCTATAAGCCTTATACACAAGCATAAAACCGTTGAATAGTTATAATGTAAGCTCGTGTCCGAGAAAAATTTAATTTCTCGTTTGTGAGGATAAGTTTATCATCAGCGATAAACTTTCCTTTATTTGAAATCCGGGTCATCGTCTGTCATTTAACGAGGAGCCATTTACACGAGCTTAAAACTTTTGAATAGTTTTAATTTTAGATTGTGTCCGAGAAAATTTAATTTCTCATTTTGAGGGTAAGTTATCGTTGACAAGATAAAATTCCCTTTCTCTGAAGTTCGGGTCACAGACTGTGATTTGAATATGAGCCATTGTGCATGAGCTTAACTACAAATCCCCTGAGACGCTTGTTTCTCTAATATCAGCTTCTTTAGTAACCAAACACTGAGAGTATCCTTAGTTGAACGGTATATAAAGATCAGAGTGGTTTGTTTTTTTTATCCTTGACTTTGGTACCTGCAATCTCAGTTGAAGTTTGTATGCTTTTATATGGGTTAGCGATATCTATTTTAGAACCTTGCGGGGATTCACAGATTTCTTTCTTGTGCTAGAGGTGACCTGAGGGGATGATTCACTTGTCTTAGCTGGAAAACGTTTCCTTTTATAGAAAACCTTAAGTTCAGGCTTAAATGATGTATCATCCTTTTCAATTTCCTCCCGAGTAGTCTTAGTAGAATAAGTGACTATCCTAGTTTAAGGGCACTCGTTTCCTACAGGAGTGAAAGTTCTACCAGTGGGGCGCCAAACTTTACCAACGGGTTTGATTTTAGCTAACCATTGGGATTTAGTTCTAGCATGGGAGTTCACCTCATTTAGGAATTTCTTGACACAAGAGTCATGATTTGCCTTAAAGACACATTTCCTACAAGATTTACAAGTATCATATTTAATGTCCGAGTAAGATCTAGAATTCCTAGATGATTGATTGATGCTCCTAGGATATGACATGCTACGGTTAGCAGTATTGGTAATCTATAAGGCATCTAACTAGGTTTGAAATTCCTATCTCTTACTTGTGTCTTTTGAATAGCTTCCCTTAGACCAACATTAGTCATTTGAACTAGTTCTAGACGTGTTCTTTGTATTCATAGAGAAACTAGAGGCAAACATGTGATTCGGTCTTGCTAAAGCTGATTTAGTCACATTAGGCCTAGTTGGTGGAGTGACTGTTCTAGAAATATGAACCATATCAACTTGGGAGGTAAACTGCGGTCTCGAGGATTGTGGTCGCTCGGATATAAATGCAGTCGGTTGTCTAACGGACTGATTTGTAGGCGGTTTCCCCAAGATTGATGGTTTTTCAAGCTTAGTGTCCACACTAGTTCCTTTAGTTTTCCTCAATTCGTTTTTCAACGCAGCTATAACAAAGACCTTTTCCTGTACTTGAGCCTTTAAAGTCTCATTCTCATTGAGCAATTTATCTTGGGATGCCAATTTAGATTCTAGCAACTTAATTTGTTTCAAAAGATTATCCTTTTCAGCTTTAGAATCTAGAACTTTTTGATCCAATTTTCGTTCAAGAACAACGTTTGAATTTTTAAGTTTTTCAAAATATGTTTCAAATTTGTTCGTTTTCTTCGAAATATCAAGTTTGGCATCCTCAAGATCTTTTGATTGCTAAGCTACGATTGTTTCGAGCTCCTTAATATTGGAATCGGAATCAGTTAACGAAGCAATCATAAAGCATTATCATGATTTACTATAGCATTCTGAACAATCTCTCCCTCATTATGACGTACATCGGATGAATCTAAAGTGGTAAAACTATCACCTTTTCCCATACCATGTTTGTCATAATTAGGTTCGAAATGCTCAACATGTGGTAGTTCATCGGCATAGACATCATATACAAAATTACATTGTACCATATGTGTAGGCTCTTCGTCATAAACGGGTATGGTGTCATCATAAGAGATGTCTGTAACATTCCCTGACGTGTTGCTGATGCCATGCTTAACTGTTGATTCCATGTCCTTGCAATCTTTAGCAGCCTCCAATGAATCAATCGTATGACCATTTTCCTCTTGCATCGTACATTCTTGCACTCCATTATCATATGCTTGCTGAAGTCAAGATCTTTCATAAATTGAAGACGATACCGATGTCATGAGTTTCAGTAGTTTACCACGGAAATCTTGAAGCTCGGTATGTGTGTCTCAAAGAAATGACTGGAAAATCACTGAACTTTCAGACTTGACAATTTTGAATTAGAGTAAAGGCGTGAGTTGAGTCACAAGAGCCTTATATGCAAGTGTCGATGCAGAGTGATTAAAATTTTCATTGTGGAGTTGCGCTGCTAAATGGTTCAAGATGATGAACATCGATTCCATGAATATATGACGATCTTGACCAAATAGTGTCACAAATTCGCTCCCTCCTTGAAGCCATGAAAAATTTATTAGATGATACTGAAGCATTCGAAATAAAGTTACACCACTTTCTCTATCGTTGTATTGCATTTGATGCGATTCTCCCTCTTGAAATGTTGAATTCAACGATTCCATTTCGTTCGTTGATAAATTCTTGGATCTTTTTGGGCAATATATCTTTTTCTCGACACAATAATTTATTGGTCGTCTCAAACGTTGATAAAACAAACCGGAGTCCAATTCAAACTTGGCTCACTCCAAAAATAAAGCCCGTAAACTAATTAATCCAACCTTCGGTTAATATAGTGATCGGCCCGACAATTTATATCCAATTTTTCTTGGTCTCATCAAATAAATGTTATCACTTTGTCCTGATACTTGTCTTCAAAACTTGTCACTTCTGTCTCGACTTTTTGTCACATTTATACCCGAATATAATTAATCAATCTTCACAGCCCGCCCACAAAATGACAAATTCCGAGTAAGCTTAAACACAAATGGTCCAATAAGCAATTACTTCCACACGTGGCTTAAAATAGAAAGTGTAATAATACGCCTCATGACACTCATCTCTGCGTAACGTGACCGCATGTTTATGAATATATTAAACTTTCACTACGATAAAAAGCCCTTAGAGACCCCCCTAAAGAGACTGGTTACCTGAAAACAAGTGTGTATGACCTGAAAATGGTGGGAAGGGAATAAATAGAAACTTGTTTTCTTAAAAAAACCAGTCTCTATAAGGTGAATTCTAAAGAGACTAGTTTTGTACGCTACAACCACTCCTTTTATACACTTAAAGACACTGATTTTTACGCAACAACCTGTCTTTATGTGTTAATGTTAAGGACACCGTTTTATATCAAAAAACTAGTGTTTTTAGACATTTAAAAACACTTGTTTTTGTAACAACCAGTCTTTTTTATGAAAATAAATTTTGTGCTTAATTTTTTTAACTTACAATCATAAGGACTCAACGGTATATACTTGTTTTTATAACATATTACGTTTTTAGTCTTTATAAACTTTATATGTGATTAAATTATAAGGACCATTAAATAAATAAAAAATTAAGAATCATAACTTGTATAAACTTATTTATAGGCACATCCTGTTAATACTGTTTAAAAACTAAAAATATTTTTTTGAAATTTTTTGTAAACTTTTTTCTATTTTTTATGACTTTTTAAAATTTTTAATATGAGAATAATCATAGAAAATAAATAATAAAAAGAAAATTATAAAATTTAAACTATACAAAAGTGAATTTATTTTTCCTGCGTCCGAAATGACAAAACAAAATTTTGAAAAACAAAAATTACATTTTTTGACTTTTATATTTTTTATGAATTAAATACGAGTTTAATCTAAAAAATGCTTAAAAAAATACTAAATGATTTTTCTAAAATATGAAAAAATTACAGAGAAAGCTAAACATTGTTTAAACCCTAAGAAAAATATAAGGTGAGAAAAATAAGTTAATATAATTGACGAAATAAATTGTTTTAGTTGATAAGCTAAAATAAGAAAAAAGGGGTTAAATATAAAACATTGTAAAACATAACATCAAAAACATTGTAGCTCAGTTGGTTGAGGCGTTGTGAGTTCGAACAAGGGGTCAGGGGTTCGAGTCCCACTAATCCCCTTTTTGCACAGTTATTAAAAAAAAAGGCCTGATATTACGAAATAAAACAATGTATAAAAAGAAAGTGAAAAGAACTATAAACAAAAAAGACCTAACAGATCAGATGGTTATAGAGAGATGTAATGACGTATAGTCCCCAGCCGGTTCATGAACCCGGCCCACGGGTACTACCCGCATCCGGACCATTACTGATGGGTGGGATTAATGTCATTTAAGCTTATGGGCTTAGATGAACAGTAACCACACACATGTGTGCGGCCCACGGCCCGGCATGACTGGTACAAGGTTAGACAGAATCATACTCTTACTATGATTAGGATTTACCCCAAAGAAGAGGATATTTACTCACCATAGTTAGAAGATAACAATCAATCTAATTCTAGTACTTATCCTTTCCTTGGAGCCGAAGCATCCGTGACAGCCCATTAGGGTTTCACTGCCTATATAAGGAACCTCAAGGGTTCTACAAAGGTATTAAATTCTTCATACTCTCAACTCATCCGATTCCATAACCCTAAACCGATTACTTACTCTCACGCTGGAGTCTAATCGTGGGATACATTCCCACGGTAAGCCTAACGCGTGTTGTTTTAGTGTGCGGGATCCCAACCAGATATTTCACTTGGTGCAGGAACCGGACCCTAGCCAACCCGAATTAAGCCTAATTCGGGTCTAGCAAGGATCATCCAACTTTTGTATCAACAAGTTGGTGCCATTTGTGGGACCAATACACTAAGCTAGAGCAAACCTCATCTCAATATGACGAACGGACATCCTCAAGGAAACCCCAGGAACACAAATCCTGCGAATCGAAAGTCCACAGGGGACGGGATACTCATTCCCCCTCAGTCCCCCGGCAACCAAACAGGTGGACCGAATAACCGGAGCGTTTTTTAGTCCATGGGTGGAGTAGGAACGTTCGCTATCACCCCACCACCAACCTCGACCTTGGACAACCCTGATCCAGGGAGCGCGCCTAAGCCCCCTAATAAGGAGCCGCGCAGGCCATCAACCGAGGAAGAAGTGGAGGTCGAACCACTTAGTGAGGAAGATCTCACTCGAGTTCTCACGCAGAACTTCGAGAGGATCGTCCCAAGAATTGCATCCAGGTTGAACCTAGGGAGGAACCTCCAATCTAGGCTCAACTTTAGCAGTGCCGGACCCGATACCTCTCCTCAGACTCAAAGGAAGCGAGGGGCACGACCCCAGGAACGAAACCTCTTTGAGGAAACCCCCTAACCTAGGAATGTGTTCGAACGCATAGGGGATCGTATTATGCAGGAATTACAACAATACCGCGAGGAGGGAGAGAGGTCCGACGATTCAGCCGAACGATCAGACCTGGAGTTAACCAGAACTAATCGCCGCATAAGCATGTGGGACAGGATGAATACAGGTAAGTAGGCTCCTAGCTCTTCTCACAAGAGCGATCCTTAGCCCAAGAATGTGGCACCGCCCCCTTCTCCCGATCCATCAGGAGAGGATTCGGATGACCATCCACCCAAGCGTCGCCGACCCAGGCGTACTCCTCCACCGCCACCAGACAATGAAGAGTACTACGGCGGCCCCTATTATCGCGAGGCGGAAGCAAAAGATCTCTCCCACCCATGGTGTGATCCTAATCTCACCCGGCCATGGGCTGATCCCAGGGAAGATCCTTTTACCCTCCGCATACGGAATTACTCTGAGGATACAAAGCGTCGCATGCTGGCGTGTGTCAAAAACTTATGATGGGACTGGTGATCCGGATGATCACCTAAAGATATTTGACACCCAGGCAAAAATTGAACGATGGCCCATGCCCATATGGTGCCAGATGTTTAATTCAACCTTGATCGGTAATGCTCGCGATTGGTTTGAGGGACTTCCTCCCCAAAGCATTGATAGCTTCACTGAACTACGTACTGCGTTCAAGAACAATTATACTCAGCGAAAGAAGTATAATAGTGTCACACCCCACCATGGCGGAATATGGGACGCGACGCATGGATATCATCACAACAATAGCGTGTCCATAGAGAGAACTATATGAATTAGAAATGTCATAAAAGGTGACACAAATGTCATGACAATATCTCATCAATGCAAGAGTCTAGGTAAGTAGGTAACAGTCCTACCTCTTACCCAAGACAAACAAATAACACAAACAAATCAACATATAGGTTCATAGTATCACTTATTGAAACAAACAGAAAAATAAACTAAGAAGGAACGGGGATCTCCTTCTAAATGCATTCCTACGCGACTCCAATCCTAGCCACATATTTTCTCACGCTTAACAACTTTATCACCTGAAAGAGACACTAAAACACGTCAACATAATGTTGGTGAGAGTCATAGGTTTAGACTCCAACCGAAAACAGATTAAATAAACTGTGAACCACCATAAACCACTAAACATATGGATAATGTGCTACAAATATGCATTAACAACTGACATTCAAGATCAATCATTCCAAACAAAATCCAAGGCTCCCAGCCTTACCAAACACCATGGTACCATAGGTGCCCATACACCTATGTACCAATCCCAAGGCCCCGCCTTGTCATTATCCATTGGTCCCATAGATGCTCACACATCTATGTACCTCCCCAAGGCCCCGCCTTGCCAACATCCCCTTGGTACCAAGTCAAACCACAATAACTGAGACGGTACGTGTCCCCCGATCCAAATCATAAACAAAATCAAGAATCACATAGCAGTTAATCACATAAGTGCACACACAAGTCCATCACAAACCATAAAAACATTCACATCATTAGTTACAAAACCATACAGTGTCTCTTCCATTCCATCTGGAAGTCAGAATCATTAAAAGACATGGACTATGAAACTCACCTGATTGAGCTTCTCCAAAAGTCCGCGCACTAGCAAAAAGCTAACCAAAAAAGCACACAATCAAAACATGAACCAAACACTAAGATGGCTCATCAACCTATGATGGACATCTAACCTTCTCCCATATATATACCTCATTTATATGCTCTAAGCATCTCATTACACCCCTCTATAAAGCCCTTAACTTAGTTTACTTCATAACCCGTCCCGTTAACATTTTACCCAAAACAGTCCCAGTTTTTAGGTCTCCAAACTATACGCCAAACGCCCACCTAACCATACCCATGATCTTTGTAAAGGAAACCCTATGCCTTTACATATGTTAGCTAACTCTTCCCTTTTGCCCCAACCTTAAAGCTATTGTTAAGGCCCCGATATATATATATATACACTTCTGTCTATCTGCATTTTACCGATTTTGAACATACAAAAAGTTTGTTATGATTAGGGGGTCTTACCCTAACCCAATTGCTTAGCCACCCTGCAGGTAACTTATTTAATATATAAAACAACACCCATGATCATTAGAGGGATCAAGTGTACTCCTAAGTACCCCAATCACCTTAAAACGTTAAATTAAACACGACTGATTTCAAAACTGTTTTGACCTCCGACTGTTGTAACCTGTTTTTGACCCACCTCCCGACCTCTAATTTAGTTCTTGTTTCTTGCATTTGAAAGCCAACTCAATTACCTTTCCAGGGATGCTTGGATCGCAAAATAAGAGTTTGTAGAACTCTAGATATGATCAAAACAAATGACTCAAAAATCTGCCCAGTTTTTAAAAACGAATTTAAACATGATTAAACCCTAATTAACATCACTAATAATCATCAATTATTATCATAATCATGTTAATTGTTATAAAACCCCTAATTACAGATTTATTAAGAACAATAATCCATCATATAAATTGATTACATAAAACTTGAAGCCTTAATGCTATAAAACAAGAAAACTATAAGAATTAAATCAAGATTTTTACCTCAAATCTTCGAGAAAATTATTTTTGATGAATCCCTAAGTTAGGGCTTGTAAAAATTCGGCCAAAAGGGGAGAAAATTAATGAAAAACTGATTTTTGTGATATAAACATGGTATTTATATGTTTTATTAAAAAGGCTTTTCCAAATTGGGCTCAAGTTGGATCTTTTGGCCCATTATCCTTTCTTTTTCTTTTCTAGTCCGTTTAAAACCCGATTCATATATATATTTTTAATTTTTTTTCTTTTTAAGACTTATTATTATGTTATTAATAATACCTTAATTTACCTTAATTTATTTCAGCTCCTAAAGCCTCCGAAACCTTAAAACCGTAAAACTAGTCAATTTTACGCGTATACCGAAAAAACCCGTAAAATATACAGTTTTAAAAAAACTCTTGAATTTTGAAATAAACTTTATAACTAAGTCCTAAATGACTTAAGACCATCCCAAAAAATACTCACATGACTAAACACCTTAGCCGAGACCTCTAAATGCTAAACCCCAAATCCAAAAAAAAATACAATTTACTATAATACTTATACGTATACGTAAACATCAAAATAACACCATTTCATTTCATACTCACTAATTGTGAGCTCATGAATATGAAATAACCGTTCCTCGATTTACATATGAGTACTTTATACCCATATACGATATCCACACCAACCTCGTTCACGCAAAATAACATGTAAACACGCAAATCACATAGTCACACATAAATTAACCTTAAAATAAGACCAATCGACGAACCTCAAAACCACGGTTGTCACATCACTCCCTCCTAATAGAAATCTCGTCCCGAGATTTACTCCTTAGGATCGTCATTATCAAATAGCTGAGGATACTTGCTCCTCATAAATCCTTCCCGTTCCTACGTGAACTCTAGTCCACGTTCTAAATTCCATCTTACCATAACTACGGTATATTACCCTTTTTCCAACGTCTTAGCTTCACGACCCAAAAATCTCTACCAGCTCTTCGATGAAGCGAACACTTGTATTGACACTAATATCATCTAACGGTACTTGCAAGTCGGTTCTTGCTAAGCATTTCCTCAAGTTTGATACATTAAATACATCATGCACACTACTCAATTCCTCCGGTAATCTCAACCTATACGCCACTAGCCCAATCCTTTCAAGGATTTCAAATGGACCCACAAATCTAGGTGTTAACTTCCCTTTTCTTTCCAAACCGCATCATCCCTTTCCATGGTGAAACCTTTAGCATAACTTTATCTCAAATCTCAACGGCTTACGCCTCTTGTCCGCATAGCTCTCTTGTCGGTTCTTTGCCATTTTCAACCTCTACTTAAGCACTGCCACCAACTCCATAGTTTTCCGATCCACCTCCGGTCCAATACGCTGGCCGCTTCTAACTTCATTCCACTATAACGGTGATCCACCTCATCTCCTATGAATTAACTCCAACAGTTTCTACTACAATTCCTATCACCAGACCTAACGGCTTCTATCCTCTACGGATTTTCCATCATTAAGAAGTTCTCCCAACCTTTATCACATCCAATGGTATATGTAGGATTGCATAACTAAAAGCTTCCCATGACATTCACATGAAACATGTCATAACTGTGACAATCCGTCAATTTATGATTGATATATTATTCTCAAATATTATTTAAAAATATTATTTTTAATGTTATAATATGAACTCACTTATTTTTGGGAAGTAATTTGGATTTACATCTTGAAGTAGCATCGACTACGTCTAAACCGGGGGATTCAACGTTACGTGCTTACGTTTACATACACCGTCTTTGGTGATAGTCCGACATTTCAGAAAATAAATTTATCCGTGAATATTATTTTGGAATTTTAAATTTGTGTTGGTTCATAAACTCACAAATTTACGAGAAGAGATTAGGACTTACGATTTTAATTTAACGTCCTTTACGACTAAACCGGAAACCTTAGGATTACGTATTTACATTTTCGAACTCCGTTTTTGATGAGACAATTTTTATTAGATTCATTTTGTGCCGTTGATTCATAATTTATAAAAACGTTTTTCGTAAAACGACCCGAGGGCATGCAAATCGAGGAAACTGGAATCGAGGAGTACCCGTAAATAAATGGGGATGAGACAAAACCACTTTTGCCCCACCCCCACTCATGGATGGCTAAAATAAGCCACAACCACATGATGTGTCAAGCTTAAGAAGTAAGCTAAGACACATGTCTTAGCTACTTCACCAAACTAGCAACACTAACAAAACCACTCACACCCAAACCATTTGTTCATTTATCTTACATGAAAAACCACCAATCTCTCTCAAAACTCTCTCTAAAATTCGTCCATATCCACCATAAACCACCCCTTTGATCAAAAATCTAGCCATAACCCAAGGCTATAATCAACATATGTTGAAGCCTAGTTGAAGTTATGAAGATTGGAGGTGATCTTAACATCCAAAAAGAAGTTTCCATGGAGTTTTGGGCTGATTTTCAAGAAGATAATCATCCATTTGAAGGACCCAAGAAGTTCATTTGCCAAGTTGAAGATTTGATAACAAGAACCAAGTCTTGTTAATCAAAAACCTAATCTTTTCATCACTAATGGTGGTATAAAGATTGTTCTTCCTATCCTCTTGTTATTTTGATTATGTAATCTTGTATTTTCTTTATTTATGTATATGTATAGGATGATGAATGATGATAAAAATATTATGTGGGGATTTGATGTTGATAAACATGGGTAAAAAGATGGAAAACCACATGTAAAATGGTTAAAATCTTGCTTAATTTAGATGGCTGTATAAAACAGTAAAGAATCATATGGTAAACTGGTAAAATGACTTGAAATTGATATACAGTAAGCTATGGGTCTTGTACACATGTGAGAGTTGGCCATGCAATGGAATCATTGTAATGAGTGAGATATGATCAAAACAAGTTTAAAGTACAAATCTGAGTTCACTTTTTTGGACGATTTTTAGAAAATACTTAGAAGATGATTCAACAGTAGCTATAGAAGAGTTAAATGGAGCACATATCATGTAGTTTATGTGATAAAAATTTGAGGTTGTATCTCCATATATAACTCTAGATATGGCAGTTTTGGTGAAGATGAAAATAAAAATCAGATTTTGGAAATTAAAGTATAATACTATTATATAAGCACTCAAAATTATATAATATAAAATGTGAATAAAAACCCACTAACTCATATAATACACTTATATAAATATGTAAAATGGTAAATAAGTAGAAATTTTACAAAAATGGTAACTTGTTAAGTTTTATAAGTTATAAAACTATAAACATGATTTTTACGACTTTTTCGGCTAATACCGTAAAATTAATGTTTTTGTTAAATAAAACTTAGATGGTTGGACCCGTCTAATTAAAACTTTATAAAACTTATATACTGATATATAGACATGTATAACAAGTAAAAACCGATAAAACCCGAACTATAGGGCATACGGACGTTAACGGACTAAATTAACGTTATTGGACTAACAATACAACAAAAATGGACTAAAACATTTATAAACTTATTATTGGGCTTAACCCATTTGGGCCCAACTTGTAAAGTTTAAGTACTGATAATATAAGTACAAAATAGATTAAAATAAGTTAAATAACTTATAATAGGCTATTGGACCTAAAACACGTAAATAGGTAAAACGAGAAAACTAGTATAAAAGTTATCGACACATAACTCTAAAATGAGTAAACGAGAATATGTAAACCCACTTGATCATCATACATATATAATCATCATATGTATACATAATTGTTATTTTTATAAAGTCATTGGACAAACGTCTAAGACCGATTATTATTTGTCTAGGTTTCCGTGATTGAAGCATGTACCATACGACCGAATTGCCGATAACCCGCCTTCCCATATCAACGTGAGTTCATAGCCTCGCACTCTTTAAAATGTTTTTATAAATGTTTTATAAACCCGCGAGGGAGATAACATGTTCGTTTTTATAAAATAGGACACCATTTGTCCCGATTGTTTGTTTATTGATTTTGGACCCGAATGATTGAATGACCCGATTGTATGACCCAATAAATGATTAAAGGACCCGATAGATGAAATCATATGGATTATTAAAGTTAGGTTATGTCACTAAAAGTCCCATTAGCATGAATTGTGAACTACCGGGAGTTGGTAGACGCTTATGCATTTAATAGTACTATTTGGGGACGATCACCCCAGTTCGCGCCTTGACGGTTGATCCCCGTCGTGCCACATTGATTGGTAAGCGAATTTATGTATGAGAAGATTTCCATAGCGTGACCTTTGTGACGACACGCTACTTTAGATGGGCAAAAATTGGTATCGGGTTAGCTACCCGTTGTTGGTTTAGTAAGGTAACAATGTCATGCGGCTTATAATAATCCAAAATTTACAAAATACTAATAGACGCTCCGAATTACGATGTATTGCCTGACTAGCAATACAGGGTCATACTATTGATATTATGTTTGTGTTTTGGTTTTCATAACCATATTCATATAACGGTTTTTATTTTCATAGAACGTCATAAGACGTATTGTATGATGTTTTTACGACATTGGCTCGTATAATAATTTTTAAGGAAAATGCCTATATTATGATTTTCGATAAGGATTTGTATAAAATGACTTTGGCTATTTTATGGCCTATTACAAAGATTTGTATAAAATGATTTTGGCTATTTTACGGCCTATTACAATGATTTGTACGAATTGATTTTTGGTACTAATTTTATACCAAAGTTATATTGATGGAATTTATTAAACTCTATGAATTCACTCGGCGTTATCGCTGACCTTTTCTTTTAACATGTTTTATCTCAGGTACTTGAAGGTAATTCTCGGGAAGACGACAAGAATTCATGGCCCGCACTTAAACAATATTTTCCATTCAAATATTTTGTAAAACTTTGTATGAAATGTAATGACTTGGGACCGATGTAACTTTGATATTTATGAATGGAAATGCTTTATTAATAAACGACGCGATTTTTATGCGTTGTCTATGATGTGAGTAATGTGCTATCCCGTAACACCAACTAGTCTTCCGCTGTACTGAGTTGTATGAACTTGGGGGTGTTACAGTTTGGTATCAGAGCTCTCGTTATAGAGAACGAAAGATTTTTAAAACCAAGGTTTTGAATAAAACATTTCAAAATTTTTTAACTACAAACATTTTTCTAAAAATGTCTAAAAATCTTTTGATTATAATGGTGCCGAAGAATTCCCGAGTTACCGACAAGGCCAAGACTGAGAAGTGTTATTTTAAATATATATATATAACTTGGATTATATATATATGATGTAACTTTATTACATGATTGTTTGATGACTATTTTGATTTTTATACGCGGTATTTATACGACGTAGATTGTCACAAGTAACCCTAACTCCCCTAGTAAATTAATCGAAGCTATTCTCGTAGGAATTCTAGCTATCCTAGATCTAAACCAAGTTGTGGATATTTGTGATCCCAACAAATGGTTGATATTCATAGAAGTGTAGATAGTAGTTGATTGTGATACTGAAAAAGAATTGGCGAGATTAAATTTGATATCGATGTTATGACGATCTTTCCTTATAGAGTGGAGTTTTACAAAACGTTATCACCTGGAAAGATGTCATCTGATTCGTTGTCATCCAATTCTTAAATTGAAATCGAAAGGGTGAATGTTGCACTTGAGGCTGTAATTGGAACCATTACCCAAAAGCCTCATGCCACTAATACCTTTCCGAGCAGTCTAATTAAATGTGTGAGTCATCTCATGGTAGTGACTCATTTGATAATTGTTGTTGTAAGAGCTAATAGGATTGAAATTAAGTGTTGATCATATTGAGCTTTTATTGCCTTTACAAGGCCGAAGAATAAGGTTGTAAGTATTGGAAAATGAGGTAGGATATCGAATTGAGTATAAAATTGGTTGAAACTTGAATAAAAGTAAAATTTAACTTGTATGGAATATGAGATTGATAAGAGAAAATTATTAAGTCATATGATTGAATTATAAGGTTTTAATTGATTGTTGATTCGTGTGAAGTGTTGTTCCTAGGCCATTGTCCACTAATGAGGATGCCCAGTGTCCAAGAAATAAATTGAAGAAATCTTCTTCTTAATTGGGACTGATGGATCTTCCGGGACATGTGGAACACCTAATGACTCTTGTAGATTTGTATCCATTGTGGTATCTTTTAAAAATCCCTAACTTAACTGAGATATCAGTTGGTAGGATGAGTTCTTGAAATTGTATGACATAGTGACGCATAATGTGTTACGGTACAATTTTGACTTGTTTGTGATTAATGAAAAAAAAAGACTACCTTTGATTGCTAAATCTTACATATATCGATGTTATCTATCTTTTATTGCTTCATCCTAGTGTTCGCATTAGTAATGCAACCATTGAACAAGTACTCATCTCGAATTGAGTTACGTTGTGGATTATTCTCTTTGTATTCGTGAGTGCCATCGAAGTCATGAACCTCATGATTATTTGGCTAAGCTCATCTCCTATCATATTGTAGTTAAGTTCTTGGTGAACAACTTTTCATCACTCTTTTGCAGATCACACATTGTTTTTATAAAGTTGAAACGGTATCCTTTGAGAAAATTTAATTTTCATCACAATAAGGATTATTCAAAGTGAGATTTATAAGTAATTGATATCAAAATGAAGTTGTTTATGAGACGCTTTGGAAACTTAATTGTTTTCATAACAAAGAAAATATTTGTAAATATATTTTTGATTCTTATTTAAGAATTAAGCATGAAAATGTTTTTATTATAAACATGATGATAAAATTTTGACGAACTGAGTATTGCATCGTTAATCTTGAAATTGTATATAGTTGCGCGCCTACATACAATTTGGAATGGACCATGTAAGACTGATTAGTAGTCACTATAAAACTAATGAATAAACACTACATTTTCGTTGAAGATTGTGAAAGATTAAATTTTATGATATCTGCAAAAAGTGTAAAATAGGGACATATTGTTAGGGACACCTACATATGTGCCTGTAGCATCTATTCTTCTGAGTCAAATTTACTCATCTGTGAAAATTGTCTTATTTGACAATTGACAATTCCTTCTTGTCCAATTTTCCCGTAGTGAGATTCTTAGGAAAAGTACCTGATTGTCGAGTGTTGATACCCGACTGGATGTATCGACATTCCTATCATTTCTTTTGATTTGATTTCATTTGAATGACCGGGGTAACGATCCGAGGAGCTTTCGAATGCGTACTCAAATTACGAAAACATGGGATATATTCATATTCGTTAAATGTTTTCGTCTGTATCTGATTTGAAATTCTCTCGCATAGATTATGCGTTGACCTTACTCTTTTAATAGTAGTTGTGTCTCCATATATCCTTGAAATGTGAAGGATTATGAGTTATTATTAGTCTTTTGAGAAGTTCACATCTTATCGACGACAATAAAACTAAAAAGTTGATAGTGCCAGTAGAATGGATTGATTGATTATGACATGACGACATTGTCTTAATTGATGGGAACTCGAGTAGAATTCCCCTAAATGATAAGATGTTGATTATCAAAAGTGATCTAAATAATTCTTGATGGATGACCATATCCTGCATTTAGACTTGAAATTATACCGTGAATGGTTGTGAACTAGTCATAGATATTGTAATCTAGAAGAACTTAAAAATGAATTTATTAAAAGATGTTTATGTTATCTGAAACTTTAGGAGGTATTTATTGATGAATTACCTAGACTTTTGCCATTAAGGTAAGTTGAAATTGGTATTGATTATATTCCCGGTGCTGCATCTGTGGCATGTGCACTATACGTCAGCACCATCTGAATTAAAGGAATTACCGTACAACTGAGAGAGTTGTCGGAGAAAGCTTTTATTCTACCAAGCTCGTCATTATGAAAAGCTATGGTGTGTATCATTCCTTATATTTTTAGATTACTATGAACTGAGTAAATTGACAATCGAAACGATATCCATAACTCGAAATGGAAGATTTGTTTGATCATTACGAGGTTCTAGCGTATGTTTTAAAGATTTGATCCACGACATGGTTATCATCAACTTCGCGTCCGCGAAAAAGATTATCTATTCCAATCGTTACATCCGGAACTTGTAATGAACATTATGAGTTTCACGCGATGTCGTTTGGATTGACCAATGCACATGTAGCATTCATAAATTTGGTGAATCACGTGTGTAGGCTGTAATTTGATAAATTCATGCTCGTGATCATTAAGGACCATTTGTTTGTTTATAAGAATAAGAATGAGTTAATAGTTATTTATAGATTGCCCTGAATTGGCCGAACAAAAAAAAAACATGTACCTTGAATAATTAACATATGATTAAAGACTTAATCCTTTACATTATTTGACCGTGTGATTAATAAGATAACAGAATTTATATTGACTCTTCAAAAACTAAGAGCCCTTTTAAGACTTTGGATTTTACCAAAAAGAAATGGAGAAATGTTTTGAAAAATGTTTTAACAAAGGATTTTTAAGGGATTATTCCCTTATACACAAACCATTTAACTAAACTCCTGTTTAGGGGTAAATGTTTTTGCATACCTTAAGACAACCTAAGAAGGATTGAGGAAAATCATTTAAACCATGACTTAAAATCTGAAACGATAATCTTTACTTTTCAACTAAGAAAACTTTGACCAAAGTATAAACAAAGGTTTTTCGAACATTTACGAATCTTATTAAATATTTTCGATAAATCAACAAAAATCTTGTTAATTAAATTCAAATTTATTTTGAACATTTTTATATAATTGGACGAACTAAGAAATTTAAAATTTTTACGTTTACGTTTCATAAAACTTAATATTTATTATTAATTTACTTGTAATAATTATCGACGCTTTGAAACGTCGGATTGAGTAAAACGGATAAAAATGATAGTTGAGACGAAACTAAAACAGAGAAAATGTGAAGAAATAATTTTTGTATTAAATACGGACATGATAACCATTCCATCTAGGAAGGTGAATGTAGATACTGACACATAATATAGAAAGGATAAGGAACCAATTAGGATGTGCTCCTTAGTAATGGTAGTACAAAATAAATCGCCGAACAATATAAAAATAGCTGATGTTTGCAAAAAGAGATAATATAAATAATGAAAGGTTTCACGGCTAATGTGAACCATCAAAATTGAGAAGCCGATAGCGCTAAATGTTTTAAAAAGGCCGTTTATGGTTGCCTAAATATGAAGAATTGTGAGATATAGTTATGTTGGAATTTGTAAGTATAAGTATTCTATTTATGTCATTTATAACTAGAAGAATCTTTGTCTGAAGAAGTTGTACTAATGACAAATTATGAAGGCAGACATCGCCTCATACATTAGTAAACGTCTAGCTATTGCAAAGATCATCATCTGAATTTGATTCGATTTGGGTCATCGTCGACAGACTGACCAAATCTGCTAATATCATTCCCGTTAATGATAAATGCAAAAGAGTTATGTAAACATAGTGTGCCTGTATCGAACATCTTTATCAAGATCCTCGCTTCGCATCGAATTTCTAGAGATTTGCTCAGAAATCATTGAGAACGAACCTTGATGAGAGTACTATGTACCACCCCAATCGAAGGGACGAGGTAAAGTAACGATACAAAATACTATAAGCGCTGTTCTATGTTTGAATGATTGACCTTTGGTAATAGTCCGTATAATCGTTTTCCTTTGGAGGATTATCATTGCTAATTATCGTATAGGATCGAGATCGAATCTTGTTATGATCTAATTCTTAGAGCATCTGTAAGCAGGAGTTGAGATGAAGACACCAGACATACACCCATTGTGAGTTGGACATGTCTTTTAGGTTTAAGGTTTCTTATGATGGCGAACCTAACCTTACAAAATACCCGACCCGCGAAACCTGAAATGATTGTTGAAATTAGGATCTAATTATTGACTGCCAGTAGTGGGCAAGAGGTTATGTGAATATGAAATGTAGATCTTGAAGTGCCAGATGGGTAGCGAAGTTATGCCAAAATTTTTAACCTTGGAAAAATGAATTAATGATCTGACAAATCATGGGATATAAGTCCCCGTTGTATGGGACTATTGAGATGATGTAAAAGATTGGTTTGAAAGGCATATAAGCTGGATCTACCCTAGGACTTCAAGGACTGCGTGAATTATGTTTCGTAAATCGAACTTGATAAATATCTATCAAGTGAAAATCTGAATTCTTCTTAGTAAAGTTTAGATCGGCGAAAAGTTGCATTCATCAGAAACTCGTGAACATCATGGATAGAGAAAGTAAGTCAACATTAAGCCTGATCTTATTCCCGTGGTTATGTTTGATGAAACTCGCGTATTGTAATGGATTACACTTGTGAGAAAAGACCGAATGTGGAGGAAATACCCACATGGCTTTAACTCTATAAGAAGCGAGTAGTAAGATGATCTTTGAGGACAAAGATCCTGTTTAGGGGTAAATGCTGTGACAATCCGTCAATTTATGATTGATATATTATTCTCAAATATTATTTAAAAATATTATTTTTAATGTTATAATATGAACTCACTTATTTTTGGGAAGTAATTTGGATTTACATCTTGAAGTAGCATCGACTACGTCTAAACCGGGGGATTCAACGTTACGTGCTTACGTTTACATACACCGTCTTTGGTGATAGTCCGACATTTCAGAAAATAAATTTATCCGTGAATATTATTTTGAAATTTTAAATTTGTGTTGGTTCATAAACTCACAAATTTACGAGAAAAGATTAGGACTTACGATTTTAATTTAACGTCCTTTACGACTAAACCGGAAACATTAGGATTACGTATTTACATTTTCGAACTCCGTTTTTGATGAGACAATTTTTATTAGATTCATTTTGTGCCGTTGATTCATAATTTATAAAAACGTTTTTCGTAAAACGACCCGAGGGCATGCAAATCGAGGAAACTGGAATCGAGGAGTACCCGTAAATAAATGGGGATGAGACAAAACCACTTTTGCCCCACCCCCACTCATGGATGGCTAAAATAAGCCACAACCACATGATGTGTCAAGCTTAAGAAGTAAGCTAAGACACATGTCTTAGCTACTTCACCAAACTAGCAACACTAACAAAACCACTCACACCCAAACCATTTGTTCATTTATCTTACATGCAAAACCACCAATCTCTCTCAAAACTCTCTCTAAAATTCGTCCATATCCACCATAAACCACCCCTTTGATCAAAAATCTAGCCATAACCCAAGGCTATAATCAACATATGTTGAAGCCTAGTTGAAGTTATGAAGATTGGAGGTGATCTTAACATCCAAAAAGAAGTTTCCATGGAGTTATGGGCTGATTTTCAAGAAGATAATCATCCATTTGAAGGACCCAAGAAGTTCATTTGCCATGTTGAAGATTTGATAACAAGAACCAAGTCTTGTTCATCAAAAACCTAATCTTTTCATCACTAATGGTGGTATAAAGATTGTTCTTCCTGTCCTCTTTTTATTTTGATTATGTAATCTTGTATTTTCTTTATTTATGTATATGTATATGATGATGAATGATGATAAAAATATTATGTGGGGATTTGGTGTTGATAAACATGGGTAAAAGATGGAAAACCACATGTAAAATGTTTAAAATCTTGCTTAATTTAGATGGCTGTATAAAACAGTAAAGAATCATATGGTAAACTGGTAAAATGACTTGAATAAATTGATATACAGTAAGCTATGGGTCTTGTACACATGTGAGAGTTGGCCATGCAATGGAATCATTGTAATGAGTGAGATATGATCAAAACAAGTTTAAAGTACAAATCTGAGTTCACTGTTTTGGACGATTTTTAGAAAATACTTAGAGGATGATTCAACAGTAGCTATAGAAGAGTTAAATGGAATACATATCATGTAGTTTATGTGATAAAAATTTGAGCTTGTATCTCCATATAGAACTCTAGATATGGCAGTTTTGGTGAAGATGAAAATAAAAATCAGATTTTGGAAATTAAAGTATAATACTATTATATAAGCACTCAAAATTATATAATATAAAATGTGAATAAAAATCCACTAACTCATATAATACACTTATATAAATATGTAAAATGGTAAATAAGTAGACATTTTACAAAAATGGTAACTTGTTAAGTTTTATAAGTTATAAAACTATAAACATGATTTTTACGACTTTTTCGGCTAATACCGTAAAATTAACGTTTTTGTTAAATAAAACTTAGATGGTTGGACCCGTCTAATGAAAACTTTATAAAACTTATATGCTGATATATAGACATGTATAACAAGTAAAAACCGATAAAACCCGAACTATAGGGCATACGGACGTTAACAGACTAAATTAACGTTATTGGACTAACAATACAACAAAAATGGACTAAAACATTTATAAACTTATTATTGGGCTTAACCCATTTGGGCCCAACTTGTAAAGTTTAAATACTGATAATATAAGTACAAAATAGATTAAAATAAGTTAAATAACTTATAATAGGCTATTGGACCTAAAACACGTAAATAGGTAAAACGAGAAAACTAGTATAAAAGTTATCGACACATAACTCTAAAATGAGTAAACGAGAATATGTAAACCCACTTGATCATCATACATATATAATCATCATATGTATACATAATTGTTATTTTTATAAAGTCATTGGACAAACGTCTAAGACCGATTATTATTTGTCTAGGTTTCCGTGATTAAAGCACGTACCATACGACCGAATTGCCGATAACCCGCCTTCCCATATCAACGTGAGTTCATAGCCTCGCACTCTTTAAAATGTTTTTATAAATGTTTTATAAACCCGCGAGGGAGATAACATGTTAGTTTTTATAAAATAGGACACCATTTGTCCCGATTGTTTGTTTATTGATTTTAGACCCGAATGATTGAATGACCCGATTGTATGACCCAATAAATGATTAAAGGACCCGATAGATGAAATCATATGGATTATTAAAGTTAGGTTATGTCACTAAAAGTCCCATTAGCATGAATTGTGAACTACCGGGAGTTGGTAGACGCTTATGCATTTAATAGTACTATTTGGGGACGATCACCCCAGTTCGCGCCTTGACGGTTGATCCCCGTCGTGCCACATTGATTGGTAAGCGAATTTATGTATGAGAAGATTTCCATAGCGTGACCTTTGTGACAACACGCTACTTTAGATGGGCAAAAATTGGTATCGGGTTAGCTACCCGTTGTTGGTTTAGTAAGGTAACAATGTCATGCGGCTTATAATAATCCAAAATTTACAAAATACTAATAGACGCTCCGAATTATGATGTATTGCCTGACTAGCAATACAGGGTCATACTATTGATATTATGTTTGTGTTTTGGTTTTCATAACCATATTCATATAACGGTTTTTATTTTCATACAACGTCATAAGACGTATTGTATGATGTTTTTACGACATTGGCTCGTATAATAATTTTTAAGGCAAATGCCTATATTATGATTTTCGATAAGGATTTGTATAAAATGACTTTGGCTATTTTATGGCCTATTACAAAGATTTGTATAAAATGATTTTGGCTATTTTACGGCCTATTACAATGATTTGTACGAATTGATTTTTGGTACTAATTTTATACCAAAGTTATATTGATGGAATTTATTAAACTCTATGAATTCACTCGGCGTTATCGCTGACCTTTTCTTTTAACATGTTTTATCTCAGGTACTTGAAGGTAATTCTCAGGAAGACGACAAGAATTCATGGCCCGCACTTAAACAATATTTTCCATTCAAATATTTTGTAAAACTTTGTATGAAATGTAATGACTTGGGACCGCTGTAACTTTGATATTTATGAATGGAAATGCTTTATTAATTAACGACGCGATTTTTATGCGTTGTCTATGATGTGAGTAATGTGCTATCCCGTAACACCAACTAGTCTTCCGCTGTACTGAGTTGTATGAATTTGGGGGTGTTACAATAACCACCACGTCATCCTTGCTTTCCCATGCTCGGAACCAAGTAACTAACAATCCTTCATACTAACAGGTGCTACACCTTTTCTCTAGGTGAACGTTCCATTGCTCGTGACTACTAACCTCTTGCTATAACGGTTTTCCCTTTAAAATCACCCCACCATCTTGGCAACCTCTTGCTCCATCTCATAATTCTTCCTCCATACTACTTTTCGCTTGTATTTCCACAATCTTAAGTTCCATACCATCTTATATCCCGTCTTCAGCCTATTATTTAGGTGTTTCCTCCTTTATTCCCTACATCCTCATCAATGGGGAATATGCCCCTATCACCGGTGACTCTCTCTTTGTAGGAGAATTCTTCCTAATATAATGCGTTCTCCAACTATCTCCAAATCTCACGCCAATGCTCTAGGCGTCTTTCTCAATTACCTATATAGTATGCTCATACCAACCATTAGTCTATCAACGATATACTACGCTTGCTTCACATCGTTTCTTCCCTTGCCATAATCCCTCATAAGGCATTCCATACCTATTAGGTTAACTTTTACACAAAACCTCCTATTCCATCGCATTTGTGCGCAATCCTTCCAACTTCTCAACTATGTGACTTCTCATTCCTCTTGAAATATGGGACGAATTAGTCCGTCTATCGACTATCACCCAACTCTCATCGTACTTATTCCTCCACCGCATTATTTATCCCTTCCAACAAATTCGTCCTTACATTGCCCTTTCTAAGCCACTCCTATCTATGTAGGAAGTATAGTCTACGTCCCTTTTCTCCATATGATTGTCCAAGCCACACAACATAAATATTGGCGCGTTCTCTGCTTTAGACAACTCAACTCGTGCAACCTACATCATGCATCCAAACCACCCTAATACGTCATCCATATAGTTCAAGTTCGTCTCAGCTTCACTTCATTCTTTTTATTCCATGTCTCATCAACCATGCTTGTTCTTTCCCAGATGGTACTTAGCCTTGCAATTGTCTTTCATCACTTAACTTCACCCATCACCTTTGCCAAATGTTCAATCAAAATGATTGAATATGTGTTAGAGACATTCATGATCCGTATATATCATTCTCTACGTCTAGTACCCCAAATACCTCTAGCATTCTAGGCAGATATAACAGTCTAACTCCACTGACTAAGTCTTATCTAGTTCTTCCAAATCTTCAGTTCCTGCATCGTATAAGCAATCGCCTTTCTTTGTCGTTCTCGTACACCTCCAAATCCTTGCTCCACGTATCGTCATGCTTCGCGAATTCATCCAGTCCTTCCGATAATGCCAAGATCGGCTCATTATCCAATCCACCTCTTCAGCCTCCAAAACGCTTCCTCATCCTTTCTTTACTTCGCCCCTTGCTGGTTTCACGATATGCCATCATCTCTGACTACTCGTCCTGGCCAACTTGATCCTAAAACTCACAGTTAAAAATCTCACGTATAATTCCCTTTCCTAACAACTCCAAAACCAACTCATAATTCGCCTCACTCTCCTTCTTAGATTTGAGTAGATCAAGATGTCGTCGATGCTCCCGATGACAACTCGTTTATATATTGTCATGCACCCCCGATTCATTGACTCCATGAAAACTGCTAGCGCCTCGGCGAAGCCAAAATCATAACCGTAAACCCAAAGCGTTCATACAACATCCTTAGCAGTTTCAACTACGTCCTCCTTGCAACCTCTCTTAGAAGCAATACGAATAAATTTCTACCTCTTTCTACTCGCGAAAATCTACACGTATTCTAAAAGACTAATACTTCCTCTTATCAGACCACTCAACCGCTTTTCACAGCCAGTCTACTACTAAGCAACTAAAATTTAACCTTGCATCCGTTGCAATTTCTAACAACTCTTGCTCTAAAAATCATTCCAACAACAATTTCCTTGGAAAGGCACTAACTACAACTCCTCTCACTTCTCCTACTTGCTCTATTTATGGTTCTACCTCACAGTAATAGGCAAACCTACTAGATCTCAGGAAATTTTCGGAAAACTTACATGCCTTACGAACAATCATAAATACCTTTGAGGTATTATATCCCCTTCCAACACTCTCTATGGCGCGTTACTTGTGCCAATATCCATACATTATACAAATCTCTATTCATCTCCATTGGCACTCCTAAGAGACCTCATGACCACATTAGTTCGTCTATGAACTTCTTTCCTCCCCATTAAGGGCATTTCGACCGTTCTCTCATGGCCACCTACTTAATCGTGTAGGCGCGACCAAGTCTTTCATATGACTACCTCAACGCTCCCAAACAATACGAAACCAAAACTACATCCTGAATCCACCAAATACAATCGACGAATCAAACCCACGGATAACTAACGACATTTCACGTGCACGAGTTAAAACAGAACAAAACCACGAAAACTCAAAAGGAAAACTCAAACAGGTACCAATTCAAATGACTCACGACAACGAAAAATAATCCAAGAAACACTTAATGGCAACCAAAACATCTTATGCCCCGCGACATATTATTTAAACCGTGCACAAGATCGACTTTTCTAAAAGAATATTTTTTTTATTTCCTCACCACATCTATGTGACTCAAACAATCTACAAACAACCTTCTGGACGATCTCAAAACTCAACTCAAAGACTAGGTATCCCGTGCATCCCAAATCATTAAAAAAACTACTATTCAAAACTCAACCTTGAACCCGTCACTTGTACCAAAATTTGGATCAAGCTACTGACACCCCATGACTATACATACCAAATATTTGAAAAGTACATTCCTAGTACATAATTTTAGGCTTTTGAATCACCCAAAAAGCTTTAAAAATGAACAAGTTATGACCAAAACAGTTTTATACTAGTTGTTTTCTAAAAAAAACTAAAGAATCCTCTTAGTAATTAACGCAATCCTTTTTAAATGAAAAGAAATAAATGTATGTAACATTTTCATGAACTTTGTTTAGTCTTGCATAAATAATTATAAATGACGTACATTGATTAAGCTCACTTATATAAACTATTTAAGTAGAAGGAAATTTTATTTCACTTTATTTTAAAGAAAGTCTTTTAGAATTTGAAACAAATAAGTGTTGATTAAAAAAAATCTTATGTTACATCTTGTTTCAAACACGACTCCAACACCTTACCCTTATTTTACCGAATACAACCAACTATCTAACTCTATAGTAGATTTCCATGTCCCTTTTTTTTCAATATATACCGACCAAAAGAAATGTAAGACCCAACACAAAATATTTCATTATTTCAAAAGAAATCCCAAGTTATTTCAATAGACTTAAAACCAAGAACACCATTTTAAAACGGACATGTGAAATAGGAAACTCGAAGAATTCGCCACAACAAAGGTTGAATATCTAAAAAGAAGCGAGCTAGCCACCCTCCTAAGGATACAATCGATAATTATAGGGGATCATACATATATAGGCATATCGGGATACATATACTTAAATCCGTCTAACATATACTATACAAGCATGTATTAACCCTCTTTCATGCAATCATACTTAGGAATCCATTGGAGTTATGGTACTTGTATAACTATGTTGGCCACCATACTTATACAATTACCCTTTCCCTAATGCACTCCCTCCTATGATGACACTTATAAGAATTGATACAACACATAACACATATATCCATCTACTCACATAAGCTCATTACCACATAACAATAAATTCCAAAACTCCATCCATTAAAATAACATAGTCTAACTCTTGAAATACATAAATCCATAGTCTAGCTAAAACAGCAAAGACTAAATACAAAACGAAAACATAATCAGTTATAAGTCATGTCGCCCATAAGAGTGGAAACAGCTTAAAATTCTTCATATCCACCCACTCCTAATAACTCGAACCACCACATGATTCTTAGGGAACATGACTTAAACATCAAAAGAAAAATACTATACCTCAGGTACATAAAATAACCCAACAAAAGATAGAAACTACCATGTACCAAATTATGTACTATAATGTACAATTTAAGAAAAATATGACAATGACTAGCGTGGATGATTATGGTTCAACCAGCACTAGTGACACCCCGAAAAGAAAATAACATGTGGCTAAGTATGAACTACTATGGTTCAACCCGTACTAGTCAAAACTTAACAAACATCGCAAGTAAAATCCAATAACATTCAGAAAACTTTAATTAATATAAAATGCACACATACTCCTATGACGCCTATATGCAGGGACCCTTAAGCTATAGACTAGGTTACTAGACTAGGCAACCTAATTCTCTATAACCATTGGCTCTGATACCATTCTGTCACACCCCACCATGGCGGAATATGGGACGCGACGCATGGATATCATCACAACAATAGCGTGTCCATAGAGAGAACTATATGAATTAGAAATGTCATAAAAGGTGACACAAATGTCATGACAATATCTCATCAATGCAAGAGTCTAGGTAAGTAGGTAACAGTCCTACCTCTTACCCAAGACAAATAAATAACACAAACAAATCAACATATAGGTTCATAGTATCACTTATTGAAACAAACAGAAAAATAAACTAAGAAGGAACGGGGATCTCCTTCTAAATGCATTCCTACGCGACTCCAATCCTAGCCACATATGTTCTCACGCTTACCCACTTTATCACCTGAAAGAGACACTAAAACACGTCAACATAATGTTGGTGAGAGTCATAGGTTTAGACTCCAACCGAAAATAGATTAAAATAAGCTGTGAACCACCATAAACCACTAAACATATGGACAATGTGCTACAAATATGCATTAAGAACTGACATTCAAGATAAATCATTCCAAACAAAATCCAAGGCTCCCAGCCTTACCAAACACCATGGTACCATAGGTGCCCATACACCTATGTACCAATCCCAAGGCCCCGCCTTGTCATTATTCATTGGTCCCATGATGCTCACACATCTATGTACCTCCCCAAGGCCCCGCCTTGTCAACATCCCCTTGGTACCAAGTCAAACCACAATAACTGAGACGGTACGTGTCCCCCGATCCAAACCATAAACACAATCAAGAATCACATAGCAGTTAATCACATAAGTGCACACACAAGTCCATCACAAACCATAAAAACATTCACAACATTAGTTACAAAACCATACAGTGTCTCTTCCATCCCATCTGGAAGTCAAAATCATTAAAAGACATGGGACTATGAAACTCACCTGATTGAGCTTCTCCAAAAGTCCGCGAACTAGCAAAAAGCTAACAAACAAAAGCACACAATCAAAACATGAACCAAACACTAAGATGGCTCATCAACCTATGATGGACATCTAAACTTCTCCCATATATACACCTCATTTATATGCTCTAAACATCTCATTACACCCCTCTATAAAGCCCTTAACTTAGTTTACTTCATAACACGTCCTGTTAACATTTTACCCAAAACAGACCTAGTTTTTAGGTCTCCAAACTATGAGCCAAACGCCCACCTAACCATACCCATGATCTCTATAAAGGAAACCCCATGCCCTTACATATGTTAGCTAACTCCTCCCTTTTGCCCCAACCTTAAAGCTACTCTTAAGGCCCCGATATATATATATATATATATATATATATATATATATATATATATATATATATATATATATATATATATATATATATATATATATATATATATATATATATATATATATATATATATATATATATATATATATATATATACTTCTGCCTATCCGCATTTTACCGATTTTGAACATACAAAAAGTTTGTTATGATCAGGGGGTCTTACCCTAACCCAATTGCTTAGCCACCCTTCAGGTATCTTATTTAATATATAAAACAGCACCCATGCTCATTAGAGGGCTCAAGTTTACTCCTAAGTACCCCAATCACCTTACAACGTTAAATTAAACCCGACTGATTTCAAAACTGTTTTGACCTCCGACTGTTGTAACCTGTTTTTGGCCCACCTCCCTACCTCCAATTTAGTTCTTGTTTCTTGCATTTGAAAGCCAACTCAATTTACTTTCCAGGGATTCTTGGATCGCAAAATAAGAGTTTGTAGAACTCTAGATATGATCAAAACAATTGACTCAAAAATCTGCCCAGTTTTTAAAAATGAATTTAAACATGATTAAACCCTAATTAACATCACTAATAATCACCAATCATTATACTAATAATGTTAATTGTTATAAAACCCCTAATTGAAGATCTATTAAGAACTCTAATCCATCATATAAATTGATTACATAAAACTTGAAGCCTTAATGCTATAAAACAAGAAAACTATAAGAATTAAATCAAGATTTTTACCTCAAATCTTCAAGAAAATTATTTTTGATGAATCCCTAAATTAGGGCTTGTAAAAATTCGGCCAAAAGGGGAGAAGATTAATGAAAAACTGATTTTTGTGATATAAACATGGTATTTATATGTTTTATTAAAAAGGCTTTTCCAAGTTGGGCTCAAGTTGGGTCTTTTGGCCCATTATCTTTTCTTTTTCTTTTCTAGTCGGCTTAAAACCCGATTCATATATATATATATTTTTTATTTTTTTTTCTTTTTAAGACTTATTATTATGTTATTAATAATACCTTAATTTACCTTAATTTATTTCAGCTTCTAAAGCCTCCGAAACCTTAAAACCGTAAAACTAGTCAATTTTACGCGTATACCGAAAAAACCCGTAAAATATACAGTTTTAAAAAAACTCTTGAATTTTGAAATAAACTTTATAACTAAGTCCTAAATGACTTAAGACCATCCCAAAAAATACTCACATGACTAAACACCTTAGCCGAGACCTCTAAATGCTAAACCCCAAATCCAAAAAAAATACAATTTACTATAATACTTATACGTATACGTAAACATCAAAATAACACCATTTCATTTCATACTCACTAATTGTGAGCTCATGAACATGAAATAACCGTTCCTCGATTTACTTATGAGTACTTTATACCCATATACGATATCCACACCAACCTCGTTCACGCAAAATAACATGTAAACACGCAAATCACATAGTCACACATAAATTAACCTTAAAATAAGACCAATCGACGAACCTCAAAACCACGGTTGTCACATCACTCCCTCCTAATAGAAATCTCGTCCCGAGATTTACTCCTTAGGATCGTCATTATCAAATAGCTGAGGATACTTGCTCCTCATAAATCCTTCCCGTTCCTACGTGAACTCTAGTCCACGTTCTAAATTCCATCTTACCATAACTACGGTATATTACCCTTTTTTCCAACGTCTTAGCTTCACGACCCAAAATCTCTACCGGCTCTTCGATGAAGCGAACACTCGTATCGATACTAATATCGTCTAACGGTACTTGCAAGTCGGTTCTTGCTAAGCATTTCCTCAAGTTTGATACATTAAATACATCATGCACACTACTCAATTCCTCCGGTAATCTCAACCTATACGCCACTAGCCCATGTTGGGAATAAATTTAGGCCAGAACACTTGAACGCTGACAAGAACAACTCAAGCGTTGACAAGAGCAAAGTGAGCGTTGACAGCATAAGCGTTGACAAGATAAAGTCAAGCGTTGACAGATTGAAGACAAGCACTGATGGAAGATGTGAGCTACACGTATATTATATTCTAGATTACTTCTAGTAAGGATAGAAACGACAATATATTTTCTATGTTTATCTTTACCTAGAATAGTTGATTCGTAGCTTATTGTACAAGACTTCTTGTTCTATAAAAGAAGATCTTTTAGGTTAATGTTTAATATCAGGTTTCATAGTATTCGCAAGTTAAACCTTTCATTGTAATCAACACGATTATTCTAATACAAGTGAAAGTTTGTTTAACATCATTGTGTTTTAGATCAAGTGTTAATTCCGCATAACACTTTGTTACTTTATTCATAAGCAAAGGTTTCTCTACGTGTAGTACTTGATCTAATCTCGTATACACAAAGCTAATCGATCTAAGTTTGGGATCAACAAGTGGTATCAGAGCTTGTTGAGAAACTTTTGATCTTTAAGTAACGCAGAACCCTAAAACACCAAACCCTAAAAATCCTAAAATTCTCAAAACCCTAAAAACATCATGTCTGGCACAAATCAACCTCCTGCTTTGCTTCAAAACAACTTCTCAAACCCTAGTATCAAAATTCCCATGTTTGATGCCAGGAACTTTGAACTCTGGAAGTCCAATTTTGAGCAATACATAGCTATTCATGACTACACTCTTTGGGAAATTATCGAATATGGGAACACATTCGATAAAGCAGCAAAGATTACTGCTGCAATTGCCGCAAGGACAGCTGTTCCTAATTGTCCTGAAGCTGATAAAGTGGAAAAGCCTGATGATGGGAGAGCGGTAGCTGTTGAAGATATAGCCAAGAAGAGGATGGACATGAAAATTTTGAACATCTTGAAACATGCCCTAGGTCATGAGAATCAGCATAAGTACAAACGTTTTGAGTCTGCAAAAGAGCTTTGGGAAGCTCTTGAAGTAGCACATGGTGGCAATGCTGACACAAAAGAAGAAAAGAAGAAGCAACTCTTGCATGAGTATGCTGTCTTTAAAGCTCAACCTAATGAGAATCTCAGCAGTGTGAGAAGTAGACTTCTTGACATCACAAGTCAACTTTCCTTCATGGGAAAACAGATTGATGACCCTGAATTGAATGCTACTTTTCTCAAAAGCCTTGGTGATGTATGGAAGATTGAGACAAGATCTATTCTTGTCAATAACACCCACAAGACTTCCAGGTTTGATGACATCTTCAACAAGTTAAGGCTGTTGGAGAATGAATGGCAATTGGAGAGTGATAACAAATCTTCCAGCAGCAACATGGCCTTCTTTTCACAAAGTGAAGGCCAATTTGATTCCATGAACTTCTATGGACATTCAGCAACTGGATCTCAAGGTGTCAGCGCTGGATGTCAATCTGTCAGCGCTGGATCATATCCTGTCAACGCTTTGTACTCAAGCGCTGACACACACAATCATGGCGCTGATAGAATTAAACCTGCTGGTTTTGATCTTGATACTGTGTGTGCATTCATTGCTTCTTTGCCTAGTGATTCAAGGATTACTTATGAAGATCTTGAGCAGATAAGTGATGAACAATTGGAAGAGATGGACATCAAGTGGACTATGGCTCTTGTAAGTTTAAGAGCAAACAGGTTCAATAAAAGGTTCAAGAAGAAGATGATCTTTAATGCTAAGGATGTTGCTGGCTTTGACAAGTCCAAGGTGGAGTGCTACAACTGTCATAGGATGGGGCACTTTATGAGGGAATGTAGATCTCCAAGGAGATCTGATGCTGGGAAGCCTTCTAGCCAAATGATTAAGAACCCAGATCCCAAGGCCATGGTTGCTGTTCAACAAATTGATGGTGTTGGAGAATGGGATTGGAGCTGGATGGCTAAGAATGAGGAAGAGGACAGAGCTTTGGTTGCTGAAGTTAAAGAAGAGCATGCTGAATATGCTCTCATGGCACACTCCTCTTCTTCATCAGACAATGAGGTATATGATGATGCTTTCTGTTCTAAGGGTTGTCGTTTAAATACTGAAAAATTAAAACAAGAGATAGTTAAATTATTAGATGAGGCAAGTACTGAAAGATGCAAAGTATCTAACTATCAAATTGCTCTAACCCAAACAGAAAAGACAGTATCTGAGTATAAGAAAATGGAGTTTGATTTAAAAGATCAAATAAACATCTTAAAACATGAGTTATTTCAGAGTAAAGATGTGCAAGATATAGTAAATAGGGTTAATCTTGATTTGATAGCTCAGTTAGAGGAGGCTAACAAAAATAAAGATAATGTGAGTCTTAAAATCCAGAGATTTGATAAGGCCACACAAACCCTAGGAGAGTGTGTTAGTAAACAAAGAGACTCTAAGGATATGAGTGGGATTGGGATGAATAATTATACTGTTGTTCCACCACCAGCTGGGGATTTCTATGGTGTCCAATCAAAGGACTTATCTTGGACTGGCTTGCCAGAATGCCAAGAGGAGGAGTTCATTCCTCCACCTAGAGTGACTTCCCCAGTTGAGGAATATCAGCAAAAGCTGACTGACCTAGAAGAGTGGAAGAAAGCTAACCACACTTTGTTTGTTAAGGGAGGGTTATTGTGTGAAAGTCCAAATGAGCCCACACCAATCACAAAACCAATTGATGATCCTAAACCTATTAAGATCACACACCCTACCACTGGCAAACCTGTTGACCTTGGCCCACAAAATGTTAGAAAACCTAGTGTTAAATATGCAGAAATGTATAGAAATTCTAGGTCACCAAAAAGCCAAGTTAGTAACCATGGAACAGGCTTCTTTGCTTCTAGACCTAAGACTATGTCTAGAAAAGCTTGTTACACATGTGGGAGCTTTTCACATTTGGCCTACAAATGTGTCAACGCTTCCAATGTCAACGCTGACAGGAACCATTTCAGCGCTGACAAAAGTCAACATAGGTCAAACTCTGTCAGACCCAATACCTTTGTGAACAAAAATTCACAAGTTGTTAGACCAGCCCCATTCTTTTCCAGAGGGTCTAACACACAAGGCCTAAGACCTTTTCAAAAGTCAAATACTTGGTCAAATAGGCAATGGGTTCCTGTAGCAAACCCTAGGTTCAACGCTGATAAGAGCAATCGGGGCGCTGACAGGAGTAATTTCAGCGCTGACAGACACACTGCTAAACCTAGGTATTTGCAACCACAGGGAAATAGGTCTAAAGCTTCTACTAGCTTAACATGGAGACCAAAACAAGACCAGAACCCTAATAATACTGGTATTTCTATGACATGCAACAGGTTTCATTATATTTCTAAGGCATTGTCAACACCAATTGGGGTTAACTGGGAATTTCATTCAATCAGGGATGAAAATGGGGTTGTTATGAGAACCAAGTCTGTTCTTGTTGAACAACCAAATGAATCCAAGTCTTCCAAGGCTTGGGTTCCCAAAGAAAACTAATGTGTTTTCTTTATGTGCAGGGCATTCAGAAGAAGATCAATGATTATGGATACTGGGATAGTGGATGCTCAAGGCACATGACTGGAAAGGAAGACTATCTGACCAATTTCTCTCCTATTCAAGATGGTGATAAGGTATACTTTGGGGGTGGCTACGGCACAATCACAGGAAAAGGAACCCTTGTCACCAACAATCTTAGGTTTGATAATGTCTTCTTGGTGAAAGACCTGGATTATAATTTGTTTAGTGTATCACAAGTGTGTGATAACAAAAATAAGGTTCTTTTCACAGATACTGAGTGCTTGGTGTTAAGCAAAGATTATAAGCTCCCTGAGGAGAAATACATAGATTTTAGAACACCAAGGCATAAAGACATATATAATGTGAATCTTAATGGGATTAAGGTAAATAATAAAATGTCATGTCTGTATGCTAAAGCCTCAGTAGATGAAAGTAATCTTTGGCACAGGAGACTAGGGCACATAAACTTTAAGAATATTAATAGGCTTGTGAGGCTTGGTTTAGTTGATGGTTTGCCTGAAAAGGCTTTCCACAATGACCACTCTTGTGTTGCATGCCTTAAGGGCAAGCAGCACAAGGTCTCATTCAGGTCTAAACAGGTGCACTCTAGTTCTAAACCCCTTCACTTATTGCATATGGACCTCTTTGGTCCAACTAATATAGAAAGTTTGAAGGGTAAATCATATTGTTTTGTCATTACTGATGATTACTCCAGGTTCACATGGACTTTCTTTTTAGCCAAGAAAAGTGAAACTGCCCTAAGTCTGATTAATTTCATTACCCAAATTGAAAAGAAAAATGGTAATGAGGTCAAAATTATTAGAAGTGACAATGGGGGTGAGTTTAGAAATCAGTTGTTAGATGATTTTTGTGCCAAGAAAGGGATTACTAGACAGTTTAGTATAGCTAGAACCCCACAACAGAATGGGGTTGCTGAAAGGAAGAATAGGACCCTTATTGAAGCAGCCAGAACCATGTTGGCTGATGCCCACTTTCCTATAGCCTTTTGGGCTGAAGCTGTTAACACAGCTTGTTATGTTCAAAATAGGGCATTGGTCAACAAGATACATAATAAGACACCTTATGAATTACTTTGGGGAAGGAAGCCCAACATTGGCTTTCTCAAGCCATTTGGTTGTCATGTAGTTGTTTTAGAAACTAGTGAGGCCCTAGGTAAATTTGATTCAAAAGGTGATGAAGGCTACTTCATGGGTTATTCAGTGCAGAGTAAAGGATATAGGGTTTACATTAAAAAGGAAAAACGTATACTTGAAAAGGTACATGTTAGGTTTTTAGAAAGTAAACCTAGTGATCCTGAGAGTGGTCCAAATTGGTTGTTTGACTTAGAACCTTTATCTAGAGCTTTAAATTATATGCCTGTTACTGATCCAGACATTGTGAAGGTAACTTCAAGTGTTTTGGAAAAGAGAATTGGTAATGTTTCAGGTATACAGGTTGCTAAGGAGGATGGACCACCAGCAGTTGAATCATCTCCCACACAAGAATATGTTACACTTCCTATATGGACAGATGAGTATTATGCTGCTGCTACTGCTGCTACTACTGCAAGGAAAGATAATGGTGGTGTTCAAATACCACCAAATACAAACATGCATGATTCTTCAGGCGCTGACAAAGGGAAATCAAGCGCTGACACGACCAATTCAGACGTTGATGGCTCCAACGCTGACAACACCAGTTCAGGCGTTGTTAGCCCAAACGCTGACAAACAAGGATCAGACTTTGGAGACACCTTTACACAGCTTTTCTCTTCTCATTTTGAACAAGGTGGACCTTCCAATATCCATGAAGAGATTCCTGTTGATCAAGAAGAATCTGAAGAAGATATTGGCAACATGGAGCGTGAAATTGAGGACACCAGACTTTTTGAAGGAGGAGTTCTCACTTCCACAGCAAAGGATCACCCCACATCTCAAATCATTGGTGATGTTATGGCTCCAGTTCAGACAAGAAGATCCCATCAAGGTCTTGGTGGGTTTATTGCCAATATACACAAGAAGGTTGATACCCCTCTTGTACAAGCATGTTTGTTTGCCTGTTTTCTGTCACAGGAAGAACCCAAGAAGATTTTTGATGCTCTCAAAGAACCAAGTTGGGTGGAAGCAATGCAGGATGAGCTTCACCAATTTGCTATACAGGATGTTTGGGAGCTGGTTGATTGTCCTAGGTATGTGAGACCAATTGGGACAAGATGGGTTCTAAGGAACAAGAAAGATGAAAGAGGCATTGTGGTCAGAAACAAGGCACGTTTGGTAGCTCAGGGTTATACTCAAGAGGAAGGCATAGATTATGAAGAAGTCTTTGCTCCAGTTGCAAGAATTGAAGCTATCAGAATTTTCTTAGCTTATGCTTCTTGCATGAATTTTACTGTTTATCAAATGGATGTGAAGAGTGCTTTCCTCTATGGCACAATTGTTGAGGAGGTTTATGTAATGCAGCCTCCTGGTTTTGAAGATCCTGAGAATCCAGACAAGGTTTATAGAGTAAAGAAGGCAATGTATGGCCTTCATCAAGCCCCAAGAGCATGGTATGGTACATTGTCCACCTACTTGGTGGAAAATGGTTTCAAAAGGGGCACCATAGATCAGACACTATTTACAAAGAAGAAAGGAAAACATGTGTTGCTGGTACAGGTCTATGTTGATGACATCATTTTTGGGTCTACTGATCCAAAAATGAGTGAGGATTTTTCCAAGCTCATGACAGATAAATTCAAGATGAGTGCAATGGGTGAGATGAACTTCTTTCTAGGTTTACAAGTTCAGCAGAAAGAAGATGGTATCTTCATCTCCCAAGACAAGTATGTAGCAGAAATCTTGAAGAAATATGGTTTTTCTCCACATGAGAAGGAGGCTTCCACTCCTATGGATAGACAATACCCTTGGGGAAAAATTGGAGCTGGAAAGGATGTGGATGTTAGGCACTATAGATCAATGATTGGATCATTGATGTATCTTACAGCCTCAAGACCTGACATCATGTTTGCTGTGTGTGCATGTGCACGCCATCAAGTGACTCCCAAAGAATGTCACCTTTTTGCTGTGAAGAGAATTTTTAGGTACATAAGATGTTATCCAGATCTTGGATTATGGTACCCAAAAGATTCTCCTTTGGACCTTATTGCATATTCAGACAGTGATTATGGTGGTGACAAGTTTGATAGGAAATCCACAACTGGTGGATGCCAATTTCTTGGGAGCAGATTAATATCTTGGCAATGCAAGAAACAAACAGTGGTGGCAAACTCTACAACTGAAGCAGAATATGTGGCTGCAGCTGCTTGTTGTGGACAAGTCTTATGGATTCAGAACCAGCTGTTGGATTATGGGTATAATTTTATGCATACCACGATTTTTGTAGACAATAACAGTACTTTATGCATTATTAAAAATCCTGTACATCATTCTAAAACCAAACACATAGAAATTAGACATCATTTTATAAGAGATTGCTTTGAGAAAGGTTTAATACAACCAGATAGGGTAGATACTGAAGATAATGTAGCTGATTTATTAACTAAACCTTTTGATGCTGGAAGATTTCAATATTTGGTAACAAATATTGGAATGGTTAATCTCACTTAATATGTGTTTTGGAACCTTTTTGTAAAAGTATGTACAGGATAATGCATTGTTATTGGTCTTTGTGATGATTTAGATTTTCCACATTATTTTTCTAACACTGACAAAGGTAAATGTAACGCTGTCAAGTGTTATTTTGCCGTTGTGAGAGATATTATTGTCTAACGCTGACAAGAATTCCTTCAACGCTGTTAAGTGTTGTCGGGACGCTGTCAGCAACAAGTGTTAGTTTTGTGGTTTTCATCTAAATGTGCAGGTAATGGTAGCTTTATGCCATTGGATACAGAGTTGCTTATGGAACTTTGAAGAGCTATTTGGACATGTTTTGTTTATGGATGATGGTTGGAATATTTATATTTCTATCTTGACATACATTTTTAATGTTCATATATATATTTTGAGAACTCATGTATCATAGTTTAAGGGGAGGTTTAAGGAACCTTTAGGACTCTTGGGTATTCTTAGAATACTCTCATCACAATTCTAGATTGTGTCCACTGGTGAGTATGGGTTAGTTTTACTAAACCATGAGGCACTGTAGCATGCATAGTATATCAACTTTGCATGCTGCCAAGACATTTTTGACTTAGAATTGGTTATGGTCTGATGGGAGGCTTGGGAATCCTTTTGATATGGGTTTTACCTGGGAGTAACAAGGATTTTATGAGGTAACTTGGTTGTTAAGAATTTTGGTTAGCAAGGGACACTAGAGGACTGTTATGTCTATCTTGCTTATGCAAGTGTGCATAACTGGACAGTGCTTGCCGCCCTATGATAATTATCAGCTTTTGGTTATCTTCTCTAGGATAAATTACTTGTTAAGGTCATTGTTCACTTTTTAAAACAATTTTATTTTTGACGCTGACAAGATTTTTCCAAGCGTTGTTGTGACCAAAATGGACGCTGACATGGCTTTAGGCGAACGTTGACAGGATTATAGCCGTTGGGCGTTGATGGGTTATATTTGACCGTTGACAAACAATGGGACCTACCCAGTTGTAACCTTTTGACATATTTTCAAGCCGTAATTTTAGGAGTTGTTACTTTCATTAAATGCATGGGATAACTTATAAACTTTTTCAATATTTTCATGATTGATTTTTGAAAATCTTTGCCTATTTTTGGGCCAATCACGTGCATTCATCCACTCCTATAAATTTGGCTCCTATTTTAAACAGGGTATCTATAATTCTTGTCTAACACTTTTCTCTTATCAACCTTCATCTTTTATACATCAAATTAACAGCTTTCATCAATGGCACCAAGATTTAACTCAGCAGAATTGGATTTGGGGTTCAAGTCTCAACACAACATGATTGCTTATCTTGTTGCTGATAATACTTTGTTCCCTGAATACACACAGATGGTGGAGTATTTGAATGCATCCCCATTAAGGTATGCTCTTTCTCATGCACCACTCATTCCAGTCACACACATTAAATAGTTTTGGAACACTGTCAGTTCCTCAACAGTTAATGGAGTGACAACATTGAATTCTATTGTACATGGGAGACCTTGGGTGGTTACTGAGGCCTTGGTACGCCAGGCCTTGCATCTTAATGATGCTGATGGTATAACCATGCTTCCCATATCTGAAATAGAACAAGGGCTTAGGGCTTTGGGATACCCTATTCCTGATGAAGGTACTCTTAATAAGTACCATAAGCAGGAATTTCCCCCAGCCTGGAAGTACCTAATTCACATTCTCCTTCAATGTTTGAGTCCCAAATGTACTGCACACAATGAGATCAATAGATCCATTGCATCTGCTATTGTGTGTATTGCAACAGGGCAAAATTATAATTGGTCTAAAATGATTTTTGAAGGAATGTGTAAAAACAAGGGGACAAAAATGACTTTAGCTTATCCCCGTTTTCTGCAAATGGTTTTTGATGCTCAAGGATATTGTTCAAGGGATCACAATGACTTTTATAAGATCCCTGAACAAAAGAAGGCTATTTTTACCAAGATGAATTCACCACCTCATAGAGACCTACCATTAACCCCAGCCATGCTTGCTGTTATTGCAGCAGCACAACCCCAACCAGACCCCCAACCTCATATTGACCCTCAACCACAACTTGAACCTATCCCTGAACCTTTACCCTCACCTGACCAAATGCAAATAGACCAAAATCCCTTTGACGCTAACACATCTAATGTGGGCGTTGATATGCCTATTCCCAACGTTGACACCCAACCATCACAATCCCAAACACCCCTTAACCAACCTACATCTACACCATCTTCTACACCATCTTCCACACCACCAGAATATAGGTTGATGAAACGCCAAAGGACTGCTGGAGTGTTCTCCTCTGGTGGTCCTAGCCATGTAGCAGAGAGAACCACCACCACAAGTGTGGCTGGTGACCTGGATGAGGCTGAGACTATTGGTTCTGGCTTAGAAGCTGGCCAAGACAGTCCCACCATAATTAAGTCCTCATCCTTGCCCAATGAACCTAACTTGGGAGGTCAAATTCCCATTTTGGAAGAGGGCAGACTGGAACCAATGACGCTTTTAGAATTGACGGCTGTCTGCATTAGCTTGCAAAAGCAAAATGCAGACCTAGTACAAATTGTCAGTAACCAAGGCCTTGAACTCAATGAATTGAGGGAGAGGATTGTTGTTTTGGAGAGTGCTCATTCAAGGGGAGGTATGGAGGAGTCTTCCAAAGGGGAGGAAGCAAGAAATCTGAGTGATAAGAGCAGTCAAGATGGTCAATCATTGGATATTGCTGAAGCTCTTACTACATTGAAGGAACAAAAAGGTTTTGATACGTCCTTAATCTCTCCAACAAATTTAAATTTATCATTTACAGATATGCTGAGAGAGGTTTCACAAGGCGCTGAGGGAAAATATTTGAGCGTTGACAAGACAAGTTTGAACGCTGACAGAAGTATTTTGGGCGCTGATAGAGGAAATTTGGGCGTTGACAGATCTGCATATGGAGGTGATGTATTCCAGTCATCATCTATCATCAAAGATGTTCCTACTCAGGTATTATCATCTACCCTACCAACAATTGAACCAGCAGATAAGGGTAAGGGTAAGTTGGTAGAAGAAAATGTTCCAAAGAATGCAGCTCAGGTTGAATTTGATAGAAGATTGGCTGAGCAAATGATGGAACAAGGTGAGAAGGAAAAGTCACCATTTGTTGTGACTTCTGAGGAAGAAAGTGATGGAGGCAGCTCAGATTCAAGTGTGATGATTGTTGAACCAGAAAGACTTGAGTATGGTGATGAGCTTGCTAGGGAAAGGCTGAGAGATTTGAAGTTGCAAATTGATTTTGATATGCCAGAGGTAGTTCAAATGTACAATTCTTGGGAAGAAAGCTGTATGGATAATCCAGACTTGACCATTTCAGACCAAATATGGGGTTTGGAAATTCTTCTTAGAGTTCAGCAGGATTGTAAGGTGATGTTGAAGTACAGGGCAAGCAACATTCTCTCTGAATTGAAAAGGGATAGAAGGAAGCTCTATTTTATGTTGCTCAAATGTCATGGAGTTGGATGGACACATCAGAAGCTGAAGGCTTTGACATTTGATGAGTTGGAACATAGGGCTTATCCTATTTGGGTGAAAGTGCAGGAAGAGAACACTTTCAGACTTCTTTCAGATGAAAGAAAGGAGCAACTTGCAGAAGAGATGGCAATCAAGAAAGCTATGATAGTCCCTAGACCAGTGAAGAAGGGATTTGTTCTTGAGTTTCCAAAAGATATGTCTCAACTGTATCCAAGTGAAGCAATCATTAGAAAGAGCCTTAAGCTCTCCCCATTAGAAGCTTCAGATATGGTTCATGTGTTACCACTAGATTCCAGGAATCCAATTATAAGTTATGAGGAAGATGAATGTGGATTCTGGAAAATTGGAAGATTTGGCAAGGAGGTACACACTTTTACCACTCTCATATCTTTATTTGCAAGTTGTGACAGAGAAGACTTGGTAGACCTTTGGAGGTTGTTAGAGACCAAGTATGAGGCTGAAGCACCAACTTCAGCCAATGGAATAAAACTTTGGACCACATTCAAAAGAATGTGTGGGACAAAAGAAGAAGATCCTGAAATATGGAAGGATCTTGAAGATGACCTCAGTGGTCTTCAATGGAGGTTATATTCAGCTACAGGTGTATACCATTTGAGTTCTACAAAGTTTGCTGAGTATTTACTTGTAGATGCTCAGTATTTCATATCCAAGGCTGTTTTGGAGAAGATGAAGGACACCCAGTTGGAGATAGACTATACAAGTGACGTGGCAAAGAATTTGATCAGATTTATTTATTACCAATATGATAAGGTTTGTCAGACTCCTCCAAGTTCTTAATGTTTATTCAGAAACTTGATCATAAGAGTGGATATCAAGTTTAGGGGAGGATTGTTGGGAATAAATTTAGGCCAGAACACTTGAACGCTGACAAGAACAACTCAAGCGTTGACAAGAGCAAAGTGAGCGCTGACAGCATAAGCGTTGACAAGATAAAGTCAAGCGTTGACAGATTGAAGACAAGCACTGATGGAAGATGTGAGCTACACGTATATTATATTCTAGATTACTTCTAGTAAGGATAGAAACGACAATGTATTTTCTATGTTTATCTTTACCTAGAATAGTTGATTCGTAGCTTATTGTACAAGACTTCTTGTTCTATAAAAGAATATCTTTTAGGTTAATGTTTAATATCAGGTTTCATAGTATTCGCAAGTTAAACCTTTCATTGTAATCAACACGATTATTCTAATACAAGTGAAAGTTTGTTTAACATCATTGTGTTTTAGATCAAGTGTTAATTCCGCATAACACTTTGTTACTTTATTCATAAGCAAAGGTTTCTCTACGTGTAGTACTTGATCTAATCTCGTATACACAAAGCTAATCGATCTAAGTTTGGGATCAACAGCCCAATCCTTTCAAGGATTTCAAATGGACCCACAAATCTAGGTGCTAACTTCCCTTTTCTTTCCAAACCGCATCACCCCTTTCCATGGTGAAACCTTTAGCATAACTTTATCTCAAATCTCAACGGCTTACGCCTCTTGTCCGCATAGCTCTCTTGTCGGTTCTTTGCCATTTTCAACCTCTACTTAAGCACTGCCACCAACTCCATAGTTTTCCGATCCACCTCCGGTCCAATACGCTGGCCGCTTCTAACTTCATTCCACTATAACGGTGATCCACCTCATCTCCTATGAATTAACTCCAACAGTTTCTACTACAATTCCTATCACCAGACCTAACGGCTTCTATCCTCTACGGATTTTCCATCATTCAGAAGTTCTCCCAACCTTTATCACATCCAATGGTATATGTAGGATTGCATAACTAAAAGCTTCCCATGACATTCACATGAAACATGTCATAACCACCACCTCATCCTTGCTTTCCCATGCTCGGAACCAAGTAACTAACAATCCTTCATACTAACAGGTGCTACACCTTTTCTCTAGGTGAACGTTCCATTGCTCGTGACTACTAACCTCTTGCTATAACGGTTTTCCCTTTAAAATCACCCCACCATCTTGGCAACCTCTTGCTCCATCTCATAATTCTTCCTCCATACTACTTTTCGCTTGTATTTCCACAATCTTATGTTTCATACCATCTTATATCCCGTCTTCAGCCTATAATTTAGGCGTTTCCTCCTTTATTCCCTACATCCTCATCAATGGGGAATATGCCCCTATCACCGGTGACTCTCTCTTTGTGGGAGAATTCTTCCTAATATAATGCGTTCTCCAACTATCTCCAAATCTCACGCCAATGCTCTAGGCGTCTTTCTCAATTACCTATATAGTATGCTCATACCAACCATTAGTCTATCAACGATATACTACGCTTGCTTCACATCGTTTCTTCCCTTGCCATAATCCTTCATAAGGCATTCCATACCTATTAGGTTAACTTTTACACAAAACCTCCTATTCCATCGCATTTGTACGCAATCCTTCCAACTTCTCAACTATGTGACTTCTCATTCCTCTTGAAATATGGGATGAATTAGTCCGTCTATCGACTATCACCCAACTCTCATCGTACTTATTCCTCCACCGCATTATTTATCCCTTCCAACAAATTCGTCCTTACATTGCCCTTTCTAAGCCACTCCTATCTATGTAGGAAGTATAGTCTACGTCCCTTTTCTCCATATGATTGTCCAAGACACACAACATAAATATTGGCGCGTTCTCTGCTTTAGACAACTCAACTCGTGCAACCTACATCATGCATCCAAACCACCCTAATACGTCATCCATATAGTTCAAGTTCGTCTCAGCTTTACTTCATTCTTTTTATTCCATGTCTCATCAACCATGCTTGTTCTTTCCTAGATGGTACTTAGCCTTGCAATTGTCTTTCATCACTTAACTTCACCCATCACCTTTGCCAAATGTTCAATCAAAATGATTGAATATGTGTTAGAGACATTCATGATCCGTATATATCATTCTCTACGTCTAGTACCCCAAATGCCTCTAGCATTCTAGGCAGATATAACAGTCTAACTCCAATGACTAAGTCTTATCTAGTTCTTCCAAATCTTCAGTTCCTGCATCGTATAAGCAATCGCCTTTCTTTGTCGTTCTCGTACACCTCCAAATCCTTGCTCCACGTATCATCATGCTTCGCGAATTCATCCAGTCCTTCCGATAATGCCAAGATCGGCTCATTATCATATCCACCTCTTCAGCCTCCAAAACGCTTCCTCATCCTTTCTTTACTTCACCCCTTGCTGGTTCCACGATATGCCATCATCTCTGACTACTCGTCCTGGCCAACTTAATTCTAAAACTCACAGTTGAAAATCTCACGTATAATTCCCTTTCCTAACAACTCCAAAACCAACTCATAATTCGCCTCACTCTACTTCTTAGATTTGAGTAGATCAAGATGTCGTCGATGCTCCCGATGACAACTCGTTTATATATTGTCATGCACCCCCGATTCATTGACTCCATGAAAACTGCTAGCGCCTCGGCGAAGCCAAAATCATAACCGTAAACCCAAAGCGTTCATACAACATCCTTAGCAGTTTCAACTACGTCCTCCTTGCACCCTCTCTTAGAAGCAATACGAATAAATTTCTACCTCGTTCTACTCGCGAAAATCTACACGTATTCTTAAAGACTAATACTTCCTCTTATCAGACCACTCAACCGCTTTTCATAACCAATCTACTACTAAGCAACTTAAATTTAACCTTGCATCCGTTGCAATTTCTAACAACTCTTGCTCTAAAAATCATTCCATCAACAATTTCCTTAGAAAGGCACTAACTACAACTCCTCTCACTTCTCCTACTTGCTATATTTATAGTTCTACCTCACAGTAATTGGCAAACCTACTAAATCTCAAGAAATTTTCGGAAAACTTACATGCCTTACGAACAATCATAAATACCTTTGAGGTATTATATCCCCTTCCAACACTCTCTATGGCGCGTTACTTGTGCCAATATCCATACATTATACAAATCTCTATTCATCTCCCTTGGCACTCCTAAGAGACCTCATGACCACATTAGTTCGTCTACGAAATTCTTTCCTCCCCATTAAGGGCATTTCGACCGTTCTCTCATGGCCACCTACTTAATAGTGTAGGCGCGACCAAGTCTTTCATATGACTACCTCAACACTCCCAAACAATACGAAACCAAAACTACATCCTGAATCCACCAAATACGATCGACGAATCAAACCCACGGATAACTAACGACATTTCACGTGCACGAGTTAAAACAGACCAAAACCACGAAAACTCAAAAGGAAAACTCAAACAGGTACCAATTCAAATGACTCACGACAACGAAAAATGATCCAAGAAACACTTAATGGCAACCAAAACATCTTATGCCCCGCGACATATTATTTAAACCGTGCACAAGATCGACTTTTCTAAAAGAATATTTTTTTTCTTTCTTCACCACATCTATGTAACTCAAACAATCTACAAACAACCTTCTGGACGATCTCAAAACTCAACTCAAAGACTAGGTATCCCGTGCATCCCAAATCATTAAAAAAACTACTATTCAAAACTCAACCTTAAACCCGTCACTTGTACCAAAATTTCGATCAAGCTACTGACACCCCATGACTATACATACCAAATATTTGAAAAGTACATTCCGAGTACATAATTTTAGGCTTTTGAATCACCCAAAAAGCTTTAAAAATGAACAAGTTATGACCAAAACAGTTTTATAGTGGTTGTTTTCTAAAAAAACTAAAGAATCCTCTTAGTAATTAACGCAATCCTTTTTAAATGAAAAGAAATAAATGTATGTAAAATTTTCATGAACTTTGTTTTGTCTTGCATAAATAATTATAAATGACGTACATTGATTAAGCTCACTTATATAAACTATTTAAGTAGAAAGAAATTTTATTTCACTTTATTTTAAAGAAAGTCTTTTAGAATTTGAAATAAATAAGTGTTGATTAAAAAAAATCTTATGTTACATCTTGTTTCAAACACGACTCCAACACCTTACCCTTATTTTACCGAATACAACCAACTATCTAACTCTATAGTAGATTTCCATGTCCCTTTTTTTCAATATATACCGACCAAAAGAAATGTAAGACCCAACACAAAATATTTCATTATTTCAAAAGAAATCCCAAGTTATTTCAATAGACTTAAAACGAAGAACACCATTTTAAAACGGACACGTGAAATAGGAAACTCGAAGAATACGCCACAACAAAGGTTGAATATCTAAAAAGAAGCGAGCTAGCCACCCTCCTAAGGATACAATCGATAATTATAGGGGATCATACATATATAGGCATATCGGGATACATATACTTAAATCCGTCTAACATATACTATACAAGCATGTATTAACCCTCTTTCATGCAATCATACTTAGGAATCCATTGGAGTTACGGTACTTGTATAACTATGTTGGCCACCATACTTATACAATTACCCTTTCCCTAATGCACTCCCTCCTATGATGACACTTATAAGAATTGATACAACACATAACACATATATCCATCTACTCACATAAGCTCATAACCACATAAACAATAAAGTCCAAAACTCCATCCATTAAAATAACATAGTCTAACTCTTGAAATACAAAATCCATAGTCTAGCTAAAACAGCAAAGACTAAATACAAAACGAAAACATAATCAGTTATAAGTCATGTCGCCCATAAGAGTGGAAACAGCTTAAAATTCTTCATATCCACCTACTCCTAATAACTCGAACCACCACATGATTCTTAGGGAACATGACTTAAACATCAAAAGAAAAGTACTATACCTCAGGTACATAAAACAACCCAACAAAAGATAGAAACTACCATGTACCAAATTATGTACTATAATGTACAATTTAAGCAAAATATGACAATGACTAGAGTGGATGATTATGGTTCAACCAGCACTAGTCACACCCCGAAAAGAAAATAACATGTGGCTAAGTATGAACTACTATGGTTCAACCCGTACTAGTCAAAACTTAACAAACATCGCAAGTAAAATCCAATAACATTAAGAAAACTTTAATTAATATAAAATGCACACATACTCCTATGACGCCTATATGCAGGGACCCTTAAGCTATAGACTAGGTTACTAGACTAGGCAACCTAATTCTCTATAACCATTGGCTCTGATACCATTCTGTCACACCCCACCATGGCGGAATATGGGACGCGACGCATGGATATCATCACAACAATAGCGTGTCCATAGAGAGAACTATATGAATTAGAAATGTCATAAAAGGTGGCACAAATGTCATGACAATATCTCATCAATGCAGGAGTCTAGGTAAGTAGGTAACAGTCCTACCTCTTACCCAAGACAAACAAATAACACAAATGTTGGAAATACGTTTTACGTATTTATGAAGGATCGGTCGCTCCAACGATAATTATGTAATGGGCTCGTGGTCTACTTAATAATGTATAGTCCATATAGCCCACATGTAGGGTGGGCTATATATATACCCCTCCTAGCATGTTAGGAGGGGTTGGTTAATTCATTCATTTCACACTTATCATTAATCTAATCACTTTCTCTCTCTACTTTTCTTCCCTCTCCTTTCTCTCTCTACACTTCATCTTCCTCCTTCCCCATTTCCACCATTAATCAATAGATCTAATCCTTCATTTACCAAATCCTTAGAATACGTAGACCTTCAATTGGTATCAGAGCCATGGTTGAATCTTAGGATTTGCATTTTTTTTTTTATCTTTTGATTTGGTGGTAAAAATCCTTTCTTTTCTAATTTTCTATCCATCTTTTCATCATTCGATCAATTTTTTATCAATTTTTTTATAAATTTTATCAATTTTTATTTTTTATTATCAGGTTTACTTTTTTCGTGTATCCGTTTTTTATTTATCAGTTTTTTTTTATTATCATTTTTATCAATTTTTAAATAATCAGTTTTTTTTTTTTTTTTTATATCATCATTTGTTTAATCAAGTATCATTTTTTTATCAGTTTTAATCAATTTTTATCATTTTTTTTAATAATTTTTTTAATCAATCATTTTTTACTCAGTCCAAATCCGTCCTCGAGTCAAATTCGTCCAAATTTTGATCTTTTTCATATCTGTCCAAAGGTGTTTTTGGTCAAAACAGTCCATGAGTCCAATCCAAAACAGTCCAAAAATTGTCAGTTCTATCAGTTTTTGAGTTTCTGTTCCGGCGATTCGTCTTTCCGCATAGGTTTTCCGAATGGTCATTTTTTCCAAATACATTTTTTCCGAATAGACCAAACTTTCCGAATAGACCAAACTTTCCGAATAGACCAAACTTTCCGAATAGACCAAACTTTCCGAATAGACCAAACTTTCCGAATAGACCAAAAGTTCCGAATAGGAAAAAGTTCCGAATAGGAAAAAGTTCCGAATAGGAAAAAGTTCCGAATAGGAAAAAGTTCCGAATAGGAAAAAGTTCCGAATAAGACTTTTCCGCATAGACAAAAACAACAAGGTCTCGACCCTCACAAAGACTCGACAACCAAACCCAAACCTCGACAAACACTCTCGTCTCACACGACTCATGATCCAGAACAGCAAACTCGACTCATCTCATCTAAACAAGAACCTTTCCCCCCCCCCCCCAACCCAGTTCACCTTGTCTCGTCACAACCCCCCAATCTCTCGTAAACCCATCGACACACACACCCTTACAATCCTCGACTCACCCCAACAGACTCTCACATCTCTCGACATCAACATTAACTAAAAATATAACAGACTCAACAACTGACTCGATTACCCCCCACCCTCGACTCATGTACCCACAGACTTGACTAAACAATCAACCCAAACCAAACATCTACAAACTCGATTTACACAGAATCGATTAACAAACCCATACTCTCGTCTCACAAAAGACTCGACTCGAATCCTCAACCGACCATCACACCTCAAAAGAACCCCTCACTCACATAACAGACCCAATCTTTCGACTCCCTCTCTCGACTCAATCCTCACCAAAACACCCTCACCCTCGCTTACAACACACCCATACCAGACTCACACAAACAACCTCATCAAAACAAGAAAGACACACAGATGAAGAGAACGGTTGTGCTTCGAAAATAAAAGTTAAAGAACCTACCCGAGACCCATGCTAGGATCTTGAAGCCGAATCCTTGATATTATCTTCTCGTGTGGATTGATAATAGGGTTGGATTTGATAACATCCAATAAGCCGAATCAACAAGTTTAGTTTGTTTGTGAATCTGAAAAGGTGAGATTTTGTTCTCTGTTGAATTTTTTGTGGCGCAGAAAAAATCAAACGAAGGAGAGTTTTTTTGGGATAGCTTTAGTTTATGCGAGAGAGAGAGATAATCAGAAGAAGTCGGAGGAAATTGAGGAGATTTGAGTTACTGGTTTTTTTTCCGATTGAGTTTTTTTTAGAGAGATCAGTGAAAGAAGACGCAGTTTATTTGTGAGTTGTGAGAGAGAGAGAGAATAGTATAAGATATTAAGGGGCGGAGTAAACAAGAAGAGGAAATTTGGGGCGGTGGGATTCTTTTGATTAGGCCACGTGTCACAGGCGGACTTTACAAAGTTTTGGTTTTGGGAATATACAGGCCACGTTTTTTTTTAGACGGAGAAAACTAGGCTCATATCTTTATTTTTTTATTTTAGTTAAGTTTTAAATTCCTAATCAAAAAAAAAAAAAAAAAAATTTTAAATTAAGTAAATTTTCGTTTTTTTTTTATTTTGGAAAAAGTTTTATTTTGGATATTAATTGTTATTTTGGATATTATTTTTGATAATCAATTAATAAAAAATTTTTTTATCTTTAATAGTTAATTTTTATTTTTCTAATTTTATTTTCCATTTTAAAATATCACATTTTATTTTTTTTATTATTAGTTAAATTAAATTTTGTATTTTTGTCACTTTTATATTTTTTTTATTTTGTCACTTTTATATTTTTAGCATTTTATTTAGTAATTTTTTGGCAAATCGTGTTAAGCGGGTATTTTTTTTTTTTTTTTTTTTAAAAAAAAAAAAAAAAAAAAAAAAAAAAAGTTACCGTGAAAAATTTTTGACGGGTTATCGTGACGAGTTATAGTGACGGGTTAAAAGTTTTGTGGCCGGATTTAAAGACAAACGTGACGAGTCAAAGTGACGAGCTTCATTTACACCATCCATCGAGGAATTTTAAGTATTATTTACGGGTCTTTCGTTTTAATCGATCTTTAATGGATTCGTTCGATTCGACATGTCAAAAGGGAGAGTTGTATTTAAGGCAAAACGAAGTTAAGAAAAGTGGCATCACCTCCTTTCAACTACTCCAGTCTCATCTTGTCACTCTTTCGGGGATTCAAGGAGGGAGCGAATTTGTGACAATCTTTGGACAAGATCGTCATATATTCATCGACTCCATTTTCACCACTTTGACCAACCTCGCCGAGCAACTCAACCATAACAACTTTAATCACTCTGCATCGGCACTTGCATACAAGGCTCTTGTGACACACCTCACGCCTTTCCTCCAATTTAATATCATCAAGTCTGAAAGTTCGATGCTTTGCCAATCATTTCTTCGAGATACACATACCGAGCTTCGAGTTTTTCGTGATACAATATTGAAACTCATGACCTCGGTCTCGTCTTCGATTTATGAAAGATCTCGACTTCAGCAAGGGTATGATAATGGAGTGCAAGACTCTTCGATGCAAGACGAAATTGGTCATACGATTGACAACTTGGAGCCTAACGATGCCAAGAGCACAGAATCAGGAGGACAACATGATGCCAGTGGCACGTCAGGGAATGTTCACGAGATTTCTCTTGATGACACCTTACCCATTTATGACGCAGAGCCTGCAAACATGGTACAATGTAATGTGGTTTATGATGTATATGCTGATGATATGCCGCATATTGAGAATTTTGAACCTAAATATGACAAACATGGGATGGAAACGAGCGATAGCAATACCACTTCTGATTCATCCGATGTAAGTCATAATGGGGGAGAGATTATTCAGAATGCTATAGTTCATCATGATAAATGCTCTATAACTGCCTCGTTAACTGATTCTGATTCCAAGATTAAAGAGCTCGAAACGATCGTAGCTCGGCAATCAAAAGATCTTGAGGATGCCAAACTTGAATTTTCTAAGAAAACGGACAAATTTGAAACATACTTTGAAAAACTTGAAAAGTCAAACGTTGTTCTTGAAAGAAAATTGGATCAAACTGTTCTAGATTCTAAAGCTGAAAAGGATAATCTTTTGAAACAAATTCAACTGCTTGAATCTAAGTTGGCATCCCAAGATAACTTGCTCAAAGAGAATGAGACTTTAAAGGCCCAAGTACAGGAAAAGGTTTTTGCTATAGCTGCGTTGAAAAACGAGTTAAGGAAAACTAAAGGATCTAGTGTGGACACTAAGCTTGAAAAACCATCAATCTTGGGGAAACCGCCTACAAATCAGTTCGTCAGACAACCGATTGTCAGACAACCTACTGCATTTAGATCCGAGCGACCACAATCCTCGAGACCGCGGTTTGCCTCCCAAGTTGATTTGGTTCATCTTTTTAGACCAGTCACTCCAGCAACTAGGCCCAATGTGATCACTCCAGCTTTAGCAAGACCAAATCATATGATTGCCTCTAGTTTCCCTAAAAATACCAAGAACACGTCTAGAACTAGTTCAAATGACGTTTGCCATAAATCTGGTCAAAGGGAAGCTATTCAAAAGACACATGTAAGAGATAGCAATGTCCAACCTAGTCAGAGGCCTTCTAGATTACCCAACACTGCTAACCGTAGCATGCCATCTTCTAGGAGCATCGATCAATCATCTAGGAATTATTCAGACATTAAATATGCTACTTGTAAAACATGTAGAAAATGTGTCTTTACGGCAAATCATGATGCTTGTGTCAAGAAATTACTTGATGAGGTGAACTCCCGTGCTAGAATTAAGTCCCAGTGGATAGCTAAAATCAAACCCTTTGGTAAAGTTTGGCGCCCCACTGGTAGAACTTTTACTCTTGTAGGAAACGAGTGCCCTTTAACTAGGATAGTCTCTGATTCTACGAAGACTACTAGGGAGGAAATTGCAAAGGATGATACATCACTTAAGCCTGAACTTAAGATTTTCTATAAAAGGAAACGTTTGCCAACTAAGACAAGTGAATCATCCCCTCAGGCCACCTCTGACACAAGTAAAGCCAACTGTGAACCCCCACGTGCTTCAAAAATAGATATCTCTAACCCATGCAAAAGTATACAAACTCCTAATGAGAATGCAGGTACCAAAGTTGATGTTCCAAAAGAACGAAGCGGTCCAATCGTTGTGTACCGTTCAACTAAGGACACTCTTAGAGTTTGGTTGCTGAAGAAGCAGATATCAGAGAAACAAATGTCTCAGGGGATTCATGGTTAAGCTGCACAAAGGACTTACAATCACATAACAGACTATAACTCGTTCATCAAAGAAAGGAAAGTTTATCGCCGATGATAAACTTATCCTAAAAACGAGAAATTCATTTTTCTCGGGCATGAGCTTATATCAAAAACATTCCAAGTTTTTAAGCTCATGCATTATGGCTTATCATTAAATATCAGATGGTAACCCGTCCTTCAAATAAAGGAAAGTTTATCGCCGATGATAAACTTATCCTTACAACGAGAAATTAAATTTTCTCGGACACGAGCTTACATTAAAACCATTCAAAGGTTTTAAGCTCGTGTAAATGACTTATAGTTAAATGTCAGACTGTAACTCGAACTTAAAATAAAGGAAAGTTTATCATTAATGATAAACTTATCCTCATAACGAGAAATTCAATTTTCTGGTCATGAGCTTGTCTTAAAACATTCGAAGTTTTAAGCTCAGAAAGGAAAGTGTATCTTTTAAATAAGAGAACTTTTCCTCATAACGAGAAATTAACCTTTCTCGGTCATGAGCTTTCCGTTAAAACAGTCAAAGTTTTCAAGCTCATGAAAACGACTTCTAAGTAAATGTCAGCTTAGGACTCGTTCTTCAGATAAAAGGAAGGGTTATCGCCGATGGTAACTTATCCTTACAACGAGACGTTTACAACTTCTCGGACTTGAGCTTTCCTAAGATATTCCAAATCTTAAGCTCAAGTAATTGGTTTTCAAAACTTTGAACACAATTTTTCGAGAATTTCTCAAAAGGTTTTTCTAAATGTTTCAAAATTGTGTGTTCAAAAATGTTTTGATAAAAAGAGCATGTCTTCTGGAATCGATAATATTTACGAACCTAGAAATGTCATTCAATAATGACACGGGGTTGTAAATAAAGTTCGAGCAGAAGTTCAAACTTTTAAAACATGCTCAAAATGGTTTGCTATTAATTCAGATAGCAACCCGCTTTTCATAATCAAGTCAAGCATTTCACCGGAAAGCTTTGACTTCAAAATCCGAAGTTATCAACTCCTCAATCCGAAGTCCGTTGCAATTGATATCTACATACTAGACGATGCGACTGCTCAAACGACGACTACAGCTCTTTAAGTAGAACACGGGTCAACAATTGAGGGGAGCAATTGTCCAGCATTCAGAATCTTTGATGCCGAAAGTGCCGTAGTTCACAAGTTGGTGTCAAGACAACGATATCAATTGTCCATGTGGTGTAAAGGAGAAGATAATTTCAGAAGTTACGAGGAAGACCAACATTCGTGAACAAGAACCATGTGCTTCTTTCATATGTTGTTCTCCATTATTCAGGTCCAACCTCGTACATTGCTAATCTTGTGAATTCATTATCATATATTGATCTTTGCACGTGTTAAATACCTTACACTTGTGTTTAAAAGGTATTTAATTTACGTTTTAAGTACACCCTCATTAATTTGAGGGGGAGCTTGTGTAATTCATGAAGATAATTGGATTTACATTTTTCTTCCCAAATTTTCTTAAAAGGCTATTAAATCAATTGATATTAAAAACATCGATTGGGTTAATATTTTTAATATGGGGGAGAAAATGTGATTTAATATGGGATATGATCAATCATAAATGGTTTGACTTAACGTGTTAGCTCATCCCGACATGTGCGAAATGTTTTCGAATATCGTAGCATATGTTAAGGGGGAGCAAAATGGATTTGCACTTCAAAATGGATTTCATGGTGACATACACTTACCCAAAACATCTCTATTCACGACGGTGAAGATTGTGGTGACATAAGGATGGTAGGATAGGTTAAAGTCCAATGATTTCTCTAGAACCGGAGGAATCTTCCCAAGGACATTCCATAGCTAGAAATAGTAGTCCTTAGGAAAGATGGAGAAAGATTGTGAACGTAGCTGAATGCCGACCAAGTACTTAAGTTAGCACTGGAACAATCACAACAAGGTGCTAGTTATGACGTATTGGTAAGCATTGAAGGGGTTGAAGAATGAAAAAGAATTGTAAAGATAAAGGGTGTAAAGAAAGAAGCCCTCCTTACAACCTTAGGCAGAAACCGGGTCAATTCATATGCTATTGAGATCATTTTTAATGATTCTTGATATTGAAGATAGACATCATGGACCCAGTGATGCAAGGCACAACCCATCCCAGCTAACTCAGATATCTCTTAAAAGATATTTGTTTTAATCACACGGAGACAACACATTATCTATTGATTTATTCACTCCGAATAGATTGGTATTGAAAAGGTGGCACTCCTCTCCAGCCTCCGATAACTAAAATCCAAAATGCACGATCGAGTCTAGAGCCATTTGAGATCATCAAATATCTCATTAGGACACACTTTCATTATTCCTTACTTGTTCACACAATGTGAAAAGTAAGAAAGATATTAAGAGTCCTACGCAAAATCTTCATGATCTTGCCTGAACATCCGAGTAATACGAAAGTATTTACAATGAAGATGGAAATCCTTCTTGAGCGAATATCAAAAAGCTCATGGTAGGTGACTTGTGCGATTCTTTATGAATCAAACTTGTGATAACTGGAAAGCAACAGTGGTTTAATTCTTAAATGAATTTAAACACGTTCCAGGCCTCTACGCATTATCATATGATCTTGCCAGAACACTCAGAGTGACTCTTTATTGATCACAGTGACGAGTGGAAATCCTTCTAGTGTTAACATCAAACAGCACTTGGTAGGTAACTTGCAAGATTCTTTATGAATCAAGCTAGTGACAACTGGAAAGCAACGATGGTGCGGTTCTTAATTGAACTTCACTTGTTCCAGGAACATGAATTGACGGCTTCAAATCATGCGGATAATATTATCCAAATGATTCACTCTTTACGTTCGCAGTCAGCTTTGGACGGTCGAGTAAAGAGAACGGGTTTACCCGCGAAATCTTGTCAAGGAGGTTCTTAATTGAAACTACCTGCCACAAGTACGATATTTAATATCGTCCAACGGTCTTCACCGACCGGAGGTAAAATGCTACCGAATTAGAATGAAATGTTCAAGGCCATTTCATCCGTGTATATTGTTTGTTGCTAACTGTCTTATGCAGCGTAACAAGAAGGTGGCATTGCGGTGTACAATCCAAAAGAAGTCGTCACCACATGCTTATACTACATACACTTAGTACTTCAACAAATTCAAGAAAGTCTGAAGGTCAAGTCTTCCGCTGTATCAAACTCTGAAGCTTTCAAGAATTTAAAGGTATAAGTATGTGGAACATGAAGTCACGAAGAGGCAAATTTCACAAGTGATGAATGCACAAGGTCAAGGCAAGGAAACATGCTCAAGACTAAAGTCAAAGATCATATCAAGCATATTCACAAGAACAAGATCGAAGACTCAAGCATAGATGCTAGGTTTAAGATTTTGTAAAATGGTGTGACCTCCCTTAGGGGGAGATTGTTGGAAATGTATTTTCCCAAAGAAAGTCTCGGTCACATCATTATTAGCATAGATCACGAGCTATAGAATATTTAGAACTTTGTAACTTGGAGCGACCTCCCTTAGGGGGAGATTGTTGGAAATACGTTTTACGTATTTATGAAGGATCGGTCGCTCCAACGATAATTATGTAATGGGCTCGTGGTCTACTTAATAATGTATAGTCCATATAGCCCACATGTAGGGTGGGCTATATATATACCCCTCCTAGCATGTTAGGAGGGGTTGGTTAATTCATTCATTTCACACTTATCATTAATCTAATCACTTTCTCTCTCTACTTTTCTTCCCTCTCCTTTCTCTCTCTACACTTCATCTTCCTCCTTCCCCATTTCCACCATTAATCAATAGATCTAATCCTTCATTTACCAAATCCTTAGAATACGTAGACCTTCAACAAACAAATCAACATATAGGTTCATAGTATCACTTATTGAAACAAACAGAAAAATAAACTAAGAAGGAACGGGGATCTCCTTCTAAATGCATTCCTACGCGACTCCAATCCTAGCCACATATGTTCTCACACTTAACCACTTTATCACCTGAAATAGACACTAAAACACGTCAACATAATGTTGGTGAGAGTCATAGGTTTAAACTCCAACCGAAAACAGATTAAAATAAGCTGTGAACCACCATAAACCACTTAACATATGGACAATGTGCTACAAATATGCATTAACAACTGACATTCAAGATCAATCATTCCAAACAAAATCCAAGGCTCCCAGCCTTACCAAATGGTACCATAGGCGCCCATACACCTATGTACCAATCCCAAGGCCCCGCCTTGTCATTATTCATTGGTCCCATGATGCTCACACATCTATGTACCTCCCCAAGGCCCCGCCTTGTCAACATCCCCTTGGTACCAAGTCAAACAACAATAACTGAGACGGTACGTGTCCCCCGATCCAAATGATAAACACAATCAAGAATCACATAGCAGTTAATCACATAAGTGCACACACAAGTCCATCACAAACCATACAAACATTCACAGCATTAGTTACAAAACCATACAGTGTCTCTTCCATCCCATCTGGAAGTCAAAATCATTAAAAGACATGGGACTATGAAACTCACCTGATTGAGCTTCTCCAAAAGTCCGCGCACTAGCAAAAAGCTAACAAACAAAAGCAAACAATCAAAACATAAACCAAACACTAAGATGGCTCATCAACCTATGATGGACATCTAAACTTCTCCAATATATATACCTCATTTATATGCTCTAAACATCTCATTACACCCCTCTATAAAGCCCTTAACTTAGTTTCTTCATAACACGTCCCGTTAACATTTTACCCAAAACAGTCCCAGTTTTTAGGTCTCCAAACTATGAGCCAAACGCCCACCTAACCATACCCATGATCTCTGTAAAGGAAACCCTATGCCCTTACATATGTTAGCTAACTCCTCCCTTTTGCCCCAACCTTAAAGCTAGTGTTAAGGCCCCGATATATATATATATATATATATATATATATATATATATATATATATATATATATATATATATATATATATATATATATATATATATATATATATATATATATATATATATATATATATATATATATATATATATATATATATATATATATATATATATATATATATATATATATATATATATATATATATATATATATATATATATATATATATATATATATATATATATATATATATATATATATATATATATACTTCTGCCTATCCGCATTTTACCGATTTTGAACATACAAAAAGTTTTTTATGATCAGGGGGTCTTACCCTAACCCAATTGCTTAGCCACCCTTCAGGTATCTTATTTAATATATAAAACAACACCCATGCTCATTAGAGGGCTCAAGTGTACTCCTAAGTACCCCAATCACCTTAAAACGTTAAATTAAACCCGACTGATTTCAAAACTGTTTTGACCTCCGACTGTTGTAACCTGTTTTTTACCCAACTCCCTACCTCCAATTTAGTTCTCGTTTCTTGCATTTGAAAGACAACTCAATTTACTTTCCAGGGATGCTTGGATCGCAAAATAAGAGTTTGTAGAACTCTAGATATGATCAAAACAAGTGACTCAAAAATCTGCCCAGTTTTTAAAAATGAATTTAAACATGATTAAACCCTAATTAACATCACTAATAATCACCAATCATTATACTAATCATGTTAATTGTTATAAAACCCCTAACTGAAGATCTATTAAGAACTCTAATCCATCATATAAATTGATTACATAAAACTTGAAGCATTAATGCTATAAAACAAGAAAACTATAAGAATTAAATCAAGATTTTTACCTCAAATCTTCAAGAAAATTATTTTTGATGAATCCCTAAATTATGGCTTGTAAAAATCCGGCCAAAAGGGGAGATGATTAATGAAAAACTGATTTTTGTGATATAAACATGGTATTTATATGTTTTATTAAAAAGGCTTTTCCAAATTGGGCTCAAGTTGGGTCTTTTGGCCCATTATCTTTTCTTTTTCTTTTCTAGTCGGTTTAAAACCCGATTCATATATATATATATTTTATTTTTTTTCTTTTTAAGACTTATTATTATGTTATTAATAATACCTTAATTTACCTTAATTTATTTCAGCTTCTAAAGCCTCTGAAACCTTAAAACCGTAAAACTAGTCAATTTTACGCGTATACCTAAAAAAACGTAAAATATACAGTTTTAAAAAAACTCTTGAATTTTGAAATAAAATTTATAACTAAGTCCTAAATGACTTAAAACCATCCCGAAAAATACTCACATGACTAAACACCTTACCCGAGACCTCTAAATGCTAAACCCCAAATCCTAAAAAAAATACAATTTACTATAATACTTATACGTATACGTAAACATCAAAATAACACCATTTCATTTCATAGTCACTAACTGTGAGCTGAACACGAAATAACCGTTCCTCGATTTACTTATGAGTAATTTATACCCATATACGATATCCACACCAACCTCGTTCACGCAAAATAACATGTAAACACGCAAATCACATAGTCACACATAAATTAACCTTAAAATAAGACCAAGCGACGAACCTCAAAACCACGGTTGTCACAAATAGGGACCCGGTCTCATTGGTAACCGTCAAGCAACGGCCTGGGGAATCTACAGAGGCCTTCACCGAACGCTTCAATGACGAGTGCACACGCACAAAGACAATGCCGGAACTCCTAAAAATTTCTGATTATATGCACGCCATAACAGACAGGGAATTAATCATACGTCTCAATGACAAGCGACCGGAGAAGTATGACGACCTTATGGAAAGGGTCAGGAACTTGATAGAGGGAGAAACCGCGGTAGCCGCGGCCTACCCTTCAAAAGGAAACAACTATCGATCGAACGACCAGTCAAGGAGACAGTCGGGTGGTCAAAGCAACCAGGGCAGTGGGAGGAGCTCGGACTACAAGAGCCAAAATAAAGGAGGGCGGTCGGAGGACAAATTTACCCCTCTAAAGATGTCCTACCGGGAGATCTTGGTGACAGAAGGGGCCAACTTCCCGAGACCTCCCCCAATGACGACTCCGGTGGACCGTCGTCAAGGAAATCGCTTTAGCGAATTCCACAACGACAAGGGCCACGACACGGAGGAATGTATCCAGCTCAAGAAGCACATTGAGTTACTGATCAAGTCAGGAAAACTCAAACATTTGGTCAAGAATTGGAAGGACGGAAAGGACAACAAGAAGTATGACAAGAAAGATCCCCAAAAGGACAAACCTTCGACTATATACATGATCCAATCCAGGAAGCGCCGCGCAAGGCAGAAAATTAGTCAAAATGTTTCACGCGGCAGAGAAATCTCATTCCCTCCCATCACGACAAGTGACGTAGCTGATGCACCTCTCACGATTGAGATAAGAATTAGAACACACAATGTCCGCCGTATGTATGTGGATGGAGGGTCATCGGCAGAAGTACTTTACGAACACTGTTTCGTACAGCTACGACAAAAAATAAGAAGCCAATTAGCACCGGCCACGTCGCCACTCATCGGCTTTAGTGGAGACACCATCTGGCCAATTGGACATTTGCGTCTGCTTGTAACCATTGGGAATGAAGAGCATTCCACCACGGCGTGGATGAACTTTATGGTGATACGCTCACACTCTCCATACAATGGGATCATAGGCAGACCAGGCATCCTGGCCATACGGGCAGTACCCTCCACAGCTCATGGAATGATTAAATTCCCTATGAAAGGAGGAATCGTCACTATCTATAACATAATCATACCAGCATCCGAATGTCATGCCGTGATAACACCAGTTCCACCTGTTCCCCCCAAGGATGGATCACCACCTCCTACTGGAAGGTGGCAATCCATCATGAGTATCCGGAACAAGAGGTATCCATAGGAGGAACACTCTCGGATAGCGGCAAGAGAGCCATGTGCTCTCTCCTAAAAGCAAAACTAGATGTAATCGCATGGGAGTCCAAGCATATGACGGGCGTACCGCGTGCGATAGCAGAACATAAACTCCAAATCCGCCAGGGATATCCTCTCGTTAAGCAAAAGAAGCGCGGTCAGGCACCAGAACGCAGCCAAGTAATATTGGATGAAGTACGGAAATTGGTGGATGCAGGTATCATGCGCGAGGTATACTACCACGAGTGGTTATCCAATCCGGTCATGGTCAAGAAGCATGATGGGAGCTGGCGCATGTGCGTGGACTTCACAGATCTAAACAAAGCCTGTCCGCAGGACTGTTATCCGTTACCGGAGATTGATTGGAAGGTGGAATCCCTATGTGGATATCCCTTTAAGTGCTTCTTAGACGCATACAAAGGATACCACCAGATCCAGATGGCGGAAGAGGACGCAGAAAAGACGGTGTTCCATACTAGTCAAGGCGTATATTGTTATACAAAAATGACATTCGGACTAAAGAACGCCGGGGCAACGTATCAGCGACTTGTTGACAAATCCTTCGACTCACAGATAGGCCGCAACCTTGAGGTCTATGTTGATGATTTAGTCATCAAAAGTCATATGGAGGATGCACTTCTCCGTGACGTCCAAGAGACATTTGACACATTGAGGAGGATTAATATGAAACTGAATCCAAAGAAATGCATGTTTGGGGAAACGGAAGGGATGTTCCTTGGATATACGATTGATCCAAACGGCATCAAGCCTTGCCTGGAAAAGACGGACGCGGTAATACAGTTGCCATCTCCCCAGACGCGAAAAGAAGTACAAATTAAATGGGAAGCTGGCCGGACTAAACAGGTTCTTGTCGAAGTCCGCAGCGAAGTCACTGCCCCTATTCAAAACACTCAAGAAGTGTATCAAGAAGGGAGATTTCCGGTAGAAAAAGGAAGCGGAGGAAGCTTTTGGTCAGCTTAAGCAACACCTCGCAGCTCTTCCCATGCTAGTTGCACCCCGACCTAAGGAGGAGCTCATCATGTTTATGTCGGCCACACATGGAGTGATAAGCGCGGTACTCATGACGGATAGGGACACAGTCCAAACTCCGGTCTACTTCATAAGTAGAACACTGCAAGGGTCGGAGTTGAATTATTCTTCTATGGAGAAACTGGTTTTGGCATTAGTGTTTTCCACAAAACGGTTACGCTGGTACTTTCAGGCGCACCCAGTTGTGGTTATTACTGATCAACCAATAAAACAAGTCATCTCTAGACCAGACGTAGCCGGTAGGCTACAGAAGTGGAGCATTATGTTGGGAGAGCATAACATCTCTTATAGATCACGTACAACTGTTAAAAGCCAAATCTTGGCAGATTTCTTGATAGAGAAGTCGGACGAGGATGGACCGGTCGTACAACGAGAGGAAACTCCAGCAGAACCATGGGTATCATTTACGGACGGATCCTCGTGCACGGATGGATCAGGAGCTGGTCTCATCCTTACGAATCCGGAAGGAATGGAGTTTACATACGCCCTGCGCTTTGAGTTCACAACCACCAATAATGAGGGAGAATATGAGGCGTTGATTGCGGGTTTAAAAATCGTCGCTCGAATGGGATTCCGCAACCTTGAGGCCTACGTGGACTCACGGCTTGTGGTGAACCACATTCTAGGGGGTTACGTAGCCAAGGACGATAACATGGTTCGATACTTGGAGAAAGTCAAGTCACTCATCGCTGCTTTCAGCAAGTTTTATATCAAACAGGTACCAAGAGGTGAAAACAAGAAGGCGGACGCTCTTAGCAAGATTGCGTCTACAAGTTTCGCCCACTTATCCAAGCAAGTCTTGGTAGAAATACTAAAGGAAAAGTCTATAACGGAAGGGGAAGTCGCAACTATAGTTGAGGAAGATGGACCTACATGGATGACCCCGATCATCAACTATTTGACTAATGAAACCCTTCCGGATGAGGAAAAGGCGGCACGGCGTATCAGAAGGAAGTCGCAGCACTTCAATCTTCGAGAAGGTATTCTTTACAAGCGCTCTTTCTTACAGCCGTGGTTGCGGTATGTTGGGCTACGCCAGGCTACTTATGTGATCAGTGAGATACATGAAGGGTTATGAGGCATGCACGCGGGTCCCCGATCTGTAGTAGCTCGAGCTCTACGCACAGGATATTATTGGCCTACTATGAATAGGGATGCACGCGACATGATTCGCAAATGCAGTGATTGCCAAGTGCACAGACCAGTACCGCAGCATCCGTAACAGGAACTGACACCCATTACATCCCCATGGCCATTCTATAAGTGGGGGATTGACATTGAAGGACCTTTCCCTGTAGCTTCAGGGGAGTGAAGTTCTTGATTGTCATAATGGACTACTTTACACGTTGGATAGAGGCTAAGCAGTTAAATCCATCACAGGCAAACAAGTTAAAAAGTTTGTTTGGGAGAACATCGTGTGCCGTTTTGGCTTACCAGGAGAAATCATCTCGGACAACGGGAAGCAGTTCGCGGATAATCCATTCAAGGGCTGGCATTGAATATCACGCGGTGCTTCGCATCTGTTAAACATCCGCAGACAAATGGTCCTGTGGAACGAGCAAATAGAAGCTTGGGTGAAGGCATCAAGGCACGCTTGGATGAACGAAGTGCCAAATGGGTAGATGAACTGCCACATGTTCTATGGGCACATAGGACTATGATTAAAATAGCCAATGGGGACACTCTATTTGCACTGGCATACGACACTGAAGCTGTTATACCAGAAGAAATCGGAATGCCAACCATCCGCACAACGGAGGTTAATGTCGTCACAAACGACGAGCAACTCCGGATTAATCTGGACTTGTTGGAGGAGAAAAGAGAAATAGCGGCTATCAATGAGGCCAAGTCCAAGGCACGGATGAAGGCTTATTATGACACCAAGGTTAAAGGTGTTTCTTTTCGACCGGGAGATTTTGTTTATCGTGCCAACAAGGCAAGTCGAGCGGAGAATACAGGAAAGCTGGGCCCTAAGTGGGAAGGACTGTATGAGGTTACGGAAGCCTTAGGACGGGGCGCGTACAAGTTGCGTGACATGGATGGCCGCGACCTGGAACGCACATGGAATATTTGCAATCTTAAAAGGTGCTATCTTTGAAAAGCTACGGCTTCCGCATGGAGACTTCGCTATATCTGGCTTCAATGAAGATCCATGCGTTCTCTTTGTTTTGTTTTTTTATGCTGTCTAGGTTCCCTTTGTTTTTAGGATTTCCCATTCTTGTCAAAACAAAAAACGTAAACGTTCTAATAAAATGTCGTGGTGCCTAGCTAGCTCCACGGCTCATTCTTGTGCAAATTATTGTCCTATTTTTTAGATTCTATGAATAAATTATTGTCATATAGATTTAGTTGTTATTACTATAATGTGCTATCTCTTATTCATATGCATTCATTCAATACCGTACATGTACTATGCGCCTCTAGGCGGGGTAAGAGGATTAAGTGAACCTTATAATTCAACTTGTCGCATAAGAGGGATGCAACCCCAGTGACGCGGATCATGTATCCTTACTAGACACCTTACTCATAAGACGTTGTGATAAGTTTCCATATGCTACGCTCACGTAGTGCTTTGCATGATAAAGACGCACGCCGCCCGTATAGTAAAATATAGACTTGATTGTATTTTTGAGTAAGACGTGACATGTCATGCAACACAGGTATATGATATCTAAAAAAACAAAAAACAAAAATACACAAGTTTCAAATTCAAACCACAAAAATAGCTGTGGTCATCACGGACTTGCTTAAATAAGTATAACAAGTTATCACAATAACATCAGTTTTAGCCGTACATACACGGACGAATAAAATGGTACAAATGTTTACAATGTAAATTACAAAGGAGGTAGGAACTCTCCTATCTCTTTCTTCCCTTCTTCAATCAAGGTGCGGAGGACCTCCCCGTGAGCATTCTTTCCATCTTGTGCCCTGATCATGTTCGCGTCCAGCGCCTCGGCCATCAGCTTCTCACCTTTGATCACCTTCGACACAGAGTCGTAGGTGGGCAGGGTCAGTTGGATGGGATCGGCGGTGAGCTTGGACATTATTACCCCATTGGGAGCATCCTTCAACGACTCTAGCTCGTCTAGGAAGGGGTGTTGGATTTCCCCAAGGCCGACCATTGATGCGGTCATCTTGTGTTCGGCTAGAGGGTTGTGGTAGGCATGTTGGGTAATATCTTCTTTCTTGCTTATTAGCTCCGCAGCTTTGATCAGCCCCTCGTGCCTACCACGGCCAATACCGTCCGATACAACGTCAACAAAATCCTGCAACAGGTAAGGAGCCTCTGTTACCTTACTCACGGTAAGACGCATTCCCTGGCTAACCATCCATCTACGCCCAGCTATGGCTGTGAGCAAAGGAGGACACAACACTTCGGCGCAGTCCGTTGCCATCCTGCTTAGTTCACCCTCAGCTACCGTAACTTGCTCTTCCAAGGTAGTCTGCGCCTGGGTAAGTTCATTTTTCAGTGTGTCGCACTCCCGAGCAATAGTGAAGGCTTGTACAGTTACGGCTTTAGTGGCGGCTTCGGCTGCGGATACCTATACATAATACTTGGAGTTACTACAAAGACAATGTGGGTTTTTTGCGTGAATGAATAAGTGTCAATGTAAGCATATACCTTCTCATTGGATGCAGCTAAGAGGGCCTCCAGCTTAGCAATGCATTCCTCACGTGCGTTGGCATGGTGGGCTTGTTCTTTGACAGTTGACTCTGCCACGACCAATGCTGCCTGCAAGGATGTGATAGTTTTCTCGTGCTTATCCACTAGTTCTTCGCGGCGAGCTATCTTTCTATCAGCACGGCTCACGTTAGTCAAGGCTTTGATCAGACGGCGTCTTAGGGCCGCACCAACTGTCATCAAACTGCTCCAGCAGCGTCTCGTGCTCTAGTTCATCCAAATCTTGCGCCAGCGCTGGAGGAGTGATGTGTTCAATGAATTCAGTGCACTCGGACTCCGCCTCCAACCTTGTTAAGCTGGACAAGTTCCAGGCTAGGCGAAGGCTGGTGTCGGGTCCCTTAGAACGTGGCTCCTCGGCATGAGTTACGGGAGGGGATGGAGGTCTCATTGATGTCACAGGTGAGGGTTCCCTTTCCACCTCCTTCTCTTGGGCTGCTGTCGATGGGTCCGCCCTGTTATTAACACTTATTAGTTTTGTTTATGGATTATATCCTTTGGAGTATTAATGGGTACTTACGTAGTGCCAGTCACGGGTTCCGTTATGGTAGGAGCCATGTCACTCACAGGGGTGGCCATCCAGACTTGCTCATCCGCGCGCTGTGAAGGGTTGACCTGGGCCGTAGAGGCGCCGCTCCCTTCCTGGAACTGTGGATGATCCTTCCTTAGCTTCTTTGGGGGAGCATTATGTACCCCCACCCCATCCCCCAGGTTTTTTGCTACCTTCATGGTCGTCTTCTGTTTCCTAGATTTGGTCTTTGATGACTACAGGGACCCAGAAGCATGTATTGTTTCTTCATCATCACCGGTGCGATTGTTAGCAGGGTTGGTGAATTCTTCTTCTTCTTCTTCTTCATCCTGGTGCGGCACATCGTCCTCCAGCAGCAGTTCTTCACCATCTTCATTATGGAAGTCAAGAGGGGACTTCTCAATCACGGGCTCTCCCTCATCTGATCGATGCTCAGTGGTTTCTTCAAGCGGGATGGTTTTGTCTACGGTGGCTTCCAGTAGGGGGAGTTCATTTTCTTTCAGTGGTCGGAATCCTTCAGGAACTTTGCTTGGATTGCCTTAGCGCAATAATCCAAACAGCTTCATCTCTGCGGACATATGCATACATACGAATTAGTAAATTCACAAAAGTATATGAGACACTTTTACATCTAAAAGTATAAAAAGACCTACCTTGTCTACGTTCGGTCAGAAAGCACGGGTATCTATCCTCCCTCCCATAGTAATAGCAGCTGGTCCCTACTAAGCAGAGGAAATGCTCCGGCAGACCCCTATGGAATTCTGTACGGTGGGTATCTAGTATCTTCAAATCCTTACTACTATAGTCCTTGGATTTGGGAGGATAGTCTTAGGGTACTCTGGTTTTGAGGAAAAATGGGGTGGGGAATACTTTCTCATCCACGAAAAAATAATGGTCGTACCAATTCTTAAGAGAATCTAAAGGTTTCTTATATGTCATGGGAGCGGCCGCGGATCGTTTCTTGAACGATAGCCACCCATTCACCAGTTGGGGGGAGTAGAAGACCCTAAATAAATTCACGGTTGGGGTTACCTCACAAGTATGGCAGGTAATATCAAACTGGTTGATTTTACATGCCCCTATGCAGTGAAGTTGGGTTATGTGGAAGTCATAATATAGAAGCAGATCTACCAGAAACTTAGATAAGGGGATGCGGCAGTTAGCCGAATCACATAGGCGCGTGTACACGCCTATCTTTCCCTTCGGAGCATCCGTAATCGCTTCACCGTCACCTGGATAGGTCGGATGTACGCTTTCAGGAATATAATACTTAGACAAAAAGTTAATGTATCTCTCCGCATGCATCACGTTAAGGACATCCGTAATAAGAGGATTGTCCTTCACCATGGTTTATAAAAAGGATTTGAGAGGCGTGATGATCTAACCTGCAGTGGAGAAAATCCGTGGAATAAGAAGCGAAGGTATGAAGGAACGAGCTTGGAAATAACAATGGCGGACTGATATATAAACTGTGTGTGTAACAGTAGCACACACCAACTCTTATATAGGGTTGCCTCGATTTCTGAGGTAGCATGGATGTTCGCCACGTGTAAGCCACTACGCCCGTCCAACGGATGGGATTTCTGACACTTCTGAAACGTCAAAAAGGACCCACGGGTCACTTCTTGACATTTTTACGTGGCTCAAGGGTGGGCCTTTCTGGTGCACTTTTGCAGGCGTGCGTCTGATTATTGACTACCATTAATGCATTCATTAAAGTTGTCCCAGTCGGCTTATTTTGAAGTGCGGCCGTAATTACAACAAACAGGTCTATGTGACATTGTATAGTCTAGAGGTTACGCCTACGCCTGTAACAACTAGACTGGGGGGACATGATGACGTATAGTCCCCAGCCGGGTCATGAACCCGGCCCACGGGTACTACCCGTAACCGGCCCATTACTGATGGGTGGGATTAATGTCATTTAAGCTTATGGGCTTAGATGAACAGTAACCGCACACATGTGTGCGGCCCACGGCCCGGCATGACCGGTACAGGGTTAGACAGAATCATACTCTTACTATGATTAGGATTTACCCCAAAGAAGAGAATATTCACTCACCATAGTTAGAAGATAACAATCAATCTAATTCTGGTACTTTCCTTTCCTTGGGTCCGAAGCATGAGTGACAGCCCATTAGGGTTCACTGCCTATATAAGGAACCCCCAAGTGTTCCACAAAGGTATTACATTCTTCATACTCTCAACTCATCCGATTCCATAACCCTAAACCGATTACTTACTCTCACGCCGGATTCTAATCGTAGGATACATTCCCACGGTAAGCCTAACGCGTGTTGTTTTAGTGTGCATGATCCCAACCAGATATTTCACTTGGTGCAGGAGCCGGACCCCAACCAACCCGAATTAAGCCTAATCGGGTCTAGCAAGGATCATCCAACTTTTGTATCAACAGGATGAGTTACGTTTGACTCTGCTGTGAGGGAAGTGGGTTCGAAACCTGCAGGGAGATTATTGTTATCTTTTTTTCTTGTTGCTTATTTTCGTACGTTTAAGCGTTTTCGACCGTTTTTAGCGTAAATCGTCTCCTTTTTCTTTCCTTTTTGTCTTTCCAAAAACGTAATCACTCGATTAAATACATCTATATATTTTGGCTAAACACCATACCTCCACCGAGAACGAACTCGACGACGAGTATTCTTATTATTTTATATAATAACAATTTTATTATTAGCTAATTTATTAAAAAATAATTTTATAAAAGTAACTTCAAATAAATATAATATGATAAATTTAAAAAAACTTTTATCTCTATTTTAAGAATGAATAAATAAATTTTAATATTAAAAAAAATAAATGTGGATAATAAAACTGATTAAATGGGTTGACCCATTAATCAATTTAATATCTTTTATTAAATTTAAAAGTATTTATATTTTATTATAAAAGTTATATGGTTAAATGAGATGACTCGCAAACTCATTTAACTAATTTAACTGTGTAACGTGTTAATTTAACTTGTGAAACATGTTAATTTTTATAAAAAAAATAAATATATTTTACTCCACCACCAAATGAATATAAATATTAAATTTTATTTGTTATATATTGTATATTAGTATATTTAGTATATGTTGTTATATTATAAAATAGTTAGGTTCGATTCGGATTTCGTTGTTCAGATATTAAGATGGAAAAGTCGGTAAGGTATTGTCGTACACGAGATGTTCAACAAAGTAGTCAATAGGGTATCCTTGTACCTAGATGTTCAACAGAGTAGTCGATATGGGTATCTTTGCACATGATACGTTCAAAGGATCAGTCGATAGTGTATCCTTGTACACGCGATGTTCAACAGAGTAGTCGGCAGGGTATCGTCGTATGTTTTATCGTTTAAACTTTTATCGATTAGTTAACCTTCATCAAGATTAGTTAACAATCATCATGATGAGTTAACATTCATCACGATTAGTTAACATTTATCTGACTTTCTCGTGGATGTATAAATAAAGGTATACAAGCCTTTTTATATATTATTCTTATATAAAAGCACCTATATAAGCCACAAATTTTTAACTTGTCAAACCTTTCTTATATAAGCTTATAATCCAATTTATAACCATATCGAATAACCTATATCAGTAAACCCTTAATAGTTGACCATACTTCATAGAGCTCGACCTATAACCATAAAACATATAACTTAACCCGTAACCGTAACCAATAACGTATATCCGTTAACCTCCGTAATAGTTAACCATAACCCATAAATCTTAACCCATAGTTAAAACCAATATCATATATGTGTTAACATGTAATAGTTGACTATAACCCATATATAACCCTAAACCCATAACCCTTATCCGATAACGATAGAACCTCTACTCATCCGTTGAAAATCTCATGTATAATGATAACATCTCGACTCATGCGTTAAAAATATAATGTATCAAGATATCACATCAACTCCTTCACTGAAGATCGCATGTATAACGATAGCATCTCGACTCATCCGGTTGAACATCTCATGTGTAATGATAACATCTCGACTCATCCGTTGAACATATCATGTATCACGATATCACATCGACTCCTTCATTGAACATCTCATGTACAAAGATATCATCTCGACTACTTTGGTTAATATCTCATTTACAAGAATATCCCATGTACTTTTCCTTTTAACTATTTAAACATATAACATGCTATCAGGTCAACCCGGTCACGTGTTTGGCCACCAAGTCAAACCGGTCGAGTCATCAGGTCATGTGATCGATCACCAAGTCAATATGATCGTGCCATCAGGTCAGAGATCGACCACCGACTTAATCTACGTGAGTCACCGGGTCACGGATTCGACCACCAGGCCAACCGTGTCGAGTCACCGATGCACGGGTTTGACCACTGGGTCAACCCGATCGAGTCACTGGATCATTGAGTAGGCCACCGGGTTAACCGATCAAGTCACCGAGTCATTGATTCATCCATCGATTAACCCAATCGAGTCACCAATTTAGCGGTTCACCCACTGGGACAATTACCATGACATTAACTATTTGCCGATAGGTAAATTCCGTAACTATACGCGAGTATACGTCTAGTCTATATACCCTATAAAGGGTGTATCCCAATTGTTGAATGTTGAAAAACTCTATATTTATAGAAATATTGAAAAATTAATTACACATTCAATTTGAAAAATATACAACAATGAATTGCTGGAACATTGTTGGCTTTAGATTATTGTTTAAAACAGGAAACTATTATATTGTTGGACAGCGGTTTAATATGGATTGTTTTTAATGGAATATATTGAAAACTCAAATTTTGTGAAGTACGTAGTCTTAGCAGAAAGTATACTATATCATCTTTTCTTGGGTTGTTGAATAGATGAGAAAGACAGCTAATAAACATCGTTTTTCCATTCACTTGAAACTGCTAATATTATATATGCGCCATCTCTCTCTACAGCAAACACACACAAACCCTTCTTTTCTGCCACAAAGATTGCCACCATAAAACAACCGTGGTCTCGGTATTTATGTTGCGCTGGGTGATTTTTGTAGGTGGTTTTGTCATCGGTTTGTGTGTTTGCTCTTTCGTTCAGATATAGAGCTGATGTAGATGATGTGCTTTATGGTTGAAGAAAGAAAAGACCATAGTTGTTTATTAATCAAATAACATGTAGACACGATTGAGCAAACTGGAATGAAAGATAGTGTAGCTTCAAGGTCTAAAACATGTGAGATCTTTTGCCTTTGTGTATATTTGTTATTTAAGTTATGACTAGAATTATTGTGTATCATGTAGTCACTTTTGAAAGGTCAAAGGGAAACAATCTTTAGAGTAGCCGCAAAGAAATATATTTTGATTAAGAAACATATGGAAATTTTCAGAATAAGTGAGACAAAACTCATAGAGAGAGATTTTTTAATTTGGTGTTTTGCATTGCGTTTTAAAAGTGATTATCTCTAGGCCTTTAGTATGTAAGTTCGAGAAAGTTTAATTTTGAACTTAAATCTAGGAAAAGTTGCGAAAGGACTGGGATTATATGCACCATACTTAAACACCCTCATCCTAAAACCATACACATATACATGCAGACCGAAGAAACTTATAATGCATGTTGCACTATAACATAATAAATTACTATGTACATCGTAAAAGGATGTATGACAATAAGTTCCATCTACGCAACTCAAGCTCCTCAGTTTCGTATCAAATTTCCATTCAAACAACATCAATGAGGATAATATATATTTTTTATGATAATGGACTAATGGTTGGTTGCGCATAAATATATATAGGACCAACTACATTAGAATTCATGATAACAGCCTTAACATATATAATGTACTTCTTTACCAAGATAAACATTTTAACGACTTAACTTGTTAAAGACATGTGGGGTTACTATAGTCATACCCACCACACAACCTCTTACGAACCATCCCACAAGTGTCATAATATAGTTCAAATTTTGCCATCATTTTAAAAAAATTCAAGATAAGAATCTTAAAAATATAAAATGTATAATCTCTACTATTTGGTTTGAAATTTCTATTTGAAAGGGAAAGGACGATTTCAATAATGCAAGTTTACTAAATTTGCAATTACAATTTGATTTTATCACGATATAGTGTATCGTTAATTTTCTGCCGCCAAACAAACCCGCCGCTATGCGCGGGTACTCGTCTAGTTATATATAAATGGTGTATCCTAAATGTTGAAAAGTTGAAAATTTTCAATATTCTCAAATATAGGTTTCAACATTGACTTTTTCATAGAATATACTCGGGTCACGGGTTCGACTACCGGTTCAACCTGGTCAAGTCACCGAATCACGAGATCGACCACCGATTCAACTCGATCGAGTCACCAGGTCACTGGTTTGATCACCGAATCAACTCGATCAAGTCGGGTCATTAGGTTGACCATCGAGTCAACACAATCGTATCATCGGGTCACGAGATCGACCATCAGGTTAACTTGGTCTAGTCACCGAGTCACGAAATCAAACTATCGAATTAACCCAGTCAAATCACCAGTGCACAAGTTTGACCCCTGATAGCTGCAAATTATAATTTTATCTTTCCAAATTGCGAAAGTTTCCCTCTTTCACATTTCACTTGTCCTGCTCCAATTTTCACCAAAAATAAAAATTGTCCTCCAACCTTATCACAACCTCCCATAGACGAAAAAACCTCCCATAGATTTTATCAAAACTTTATCATAACTGTCCTTGATGAGATGGCATTTATACATGATCTCATCGTTCTTTTCGGGCTTTAAATGCATAAAAATGTCATGAAATACCATATATATGCTTGTGTTTGTTTACTTGTGTATTTTAGGTATGGATATCGTGAAAAAGACAAAAGATCACAAGTTACAAGGAAAAACGGACACGAGAAACGAAGCCGTGCAAAGAACCAGGCCCTAATCATGGAATATTCAACATTTATCCTTGAAGACTTGAAGACATACAAGATTGATCCTCATTTATAGAAGAAATGACACTTAAAACCCTTGTATATTAATAATTACAAGTTTGGTCCCTTAAGTTTGTCAAAATTACACAAAAGGTCCTTCAACTTTGAAGAAATGGCAAGATTAGTCCCTCAACAAATCCAAATTGCCAACAATGGACCCTCATGAAGTTTAAGTTGCATTGAAGACCTTTGAAGATCAACATTGTCCAAAATCAGCCCTTGAAATATGCAAAAGTGTCAAAAATAACCCTTGAAACACTTTTTGGAAAGTTTGTGCCAAAACTGCCAAGTGGTGAAAGTTGTATAACAAAGGAACACGTTTTGTTTGCAAAATAAACTTGCTATTCACTCTTTTCCAAAACTCAAGGACCTAAACTGCCAATTCCAAACTTCAAATTCCTAAAAATGCGCCAAACACTTACTGTTTGGATTTTTACCAGGCAAGAACAAGTTTTTACCCAGGATAAAAAAGGAGCAAAACAAAGGGGAAATCAAAATTGACTAATCCCACGTGTGATTCACATCACCTCAATCACATCCCACACCTTAAACCCCAAATCCCACTACCAGAATGATACCCCCATCCCCACTCACAATACGACACCTGGCATTTGATCCTTACTTGGCAAAATTAAGGGCTGCAAATCATTACTTGGTCCCTAAGCACTCAACAAACGTCCAGGATTCAACCAAAACAGCTGGCAACACACCTAGAAGATTCTACAAGGATAGAATAGGAATTTCAGTTGCTAGGGTTTGTGAATAGTGTTTAGCCAGGCATTTGCCTATAAAAGGAGACCTCAACATGTGAGAGTCCCTTTGTTCCAGTTTTAGGCTATCAATCTTTGTAATTCCTTTTTAAGTTTAATAAAATTTGAATTTCTGAAAATATTGGATTCTCTTTTTGATTTGATTAAAAGTTGGTGTTTGAGTAGATTAATTCTGAGTTCCATTTGATTGTTAAGACCTACCTTAATCTTGTGGTTAAGGCACGTCTTGGTTCATAAGGTTTTTAATGTTCAAATACCTTGAAATCCTTGGTTCTGTTTTGGCTTATTTTATGTACTAACCCTTGGCCATTTGCTATAAGCTCTTACAAGCTTGTTGACACCAAGCTTGTGAAGGGATCAGAGCCCTTGGTTGAGTTGTTTGCTGCTTGTGTTGAAGACATCAAGTCCTTGAGGTTCTACTTTGAACCATCAACCAAGGCAGTTTGCATCATCTTTGTTGAAGTACCTTGGTCTTGTTCTAGTTGTTGAACAAGGTCCAAGGAGCATAGCTGGCCTTCCTAGGATGTTGTGGAAGGCAGGTATAATCCCTTGTTAAGATTCCTCTCAAAATTTCATGTTTATGACTGATTTTGATTTGGTGCTTTGATTTTGAGTATTGGTGTTTGTGCTGGTAATTTTTGAGTTTGATTGTGTTAGTTGCTATTGTTTAAGTGTTTTTGATCATTAAAATCAGTAGGTTATTAGTTAAATTCAAAAGTTTCTTTGTTAAGTGGTAGATTAAGGGGTGTTTAGATCTACTGCTTGAGTTGGATTTGTGGTTTGTTAAGTGCTTGTTTTGTGCAAGCAAGTGTTGGTATATGTTATCTAGGTGTATTTGTTCATTTGTTTGCAGGTTTTGTGGGTTTGAACACATAGATTCATAATTTGGCTATAAAATCTTAAAAACTTGGTAAAATTGGCTAGGATTTTGAGGACACCTAGATCTAAGCTTAGGCTAGGGCTAACAAGTGCTAAACCTTAGTTAATCACACCAGGGAAGAAGGATTTGAGGCTTGAAATTGGATCAAATGCCAAATAGATCAGCAAAACTTGTCTGCATATTGTTCATTGTTCATCAGAAACATTTTGTGCTTTGATCTTGTTATTTACTTTGATTCAGTGTTTGATTCTTGTTGTTATTTACTCTGCATATTGTTCATTGTTCATCCAGTTAAGTTTGGTTGGCTTATTCAGTCTAAATCTGCTTATTAAGTGCTTAACTGCTTATTTCCATATCTGGTGCATACCTGGTAACTGTTTGGCTTATTGTGGCTTATTGTGTGAACCAATTTGTGATTTTATTGTTGCTATTGACTCCTTGTGATTCATTGATCACAAGGGTGCCTTTGTTTCCAATTGAATCAAACCAGAACTCTCAAATAAGCTTGGTCAAATAGTCAAAGCAGTGGGAACTCCTTTCCCCTGCTAGTTACCACTGATAGTGTAAAATTGGGTTCAGCTTATCAATAAGCTATAATAGCTTATTTTAACCAGCAACAACTTTGTTTTTTGTAATAGGTGCTCATATTTTGACCTATTTGTTCATACTGGAGCATTTGGGTGGTTGACTTTAGGGTTTGACTAGAAAACCAACTCCATTGACTTTTTCATAAGTTCATTTGTGCTTATTCTGGCTTATTGGTTGTGCTTATTGGATTTTTTGTTGATTGATTTTTCTTATTGAGTCCATTTGAAATCTTTTGCAAGTTGAATCAAGTCCCGAGGTGCCCTAAATCTCTAAAACGACTATTTTGTCTTTTAGTGAATTTTTACTTTGCTTATTTCTGGCTTATTGAGTGAGCTTTTTCAAAATTTCTTTTTACAGATCTGATAAGCATCCCAAAAGAAGGTTGTGTGTCAAATTAGAGCTTATGGCATTAGCTTATTGCTTAATGGGCTGAAAAGCCCAATAAGAATAAGCTGAGTGTTAAATAAGCTGTGATAAGCTCATATTCAGCTTTTGGGCCTTTAGAGTTTTGTTCTTAGAATTGAACTTTAAGTCAGATAGGGCTTTTCCAAGTCAATTGGGCCAAGTTTGACTTTTTGGGCCCAAAAGCCCAATTTGGTTGACTGTTTTTGGTTTTGGCCCATTTGAGGGCCTAATAGGGGTATTCTTGTAATTTCACTTTGATTTTCTGATTATTTAGGTTAAAATAAACTAGTTTGCAAGTTTTTAGAATTTTTTATAATTTTTGGATTTTTAATATTATTTTAATATTATTTTATTATTATTTTTAAAATTTCATATTTTCCAACTTTTTACATTTTTCTTAGCTTTAATACATTAAAATAGGAATTTAGCAACTTTTAGAATAATTTTATCACTTTTAGATTAATTTTTATAATTATTTTAAGTTTTAATAGTTTTTAAATCATTTTAAATAGTTTTTATTAGTTAAAAATTTCTAGAAATAGTTTTTAATCTTTTTAGGTCATTTTTGAGGTTTACCAATTTAAAAATCTTTATTTGGGCTTTTTGATAATTTATTTAATTTTTAGGGCTTTAATTAGCATTTAAAAATTGAATATTTATTTATTTAAAAGGTTTGAAAAAGTTTGATCATTGGTAAACTCTTAGTTTATTTATTTTGATTTTTGGTGAATTTTTGGTAATTTTTAGAATTAATTTTTATTTTTGTGGTTTTTAAGGTTCTACGTTTTAACTTTCTAGTAGTGTTTATTTTTATTTTTACGTCTTCGTCATCTTCTTTTCTCATCCCCTTCTAAACCAAATATTAATCACAAACCTTGAACATATTAGTCACACACATATACCTCCTTGGGAAACGAACTTCATAAGGGTCATTAACACTTGATTTTTCCTAAAGTCATTTGTTCAATACTTACCGCTTTTACGCCTTTTTCCTAAAAGGTCGTATTTTTCCTACAATCATTTTGGCGCCGCTGCCAGGGAGGTGTGTCGTGATTAATTTGCATTGTTGTTTTTAATATTAACCAAAATAGTATTTGTATTAGTAGAACTCTACTAATACGTATTATCGGTTTTCTTGGTTTTTCTTGTACAAATATTATTACTATATTGTATTAAGTATCACAATAAATTCACAATATCTCCAAAAGTGTGAAAACACAACCTTAATTGGGATTGATTTCATAACTCAATTATTGTATTCGAATCTCAAACAAAAAGAAAAAGGCAAAAATAGATAAATACTTTCGTGAAGCTTGATTTTGAAAGATACAAACTATAAGGTGGGTATAAGGCGGGTATTATAAAATATACCCTAAGGAAAAAGGCTCTTAAGTGCTTCGCGCCGCCTCGTTTCCCCGCTTGCTTGTGAGTATTTTAAGATTGAAGGCTAATCGAGGGTTTTGCCGCCCAAAGTATTATTACGTATAATATATTTGCTTGGTTTTCTTTGTGATTAAAGCCTCTTGAACAATTTGGTTTTCACCAAAGTTCTAAAGTCATTCGAAGGCGTTCACTCCACGTGATCGTTTTCATTCCTTTGAGGCTTCTTTAATCAAGAGTTTGATTCGAGGAGAGGTTTTGTAGATTGTTGTCTACGAAGATACACCAAAATCCAAAAAAATTAAATATCATCAAAAACACAAAAAAAATTGAAAATTCACAAAACACCCAAAAAGAATCTTCTTTGCTCACCTCCCATTCTTCGTGAAGTTTATGATCACTCGTAATCAAGCAAAACGAGCTCGTAAACGTCTTCAAAAGCAAGCCAATCAAGAGACGTTGATTGTAGAAGAACCTCCAATTGTTGAACCTATTGTAGAACAAGAAGTCGTCATGGCTAATCGTACTATGATGGAGTTGCTACAAGCACCCACCGAGGGTTTTGGAGAGGCTATTGTGATTCCCGCCATCCTTGCGGAGAATTTCGAGATTAAGACGGGTTTAATGTCTATGTTACAAGCAACTAAGTTTAGAGGTCATGAGAAAGACAACCCGCACTACCATATTAGGAATTTTAACCGTCTCACCGCTACTAGCAAGTTTAAGGATGTTCCACATGACGCCATTAAGATGATGTTGTTTCCATACTCGTTAGATGGACCCGCAAAAATTTGGCTTGAGAAAGAACCGCCAAATTCAATTTTGACATGGGCCGATCTCGTTTCTAAGTTTGTGAACAAGTTTTTTCCACCATCTAAAACAACACATTTGAAAAATGAGATTTCACGATTTGTGCAAAGAAATAATGAAAGTTTTTCAATGGCATGGGAACGATTTAAAGAAATGTTACATGAATGTCCACACCATGATTTTTCGGAATTACATCAAGTTGATACTTTTTATAATGGGCTTAATGATCATGAACGAGATTATTTGAATGCCGCCACGGGTGGTAATTTTTTGTGCAAGACGACAAATGAGGCTTTACAAATCATCGAGAATAGATCTAAGGTTTATAGCCCTCGTAACACACCGAGTGTTGCCAATTTGGGTTCGTCATCATCGTCACAATCGTCTCGTAGCATTAATGCCTTACATGATGAAGCTAATGAGGAAAATCGGTTTTTTGATAGATTTGATAATCTAATGTCCCATTGGAAGGCTCAAGAAGCTTCCAATTCCGCTTCGGTTAAAGCGGTTGCTAAGAGTTGTTTATCTTGTGGGGGAGCTCATGATCTTTCCGAGTGCATTACCGCGGATGGTAACACTTCGAGTGCTTATGTAGCAACGGGAACTTACAACCAAAACGGTCAAGGTTCCCGCCGAAATCAAGCTCCACCAAACCAAAATGTTAATAATTATCGAAACAACAACCAAGGTAATTACCAAGGCAATTCACGTAATTACAACAAAGGGAATTATCAAAATGGGAATGGACAAATTTCTAATCAAAACCAAAACCGTGATTTTCAAAACACTACACAAGGTTTTCAAAATGCTCATACTAAAAATTTGCAAGGAGAATTTTTGGATTATGCTAAAGCAAATGATGCTAAATTTGATAACATGCAACGTGAGATGATTAGCTTAAGATCCGAGTTGAAAAACGAGCTAAAAAATGAACTTGCTAATGAACTTAAAACTCATGCAAACAAAATGGAAGGAAATGTCCAACGTCTTCAACAAAATCAACAAAAGATGGAATTAGGACAACATGAGATTAAGCAAGAGTTATTAAAAGCGAATGCTAGGCAATCAAAATTTGAGGACCGAATGGCTAAGATGTTTGAAGCAATCATGTGTAAACCCTCTTCTTCGGGTGGTCTTCCTAGTGATACCATTGCAAACCCGAAGGGAGAAATGAAGGTTATTACTACACGAAGTGGTAAAACTTTCAAGGAACCAATCTCTCGTCCAAGTACTTCTACGGAGAAGGAAATCGAGAAAGAACCCGAGGTGATGGTCGAAAAGGAGCACATTACAATCCCACGAAGTACCGCTCAAACCACACCTACGGTTGAACCAATACCAATTGTGGAACCCGAGTTTCCAAGGCCGTTGCCTAATGACCAACCCACACCACCTTTACCCTATCCTTCAAGACGAAACAAAGAGAAATTGCAAGAACGTAACAAACAACAAATCGAGCTTTTTATAAAAATGTTTCAACAAGTGCATTTTGATGTGAGTTTAGCCGACGCGTTGTTATATATGCCTCGTTTCGCTTCCACTTTTAAAAGTATGATGAGCGATAAGGAAAAGCTTTCAAAGCTTGCTAATTGTTCTTCGGTTTATCTTAACCGCATACCGGAAAAAGTTGGTGATCCCGGAAAAGTTTCTCATTCCTTGTGACATACAAGATATGAAAGAATGCCTCGCCTTGGCCGATCTTGGTGCAAGCATTAATTTGATGCCATTTTCCATTTGGAAATCGCTTTCGCTTCCGGCTCTCATTCCTTCGAACATGTCCATCGAGATGGCCGATCATTCTACGATTATGGCATGTGGAGTAGCCGAAGATGTTTTCGTGAAAGTGGGGAAGTTCTACTATCCCGTTGATTTTATAGTAGTTGACATCCCCGCGGATCCTCAAGTTCCTCTAATTTTAGGTCGTTCATTTTTAGACACTTCGAGATCGCTTATCAATGTTCATGCAAGAACTATCACTTTGAGATTCAACGAAGAGGAACTTGTTATAAACGCTACTCAAAACTCAAAACCTTCTCATGTTTATGCAATCGCTACCATCAATCACATTGACATCGTTGATGTGGTTTGCGATGAGTTTTCACAAGAAGTGTTAGGTTTTTCTGATAGCTCGTCAAGTGGCAATCCCACTATTTTGGATCCGATTCTTGCTAATTCCACACCAAATCTCACTCCATTCCAAGGAGGCGATCTCACTTCAAATGAAATCGACAATGAAGATGAGGTGTTGATTAGTGATGATACTTCTATTCCACCATTTCTTTCGCCGAAGGAAGTTATGAGTGTTGAACCAAAATCTTCGATCGAGGAACCACCTATCCTTGAATTGAAAGATCTTCCTTCTCACCTTGAATATGCATTTTTGGAAGGTGATGACAAGTTTACGGTTATTATTGAAAAGATCTTGCTAATGATGAAAAAACCAAGCTCTTGAAAGTTCTTACGGCTCATAAAGGGGCAATTGCGTGGAAAATATCCGACATTAAGGGTATTGACCCAAAATTTTGTACTCACAAGATTTTAATGGAGGAGGACTACAAACCCGCAATTCAAAGTTAAAGAAGGGTGAATCCCAAAATTCACGATGTCATTAAAAAGGAGGTCCTTAAACTCCTCGACGCGGGAATGATTTATCCTATATCTGATAGCCCATGGGTGAGCCCAATCCATTGTGTCCCTAAAAAGGGAGGAATGACCGTTGTGCCTAATGAAAACAACGAGTTAATTCCCACTCGTGTTGTGACCGGTTGGAGGGTGTGTATTGACTACCGAAAGTTAAATGACGCCACTCGTAAAGACCACTTTCCTTTGCCCTTCATGGATCAAATGTTGGAGCGACTTGCGGGAAATGAATTCTATTGCTTTTTAGATGGTTTTTCCGGTTACTTTCAAATCCCTATCAACCCTCGTGATCAAGAGAAGACTACTTTTACGTGTCCTTATGGAACGTTCGCTTATCGTAGGATGCCTTTCGGACTTTGTAATGCACCCGGTACGTTTCAACGGTGTATGATGGCGATTTTTCACGATATGATCGAGAAGTCGATGGAAGTATTTATGGATGACTTCTCGGTGTTTGGTAATTCGTTCACGTCATGTTTATCTAATCTCAAGCAAATGTTAAAACGTTGTGAAGAAACCAATCTTGTGCTTAATTGGGAAAAATGTCATTTTATGTGTAAACAAGGAATCGTCTTAGGACATAAGGTGTCGAAGGCGGGGATTGAGGTCGATAAAGCTAAAGTAGACGTCATCGCCAAGTTACCTCATCCCAAAACCGTTAAGGGAGTTAGGAGTTTCCTAGGCCACGCGGGCTTTTATCGTCGTTTCATCAAGGACTTTTCGAAAATCTCTCGACCTATGACATACCTTCTCGAGAAGGATGCTCCTTTTAACTTTAATGAGGATTGTGTTAAGGCTTTCGAAACTCTCAAAAGGAAACTTACCGAAGCTCCCATTCTTGTTGCTCCTAATTGGGAATTACCCTTTGAAATCATGTGCGATGCAAGTGATTATGCTATAGGGGCCGTCTTAGGGCAACGTTATGACAAACATTTCCGTCCTATCCACTATGCTAGTAAGACGATGACCGAGGCTCAATTAAAGTACACCACAACGGAAAAGGAATTCCTTGCCGTGGTCTATGCTTTTGAGAAATTCCGACCTTATCTCGTCTTGACTAAAAGCATCGTGTATACCGACCATTCGGCTATCAACTATCTCTTAGCTAAGCAAGATGCTAAGCCGAGATTGCTTCGTTGGATGCTCCTCCTCCAAGAATTTGATGTCACCGTGCTTGACAAAAAAGGAGCCGAGAATCTAGCGGCCGATCATCTCTCTCGTCTAGAAGATCCTCACAAAGATGTTTTCGAGAACAAGGAAATCACCGAAACATTTCCTCTTGAGACTCTCGGTGTAGTGAATTCTAAAGACACCACCCCATGGTTTGCCGACATTTCAAATTACCATGCGGGCAATTTTATAATCAAGGGTATGACGACACAACAAAAACGAAAATTCTTTCGTGACGTCAAGTTCTATTTTTGGGACGACCCTTATCTCTTTCGGATTTGTGCGGATCAACTCATTCGACGTTGTGTTTTTGGTGCCGAAGCTTCTAATATCCTTAGAGCTTGTCACGAGGGACCCACGGGTGGTCACCACGGTGCTAATCTCACGGCTAAGAAAGTGTTCGATGTCGGTTTCTTTTGGCCTTCTATCTATCGTGATGCACACGCACTTGTGAAGTCGTGTGATTCGTGCCAACGTCAAGGAAAATCGTCTCAACGTGATGAAATGCTGCAAAACATAATTCAAGTGTGTGAGATTTTCGACATATGGGGAATAGACTTTATGGGGCCGTTCCCATCGTCTCATGGCAACAAATATATCCTCGTCGCGGTGGACTACCTTTCTAAGTGGGTGGAAGCTAAGGCTTTGCCTACTAATGATGCTCGTGTGGTAGTGAAGTTTTTGAAGCAACTATTCTCTCGGTTCGGAACCCCTCGTGCTATTATAAGCGATCGTGGAACCCATTTTTGTAATGACCAATTCGAAAAGGTTCTAAAGAAATATGGAGTTACTCATCGTCTTTCTACGGCTTATCACCCGCAAACGAGTGGGCAAGTCGAGGTTTCGAACCGAGCTTTGAAGAGGATTTTAGAAAGGTCAATTGGAGAAAACCGTGCTTCATGGTCCGACAAACTTGATGACGCTTTATGGGCCTTTAGGACCGCTTATAAGACACCTATCGGTTGCACTCCTTATAAGTTAGTCTATGGGAAGAATTGTCATTTGCCCATTGAATTGGAGCATAAGGCATATTGGGCCCTTAAGCATGCAAACTTTGACTTGAAGACCGCGGGAGATCACCGGAAAATACAATTGAATGAATTGGATGAATTAAGAGATAATGCTTATGAAAATTCATTAATTTTTAAAGAAAAGACTAAAAAGTTTCATGATTCAAAGATTAAAAACCGGGTTTTTAACGTTGGTGATCAAGTATTTCTTTTTAACTCTCGTCTTAAGATATTTTCCGGAAAATTGAAATCTCGTTGGTCGGGTCCGTTCACCATTACACAAGTGTTTCCATATGGGACCATCGAGCTAGCTCAAGATGATGGTCCTAATTTCAAGGTGAATGGACATAGGCTTAAGCACTACTTTGTTGGGGAAATTCCTTCAATGGTTGCCCTCGACCAAGTCACCTTCCCCAATGATAATTAGCATGGAGGGGATCGAGTCGAGCTCATGACTCGGTAATCAAAAACGAGGTGCCTCGTAGGGGAGATCCCATGCTTATCTTTATGCTTACTATTCACTAATAAGGGGACTTGTACCCTTTCAACTCGTTGTCTCGTGGTTGTTTGTGATTGTGTTATCTAGATCATCATCATCATCTACAATTAAAGACTCTCGTGTTCGTTTATGTGAGCCTCCATCGTTCGTTTAAAGAAGTTTTCACGAATCCATGACATATCCTTTATTGTTCTAACAATTATCTTTTAGCATACTTAATAAACGGCTTTAGATATATGGTTGATCACCATTTTCCATGCTAGATCCTAAGCATTCGACTCTTCGTCTCTAGTATGGGGGTGCTCCACCTTTAGACTCGAAACATTCAGGACAGTGTTTACTTTTAGTATGGGGGGTGAATAGGTACTTGCTTTGCTACGCCCTCACGCTTTCCAATTTTCAATGTATTGTTTTGCTAATAAGGCTAAAAATGGCCAAATTTTAAAATTTTTCTTAGTTTTCATAAGTGTTTTTAAGACACGAATGTATATTTTCCGTTGGGTAGAATAAGAGTTAATTTTTGACTTGATGGGCATTTGGAGCCATTTACATTCCTTAACCCGCTCAATTCAAGTTTTGCTAGACTTTTATATAGGGAGCTTTAAAACGCGAAAGTCTTAATTCATTCGGGTTAAGAACAAGAACTTTTCGCAAGTTCCTATAATTGATACTAGAAAGTCACTTATCAAGGGAACTATAAAACGCATTCTCTAAACTTGAAAAAGTCCAAGAAAGTGTAAGATCCTATAGGTGGCTTGAAAACCCAAAACTTTGATTTGATATAGTCTTAATGAAAGCTAATCCAAATTTGGCTTAATTTTGACTTGCATGGCTAAGTATTCACGAGTCTCTTTAATTAGAGGTTTTTATATAGTGAAGAACGAGAAATGATAGAGTTAGACAAGTGATCATGCTAAACGTAGAACATGAAAGTGTTCTTTCAAAAACTCATATGTTTTTAATTGTGGCTTTTTCTTCCCATAAGATCAATGCATTAGGAATAAATCATAATTGCAATAAGTAAGGTCGTACGATTTGAAAGGTTACTTAGCCTCTAGCGCAAGATCGTTTAAAAGTTACTCGGGGTTGAATAGAGTTCATAGCCAAGGCATAACTTATTGAAGCGGGACGCGAAGATTGGCGATGATCCAAAAAGGCCCTAACAAGGCATGAGGAGCTCTATTTTTTGCTAAAGATCCAAGATGATGTGAAGTATCATTATTCCTAAATCAATATGAAGGATCGAGACACACGACGAAAAGCAATTATTCCCCTAAAGATCATGGAGAAAGTCTATCCAAAAAGACCCTAACAAGGTATGAGGATAAATATATCCAAGTCCGAAAAGGAGGCGGATCGTTGTATATCAAAATCCAAAGTAAAGATTGAAGAAAAATGATGAAGTCGTGGTCCAATATGAAGAATCTCTCAAAAACGTCAAGTGAAGAAATTCCAAATATATGAAGAGAAGACCATAATTTCGAGAACGTCTTCCCAAGATTTGAAGTATGAAGTACATGCCAAATATCGGTCCGAGAAAGGTTTCAAATCGTGAAACGATTTATGCCAAGATATGAACTTAAGGAGATACACGAGAAGCCGTTTTAAAAGATTTTGTCCTTCGGCTAACTATTGATCAAATCGTGCTACTTTGCTTTTGGACTAATAACTACTCAAATAAGTCAATATGAATCACTTGTGATCCATGACAAATAGATAAAAAATGCTAGTAACCCATTTCCTTTTATAATAACTAAGATTGCGGGGAGAAAAAGTATTACACAATTTGTACGTATGAGTAGTGTTAGCATTGTGACTTGTACCAACAGTGATCTCGTTTTTGCACTTAGCATGGAATGTATGACAATCAAGGATGACGAAGTTTACTCTGAGGGACATTTACTTGTTTCTATTCTTTGACCCTAAAAGTCACTTTTTGTGATGAAAATAATATGTTATGTCTTTTCACATCTTCGTAGTATGTTGCAAGTCTTTTACTTTTCAATAAAGGTTAATAAAATTGAACTTTGGTGATGCTTAGATACTTTATTCTAGCATTGCGTGAGGGCACGACAATGGCTTAGTATGGGGGAGTGATGAGATGGCATTTATACATGATCTCATCGTTCTTTTCGGGCTTTAAATGCATAAAAATGTCATGAAATACCATATATATGCTTGTGTTTGTTTACTTGTGTATTTTAGGTATGGATATCGTGAAAAAGACAAAAGATCACAAGTTACAAGGAAAAACGGACACGAGAAACGAAGCCGTGCAAAGAACCGGGCCCTAATCATGGAATATTCTACATTTATCCTTAAAGACTTGAAGACATACAAGATTGATCCTCATTTATTGAAGAAATGACACTTAAAACCCTTGTATATTAATAATTACAATTTTGGTCCCTTAAGTTTGTCAAAATTACACAAAAGGTCCTTCAACTTTGAAGAAATGGCAAGATTAGTCCCTCAACAAATCCAAATTGCCAACAATGGTCCCTCATGAAGTTTAAGTTGCATTGAAGACCTTTGAAGATCAACATTGTCCAAAATCAACCCTTGAAATATGCAAAAGTGTCAAAAATAACCCTTGAAACACTTTTTGGAAAGTTTGTGCCAAAACTGCCAAGTGGTGAAAGTTGTAAAACAAAGGAACACGTTTTGTTTGCAAAATAAACTTGCTATTCACTCTTTTCCAAAACTCAAGGACCTAAACTGCCAATTCCAAACTTCAATTTCCTAAAAATGCGCCAAACACTTACTGTTTGGATTTTTACCATGCAAGAACAAGTTTTTACCCAGGATCAAAAATGAGCAAAACAAAGGGGAAATCAAAATTGACTAATCCCACGTGTGATTCACATCACCTCAATCACATCCCACACCTTAAACCCCAAATCCCACTACCAGAATGATACCCCCATCCCCACTCACAATACGACACCTGGCATTTGATCCTTACTTGGCAAAATCAAGGGCTGCAACTCATTACATGGTCCCTAAGCACTCAACAAACGTCCATGATTCAACCAAAACAGTTGGCAACACACCTAGAAGAATCTGCAAGGATAGAATAGGAATTTCAGTTGCTAGGGTTTGTGAATAGTGTTTAGCCAGGCATTTGCCTATAAAAGGAGACCTCAACATGTGAGAGTCCCTTTGTTCCAGTTTTAGGCTATCAATCTTTGTAATTACTTTTTAAGTTTAATAAAATTTGAATTTCTGAAAATATTGAATTCTCTTTTTGATTTGATTAAAAGTTGGTGTTTGAGTAGCCTAATTCTGAGTTCCATTTGATTGTTAAGACCTACCTTAATCTTGTGGTTAAGGCACGTCTTGGTTCATAAGGTTTTTAAGGTTCAAATACCTTGAAATCCTTGGTTCTGTTTTGGCTTATTTTGTGTACTAACCCTTGGCCATTTGCTATAAGCTCTTACAAGCTTGTTGACACCAAGCTTGTGAAGGGATTAGAGCCCTTGGTTGAGTTGTTTGCTGCTTGTGTTGAAGACATCAAGTCCTTGAGGTTCTACTTTGAACCATCAACCAAGGCAGTTTGCATCATCTTTGTTGAAGTACCTTGGTGTTGTTCTAGTTGTTGAACAAGGTCCAAGGAGCATAGCTGGCCTTCCTAGGATGTTGTGGAAGGCAGGTATAATCCCTTGTTAAGATTCCTCTCAAAATTTCATGTTTATGACTGATTTTGAATTGGTGCTTTGATTTTGAGTATTGGTGTTTGTGCTGGTAATTTTTGAGTTTGATTGTGTTAGTTGCTATTGTTTAAGTGTTTTTGATCATTAAAATCAGTAGGTTATTAGTTAAATTCACAAGTTTCTTTGTTAAGTGGTAGATTAAGGGGTGTTTAGATCTACTGCTTGAGTTGGATTTGTGGTTTGTTAAGTGCTTGTTTTGTGCAAGCAAGTGTTGGTATCTGTTATCTAGGTGTATTTGTTCATCTGTTTGCAGGTTTTGTGGGTTTGAACACATAGATTCATAATTTGGCTATAAAATCTTAAAAACTTTGTAAAATTGGCTAGGATTTTGAGGACACCTAGATCTAAGCTTAGGCTAGAGCTAACAAGTGCTAAACCTTAGTTAATCACACCAGGGAAGAAGGATTTTAGGCTTGAAATTGGATCAAGTGCCAAATAGATCAGCAAAACTTGTCTGCATATTGTTCATTGTTCATCAGAAACATTTTGTGCTTTGATCTTGTTATTTACTTTGATTCAGTGTTTGATTCTTGTTGCTTTGTGTTTATTCTTAGTTTAGATAGCTTGTGTATGCATCCTGTTAAGTTTGGTTGGCTTATTCAGTCTAAATCTGCTTATTAAGTGCTTAACTGCTTATTTCCATATCTGGTGCATACCTGGTAACTGTTTGGCTTATTGTGGCTTATTGTGTGAACCGATTTGTGATTTTATTGTTGCCATTGACTCCTTGTGATTCACTGATCACAAGGGTGCATTTTTTTCCAATTGAATCAAACCAGAACTCTCAAATAAGCTTGGTCAAATAGTCAAAGCAGTGGGAACTCCTTTCCCCTGCTAGTTACCACTGATAGTGTAAAATTGGGTTCAGCTTATCAATAAGCTATAATAGCTTATTTTAACCAGCAACAACTTTGTTTTTGTAATAGGTGCTCATATTTTGACCCATTTGTTCATACTGGAGCATTTAGGTGGTTGACTTTAGGGTTTGACTAGAAAACCAACTCCATTGACTTTTTCATAAGTTCATTTGTGCTTATTCTGGCTTATTGGTTGTGCTTATTGGATTTTTGTTGATTGATTTTGCTTATTGAGTCCATTTTAAATCTTTTGCAAGTTGAATCAAGTCCTGAGGTGCCCTAAATCTCTAAAACGACTATTTTGTCTTTTAGTAAATTTTTACTTTGCTTATTTCTGGCTTATTGAGTGAGCTTTTTCAAAATTTCTTTTTACAGATCTCATAAGCATCCCAAAAGAAGGTTGTGTGTCAAATTAGAGCTTAGGGCATTAGCTTATTGCTTAATGGGCTGAAAAGCCCAATAAGAATAAGCTGAGTGTTAAATAAGCTGTGATAAGCTCATATTCAGCTTTTGGGCCTTTAGAGTTTTGTTCTTAGAATTGAATTTTAAGTCAGATAGGGCTTTTCCAAGTCAATTGGGCCAAGTTTGACTTTTTGGGCCCAAAAGCCCGATTTGGTTGACTGTTTTTGATTTTGGCCCATTTGAGGGCCCAATAGGGGTATTCTGGTAATTTCACTTTGATTTTCTGATTAGTTAGGTTAAAATAAACTAGTTTGCAAGTTTTTAGAATTTTTTATAATTTTTTGATTGTTAATATTATTTTATTATTATTTTATTATTATTTTTAAAATTTCACATTTTCCAACTTTTTACATTTTTCTTAGCTTTAATACATTAAAATAGGAATTTAGCAACTTTTAGAATAATTTTATCACTTTTAGATTAATTTTTATAATTATTTTAAGTTTTAATAGTTTTTAAATCATTTTAAATAGTTTTTATTAGTTTAAAAATTTCTAAAAATAGTTTTTAATCTTTTTAGGTCATTTTTGAGGTTTACCAATTTAAAAATCTTTATTTGGGCTTTTTGATAATTTATTTGATTTTTAGGGCTTTAATTAGCATTTAAAAATTGAATATTTAATTATTTAAAAGGTTTGAAAAAGTTTTGATCATTGGTAAACTCTTCTTTTATTTATTTTGATTTTTGGTGAATTTTTGGTAATTTTTAGAATTAATTTTTATTTTTGTGGTTTTTAAGGTTCTACGTTTTAACTTTCTAGTAGTGTTTATTTTTATTTTTACGTCTTCGTCATCTTCTTTACTCATCCCCTTCTAAACCAAATATTAATCACAAACCTTGAACATATTAGTCACACACATATACCTCCTTGGGAAACGAACTTCATAAGGGTCATTAACACTTGATTTTTCCTAAAGTCATTTGTTCAATACTTACCGCTTTTACGCCTTTTTCCTAAAAGGTCGTATTTTTCCTACAATCAGTCCTCCAATTTTCCGGTTCATTACCCATAAAATAACTATCATTTCGATTTCATTACCCAGATCCCTTCTCTTATAAACACACAATCACTCTTATCTTTTACAAACCACGTCCCATCAACCAGATCGATTCCAAACGAATATCGATTGGGGGTTTTCATTATGATGATTCAGATTGGGGGTTTTTACACCTTAATCTATATTTGATTCCAAACGAATACCCATTGCAGTTGTTCAGGTCTGATTAACTGTGAATTCAGCAAAAGTTTCAATTAGTAAAAAGAACAGATCTTCAGCAGATGTGGAAAACTCAAGTTGTATTGTGTATACCTGTTTATGGGTTACTTTTCCATTTAATAATTTCGACCCACTAACATAAGGATGGGTACAGTGGATTGTGTTTCTATCTGAAATGGTTCAAATGGTTGAGAGGGGTTGAACTTGCACAAAATGTACTCTTTTAAATCAGTATACAAATCTCCCGATTATCTTTTATATAGGATTTATTTCGGTATGGTAATTTTATTGGTTTTCAAACATAATTAATTCATCAGTTAATAAAAAAACAACTTATAAAAGAAAACATTGACAAAAAAGTGCGAGGGTCAACTCAAACCGCTTATCTTGTCACCTCTATTGTTAATGATTAACCTAAGGATTTAATATCGTGTGGATTATTGTATAGGTAGAAATAAATACAAGAAACGTATACTGTATGTAGCGGAAGCAGGTGGATCTAGAGCTATAAATCAAGATTCGCCTAATGAAGAAATGATAACCACAGTAAGTATTTGCTGTTTGATAGTGTTTAATTTTGGCTACTGAGTTCACAATTGCTAAAGGAATATGTGATCAACTTTTGCTAAAGGAATATGTGATCAACTTGTGTAAATGTAAGAAAAGAAACATAGACGGAACTTGGATGAACTTATCGGGAGGGCCGAGTGTTGTGTAAATTAATTTGGGAGAGCCAAGTTCTATTTTCTTTAAGCATATAAAAATAAAAGATCGAAGTTTTGGGAAGGCCGTGGCCCTCCCGAGTCTCCACTAATTCCGTCCATGAAAACAAAGAATTAAAGACATGTAGTTAAGTTAGATGGTTTCTTTGCACTTGCATTTCCTACAATTCCAAATCAATTTTATTTTTATGAAGTGTAATACTCGATATATTTGCAAGAACAAAAGTCACTTAGCATCAAAAAATTAACTTCAATGGTGGACAAAGATAATAGTAGAATACCCGTGTGTTGCTCGGGTATGACGATTCAAAATCTTCAAAATTAATTTTACAAAAACTTAGATGTATATCAAAAACTTATATATAGATTGAAATATCTCAATAGCAGATATGACAATTAAGATTGGTTCATTAACATAAACAAAATTTAAAACGCCTTATTAATGGATAAACTTTTTTGAAATACTTAATGAAGAGAAACCTACTAAAAATGAGATGCTATACAGTAGAGAGCCTTCACAAGCATGTCACCTTAGGGGCGGAAATATTTGCAAGGTGCGGAGGGGCAGCGCCCCCCATGGCTCGTAAAAAAACTGTGGCGTATAAAAATATATGGGAGGTTTGGTAAGTAAAAAACTGTGGATTATATAAAAATATGTGAGCTTATATAAAATTTTTATATAAAAATACTTTTCTACTTATCTTTTTAATTTTAATGTATTTTTTATTATTTTACTTTATTAATTATATAAGCTAAATCATTTAGAAAAAACTTATAAGCTTATTATATATAAGTTATAAATGACTTATTAGTTATATAACATATACATTAGCCTAATTCATAAACTTAATCATTCTTGTTAGTTGTTAACCTCTTAGTCGTAAGAAAACCTTGTTTCCCTGTTATGATAATCATTCTTGTAACTAAGATTCTATATTTATAAACATATACAATTATGAATAAAAAAATTATGGTATTTAGCATGAAATGTAATATGGCAATATGCAAAGTGCTCTAGACGCATTTTAGAACACATGTTATAGAAGATGACTTGATGCAACTGTATCTTTACCAACATCCTATTCTCTAAGATATAGAGCACTATAACCTTCGGTCCAAATCCTTTCCTTCTAAACCTGTTAAGATGTTCATGAAATTGTAGACAAAATAAATTTAAGTTACGAGTATCGACCACACTATTACCTTGGGTCAAATCATTTCCTTTTAAACCTGTTTAAAATGTTCATGACATTTTACACATGAATTGAAGTTTTGAGTATCGATCACACTGTAACCTCGGGTTGAAATCCTTTCCTTCTAAACCTATTTATAATGTTCATGACATCCAACACTACATGAATTTAAGTTATGAGTATCGACTCCACCAGACGACACACAAGCACACGGGAATGCTCCGGGTGACGTTCTCACCAGTCAGGGAGAATTCTTTCGAAGTGTGCACAAGGAGATTTAAAGTAGTAGAAATATTGGCCATTAATAAAACCCAATCCAGCTCTGTTTCTTACGTAACAAATCATATATGATTAAGGATAAAGAGACCGATACATTATTCGACATTTTGTATCTCCATCAAGAGTATCATCATTTCCATGCAGTGTTGTAAAAAGCGGGCTAGGCGGCGCCTAGGCGCTAAGCGGTCATACTCCGCCTCGATTTATGGCTAGACGGTCAAGCTAGGCGGAAAAGTCAAAAGGAGGTCAAACATCCGCCTAGGCGGTGCTAGGCGGAGCTAGGCGGCCTGGGCGGTCAAAAAGTCAAGTAAAGTCAACAAAAAGTCAATATTTTTAAAAAAAAAATTAAGGATTTTCTTTCTAATATATAATTTCCATATTTATTTTAACATAACATCTTAAAATCAAAGATAAACCTATGATTGCTAACATAATGTAATGGATTTTTCGTGAGAATTGGAACCAACTGAACTGTATGTCACGTTTAAAGTTTTAAGTCCTTAAATTGTTATGTTTATTTGTCTATTTTACAACTTCAAGCTATGTGAACTTTGAATTATTAGAAATTAGAAGTATTTTGTCATGTTATACGTATTATTTATATTTTTTATGCATAAAATTCCAATCCGCCTAGGCGGCGCCTAGGCGCTGCCTAGACGAATTCCACCTCGAAGGTAGCCAACCGCCTCACTAACGCCTAGCAATTCTGCAACAATGTTTCCATGTCACAGAGTTTGGTGAATTAGCCAAAAAGAACCCAATACATGAGATTTTTCGCAAATGTACTTTTTCTATGAAGATAGAACTATCACATTGACAATAATTTCTTATTTATGGCGGTAAAACAGCAAATGGGAGACCTCTGCAGTTGCTATTGTATTGAAAATTTGTTCACAAAAATGTCCTCTTGTATTTGTATATGGAATACTTTCACATTCATCAAATCTTGCTATCAACTCAAAATAACTCCAAAAGGCAAGACCCATTTGACAAGTTGGATTTTTCAATTACGACATAATGAAGTTCTGCATATATTAACGACTTTAAATTAACGTGAGATATTTGTGATTGTTTTAGGTGCAGACAGATCTTTTGGATGAGGAGAAAGAAACTGCTGATGAAGATTTAGATAGTAAGTAGTCTCGTCAGTTAAACTAATCATTTTCTGTAATGTATTTTATCTTTCGAGTTTTGACGAATGCTGACAACTGCATAAAAACGGTATATCATCTGTTTTCGTATATTGTATCCTATAAATTATGTAAACAACTTCTGAACTTTTTACTCTTCATTTCTATTTCAGATGTTACATAACTCTAAAGTTTCACGGATACTTCCTCATGTGGCTGAAACTACAAAACATGACGAAGTTCTATACTTCGTGCCAGGTTTCAATTCATTTCTAAGCATAATTAAACCATTACCGTGATCTTATATCACCGGTGCTGACATCAATCCTCAATTTTACAGATGTTGTGAATATGCTTTATTGATTCTGAAATACTAGGCTGACGCACCTGAGATCCAACGATCAGCTGACCTTTATGAAGACCTTATCAAATGCTGCGTGTATTTTAGCGGTACGTACTGTCTCCTTTAAATATAATCAACCTTGGCTTATACAAATATAAATATCCACTCGTAAGTACTTTTGCATTCTACTTTAGTGAAATTTAGATGGAAATTACAGATACGAGATAGTTATATGATTGTACACTTGTAGGGGAATTTCCACTTTCCATATTCTCTTGTAGAATTCTGCATACTTGGTGAATATATGGCCTGTAACGTCGACTCTAATAAGCATTTTTTAGTTAAAGAGGTAACATTCTCGTTTTTACTGACTGCTACAAAATTGTGGATGTAGGTGTCTCACAGGTGTACTTAGGAGCTCACCATGTACATGGAAGTAGTTGAAACCTCTTTGAGGTTTGTTATTTTGATTGCCATTAATTCAAGTACCTTGTGTGTTGTAATTTGTCTTATTTAGCATGGGTCTTACAGGTCAATCCTGATGATGTACAAGCATAAAACACATTATGTTGGTGCTGACGGAAAAACCATCAACGCTGATATCAATTTCTACGTTAGGGATGTATGTTATCTACCTTTCTCTTATTTGATTTTTTATATTGTGTGTTGTTTTTGTATCGTTCCATGTCTGTTTTTGAAACTCATTGAAGTTTCACATTACATTTAGGCACATAAATATATAATTACTACGTAAAGCATTGGGCAGATTGGTTATAATATATGGTTCATCTAATTGAATTCGGACCATTTGGTTATAATGAGACTGTGTATGAGATTAGTTATTATATATGCTTACTAGGTAATAGGCATATACACTTTTGATACGCGATCCCAAATACTCATATATTTTTCTTTTTCCGATTTGCGTTCATTTTGTTTTACTATTGTTGATCCCAAACTTAGATCGATTTAGCTTTATGTATACGAGATTAGATCAAGTAATACACTTAGAGAAACCTTTGTATATGCTTATGATAATCTAAGTGTTATGCGGAATTAACACTTAAACAAGAACACACAATGATATAAACAAACTTTCACTTTGATTAATGATATCAAACTTGCTTACAATGAAAGTAGTTTACAAATGAAAACTTATATGAAACATTAACCTAAAGGTCTTCTTTTATAGACATAAGAAGCCTTGTACAATAATCTACGTATCAGCTATTCTAGGTAAAGATAAATATAGAAAATACATTGTTGTCCCTATCTTTACTAGAAGTAATCTAGAATACAATAAACGCGTAGAATATATCTTCCCATCAGTGCTTGTCTTCAATGTATCAACGCTTGACTTTATCTTGTCAACGCTTGAGCTGTCAGCGCTTGTTTTGCTCTTTTCAACGCTTGTTTTACTCTTGTCAGCGCTCGAGTGATCTGGCCTTAATTTATTCCCAACAATCCTCCCCTAAACTTGATATCCACTCTTATGATCAAGTTTCTGAATAAGCATTAAGGACTAGGAGGAATCTTACAAACCTTCTCATATTGGTAATGAATAAATCTGATCAAGTCTTTTGCCACGTCACTTGAATAATCAATTTCCAGCTGAGTGTCCTTCATCTTCTCCAAAATAGCCTTGGATATGAAATACTGACCATCCACAAGTAGATACTCAGCAAACTTTGTAGAACTCAAATGGTAAACACCAGCAGCTGAATATAATCTCCATTGAAGACCACTGAGGTCATCTTCAAGATCCTTCCAAATAGCAGGATCCTCATCTTTTGGTCCACACATTCTTTTGAATGTGGACCACCGTTTTATTTCATTAGCTGAAGTTGGTGCTTCAGCCTCATACTTGGTCTCCAGCAACCTCCATAGGTCCACCAAGTCTTCTCTATCACAACTTGCAAACAAAGATATGAGAGTCGTAAAAGTGTGTACCTCTTTGCCATACCTGCCAATTTTCCAAAACCCACATTCATCTTCTTCATAGCTCACAATTGGGTTCCTGGAATCTAATGGTAACACTTGCACCATATCTGAAGCTTCTAATGGTGAGAGCTTGAGGCTCTTTCTTATAACAGCTTCACTTGGATATAGTGGATCCATATCTTTGGGAAACTCAAGAGAAATCCCCTTTTTCACTGGTCTGGGAACAAACATAGCTTTCTTGAGCTCCATTTCTTCTGCAAGTTCTTCCTTTCTTTCATCAGAAAGAAGTCTGAGAGTGTTTGCTTCCTGCACTCTCACCCAAATTGGATAAGCCTTGCATTCCAACTCATCAAATGTCAATGCCCTCAACTTCTGATAAGTCCATCCTACTCCATGACATCTGAGCAACATGCAGTATAGCTCCCTTCTATCCCTTTTCAACTTTGAGAGAATATTACTTGCCTTGTGTTTCAAAATTACCTGGCAATCCTTCTGAACTCTAAGGAGAATCTCCAAACCCCATATCTGATCTGAAGTGGTCAAGTGTGGATTCTCCATACATCTTTCTTCCCAAGCATTGTACATTTAAACCACCTTTGGCATGTCAAAGTCAACCTGCAATTTCAATTCTCTCAATTTCTGCTTGGCCAACTCTTCTCCATACTCAAGTCTTTCTGATTCTATAATCATCACACTTGAGTCTGAGCTAGCTCCATCACTTCCTTCTTCTGAAGTAACAACAAATGGTGACTCTTTCACCTCCTTTCTATCTTGTTCCATGATTTGTGCAGCCAATCTTCTATCAAACTCAACTTGAGCTGCATCCTTTGGAACAATCTCTTCTACCATAATACCCTTACCCTTATCTAGTGGATCAATTGTTGGTAAGGTAGATGGTGATACCTGTGAAGAAACCTCCTTGATGATGGATGATGACTGGGATACATCACCCTCATGTGCAGGTCTGTCAACGCCCAATTTTGTTCTATCAGCGCCCAAAATATTTCTGTCTGCGTCCAAATTCTTCTTGTCAACACCCAAATTTCCTGCCTCAGCGCCTTTTGTAATCTCCTTCAACATAGCTGTAAATGATAAATTCAAGTTGGTAGGAGAGACTAAGGACGTATCAAAACCTGTCTGTTTGTTCAAACTTGTAAGGGCCTCAACAACATCCAAAGATTGACCATCATGGCTGCCCTTATCACTCAGATTTATTGGATCTTCCTCCCCTTTGGAAGATTCGTCCATACCTCTCCTTGCACTAGCAGTCTCCAAAATAACAATCCTCTCCCTCAATTGCTTGAGTTCAAGGCCTTGTGAGCTGGCAACTTGTACTAAGTCTGCATTTTGCTTTTGCAAGCTCATGCAGACTGCCGTCAATTCTATAAGAGTCATTGGTTCCAGTCTGCCCTCTTCTAAAATGGGGATTTGACCTCCCAAGTCAGATTCATTGGGCATGGATGAGGACTTAATGATGGTGGGACTGTCTTGGCCAGCTTCTAAGCCAGAACCAATAGTCCCAACCTCATCCATATCACCAGCCACACTTGTGGTGGTGGTTCTCTCTGCTACATGGCTAGGACCACCAGAGGAGAACACTTCAGTAGTCCTTTGGCGTTTCATCAACCTATATTCAGGGGGTGTAGAAGATGGTGTGGAAGAATGGGTGGATGTGGGTTGGTTAAGGGGTGTTTGGGTTTGTGAAGGTTGTGTGTCAACGTTGGAAATAGGCACATCAATGCCAACATTTAATGTGTCAGCGTTGAAGGGATCTTGGTCAAGTTGCATATGTTCAGGTGAAGGTAATGGTTCTGGCATTGGGTCAGTTTGTGGTTGGGGGTCTGGTTGGGGTTGAGCTGCTGCAATGACAGCAAGCATAGCTTGGGTTAAGGGTAGGTCACGATGGGGGGGTGAATTCATCTTCATAAAAATAGCTTTCTTTTGCACAGGGATCTCATAAAAACATTATGATCCCTTGTGCAGTATCCTTGAACATCAAAAACCATTTGTAAAAATCGGGGATAAGCTAAAGTCATTTTGGTCCCCTTATTTTTACAACTGCCCTCAAAAATCATTTTAGAATAATTAAATTTTTGCCCTGTTGCAATACACACAATAGCACTTGCAATAGATCTATTGATCTCATTGTGTGCAGTGCATTTGGGACTCAAACATTGTAGGAGGACATGGAGGAGGTACTTCCAGGCTGGGGGAAACTCTTGTTTATGATACTTTTTTAAGGTACCTTCATCAGGAAAAGGATATCCCAAAGCCCTTAGTCCTTGTTCTATTTCATTGATGGAAAGGGTGGCTATACCATCAGCATCATCAAGATGCAAGGCTTGGCGTACCAAAGCCTCAGTAACCACCCAAGGTCTCCCATGAACAATAGAAGTCAATGTAGTCACTCTATTAACTTTTGAGGAACTAACAGTGTTCCAAAACTGTTTAATATGTGTGACTGGAATGAGTGGTGCATGAGAAAGAGCATACCTTAAGGGGGATGCGTTCAAATACGCCACCATTTGTGTGTATTGGGGAAACAAAGTATCATCAGCTTCAAGATACGCGATCATGTTGTGTTGAGTTCTGAACCCCAATTCCAATTCTGATGGTTTAAACTTTGGTGCCATTGTTGAAAGCTGTTAAAATTCATTGATGAAGATGAAGTTGATAAGAGAAAATTGTGTTAGACAAGAAGTATAGATACCCTGTTTAAAAATAGGAGACAAATTTATAGGAGAAGAAAATGCATGTGATTGGCCCAAAAATAGGCAAGTATTTTCAAAAAGTAATCATGTAAATATTAAAAATTTATAAGTTTATCTCATGCATTAAATGAAAAGTAACAACTCCCAAAATTACGGCCTAAAAATATGTCAAAAAGTAACAACTGGGTAGGACCCATTGAGTGTCAACGGTCAAGAATAACCTATCAACGCCCAACGGCTATAATCTTGTCAATGTTTCCTATAGCCATGTCAGCGTCTAAATTGGTCACAACAACGCTTGGAAAATTCTTGTCAGCGTCCAAAAATAAAAATGTTTAAAAATGAAAAATGACCTTAACAAAGTAATTTATCCTAGAGAAGATAACCAAAAAGCTGATAATTATTATAGGGCGGCAAGCACTGTCTAGTTATGCACACTTGCTTAAGCAAGATAGACATAACAGTCCTCTAGTGTCCCTTGCTAACCAAAACTCTTAACAACCAAGTTACCTTATAAAATTCCCTTGTTACTCCCAGGTAAATCCCATAACAAAATTATTCCCAAGTCTCCCAACAGACCACAACCAATTCTAGGCCAAAAATGTCTTGGCAGCATGCATAGTATATCAACTTTGCATGCTACAGTGCCTCATGATTTAGTAAAACTAACTCATACTCACCTGTGGACACAATCTAGAATTGTGATAAGAGTATCATATGGATACCCAAACATCTAAAGGTTCCTAAAACCTCCCCTTAAACTATGATACATAAGTTTGCCAAAAATATGCATGAGCATAAAAATTTATGTCAAGATAGGAATTTAAAATTCCAACCATCATCCATAAATAAAAACTTGTCCAAATGCTTCTCCATTGATCCATAAGCAACTCTGTATCCAATGGTATACTGCTAACACCATCTGCACGTTTAGATTGAAAACCACAAAACTAACATTGTTGATGACAACGCCCCCGATAACACATGACAGCGTTGAGGGAAGATTTGTCAGCGTTAGACAATTATATTGCTAACAACGTTACAAAAACACTTATCAGCGTTCAAGCAACTTTTGTCAGTGTTAGAAAAATATAGTGGAAAATCTAAATCATCAATGAGACTAATAACAATGCATCATCCTGTACATACTTTTACAAAAAGACTCTAAATCAAATATTATGTGAGATTGACCATTCCAATACTTGTTACCAAGTATTGAAACCTCCCAGCATCAAATGGTTTAGTTAGTAAATCTGACACATTTTCCTCAGTGTCAACCCTATCTGGTTGTATTAAACCTTTTTCAAAACAATCTCTTATAAAATGGTGTCTAATTTCTACGTGTTTAGTTTTAGAATGATGTACAGGATTCTTAATGATGCATAAAGTGCTGTTATTGTCAACAAATATCTTGGTATGCATGAAATTATACCCATAGTCCAACAGCTGGTTTTGAATCCACAAAACTTGTCCACAACAAGCAGCTGCAGCAACATACTCAGCTTCAGTTGTAGAATTAGCCACCACTGTTTGTTTCTTGCATTGCCAAGATATCAACCTGCTCCCAAGAAACTGACATCCACCAATTGTGGATTTCCTATCAAATTTATCACCTCCATAATCACTATCTGAATAAGCAATCAACTCCAATGGTGAATCCTTTGGGTACCACAAACCAAGACCAGGATAGCATCTTAGGTACCTAAAGATCCTCTTCACAGCATAAAGGTGACATTCTTTGGGAGTCACTTGATGGTGCGCACAAGCACAGACAACAAACATGATGTCAGGTCTGGAGGCTGTAAGATACATCAAGGATCCAATCATGGATCTATAGTGCCTGACATTGATGAGATGGCATTTATACATGATCTCATCGTTCTTTTCGGGCTTTTAATGCATAAAAATGTCATAAAATACCATATATATGCTTGTGTTTGTTTACTTGTGTATTTTAGGTATGGATATCGTGAAAAAGACAAAAGATCACAAGTTACAAGGAAAAACGGACACGAGAAACGAAGCCGTACAAAGAACCGGGCCCTAATCATGGAATATTCAACAAATACCCTTGAAGATTTGAAGACATACAAGATTGATCCTCATTTATTGAAGAAATGACACTTAAAACCCTTGTATATCTATAATTACAAGTTTGGTCCCTTAAGTTTGTCAAAATTACACTAAAGGTCCTTCAACTTTGAAGAAATGGCAATATTAGTCCCTCAACAAATCAAAATTGCCAAAAATGATCCCTCATGAAGTCAAAGATACATTGAAGACCTTTGAAGATCAAAAATGTCCAAAATCAGTCCTTCAAATATGCAAAAGTGTCAAAAATAACCCTTGATAACCTTTTTTCAAAGTTTGGTGCCAAAAGTGACAAATGGTGAAAGTTATTAACAAAGGGAATACGTTTTCTAGGCTGAAATACCTTATTTACCAAAAATCCCAAAGAACAAGGACCAAAGGTGTCTATTTGAAACATTCAAACTGAAAATGCGCCAAACAAACACCTTTCCCCCAAAATCGGATCAAAATCCTTACTGTTCATCTTTTACCCCACCCAGAATTTACACCACTTAAACTTAGGGTAAAATACAATTACCTTTGCACATGAGTGATTCACATGTGCAGAAACTCATCCAAACCATAAAACCCTTATTCCCACTCACAAAGGACCCCACCCCCAATTCCCTTTCCACCAATCAGAATGCAACTTAGCCTCCAAGTTATGTGACGTGTCCAAATCAACAACTATGATTCATTGCTTCATCACAAAGCTAAAATGAACATCCAGGATCAATTTGGATAGCTCAAATTCAGAAAACGTCTAGAAGGACTTAGGGCATTTAGGGAATTTCACTTCTAGGGTCTGTGAATAGTGCTAGCCTTGGCATTTGCCTATATAAAGACTCCTCAACCTGTGAGAGAGCTTTGTTCCAGATTTTAGCTTTTAATCTTTGTAATTCTTTTTTATGAAATAAAGTTTGAATTTCTTAAAATTTTGAGTTCTAATCTGTTATTTATAAAAGTTTGGTGTTTGAGAAGCTAAAATTTGAGTTCCATTATCTTGTTTGAAGGTTTTTTAGGCAAGGTTTTAAGTGATAAAGCTTGTGCATCAAAAATCAGAAGTTGGCATTATTTTTGATCTCACCTTGTGGTTTGTTCTTCTTAGCAGCTTGGAAGCTGGTACTTGTTTTGCTAGTACCTCAGCTCAAACAATCCAAGGCCTGGATGTAGGTCTTGGAGGTTTGCATCTTCTTCCCTTTTCATTTTCTCTTTAAGTTTCTGATTATTTGTGATTTTTGTGGATTTATGCTTGAATCTGTGTTATTGTGGTTGAATATTGTTGATTTGGCTTGGTTTGATGTTATTGAGGTGTTATTGATCTGATTTGTGGGTTGATTCTTCATAAGCCTTTGAAAATTTGTGAAATCAAGTTTTAAAAGGGTGTTTGGGACTACTGCATAAGTTGGATTTGTGGTTTGTTAAGTGCTTGTTTTGTGTAAGTAAGAGTTGGCATCTGTTGTTTGGGTGATATTGTTCATCTGTTTGCAGGTTTTGTGGGTTTGAACACATAGATTCATAGATTGGCTATAAAATCTTTAAAACTTGGTAAAATTGGCTAGGATTTTGAGGACACCTAGATCTAAGCATAGGCTAGGGCTAACAGGTGCTAAATCATAGTTAATCACACCAGGGTAGAAGGATTTGAGGCTTGAAATTGGATCAAGTGTCAAGTATATCAGCAAAACTTGTCTGCATATTGTTCTTTGTTCATCAGAAACATTTTGTGCTTTGATCTTGTTATTTACTTTAATTCACTGTTTGATTCTTGTTGCTTTGTGTTTATTCTTAGTTTAGATAGCTTGTGTATGCATCCTGTTAAGTTTGGTTGGCTTATTCAGTCTAAATCTGCTTATTAAGTGCTTAACTGCTTATTTCCATATCTGGTGCATATCTGGTAACTGTTTGGCTTATTGTGGCTTATTGTGTGAACCATTTTGTGATTTTATTGTTGCTATTGACTCCTTGTGATTCACTGATCACAAGGGTGCCTTTGTTTCTAATTGAATCAAACCAGAACTCTCATATAAGCTTGGTCAAATAGTCAAAGCAGTGGGAACTCCTTTCCCCTGCTGGTTACCACTGATAGTGTTATATTGGGGTCAGCATATCAATAAGCTGTAATAGCTTATTCCAACCAGCAATAACTTTGTTTTTGTAATAGGTGCTCATATTTTGACCCATTTGTTCATACTAGAGCATTTGGATGTTTGACTTTAGGGTTTGACTAGAAAACCAACTCCTTTGACTTTTACATAAGTTCATTTGTGCTTATTCTGGCTTATTGGTTGTGCTTATTGGATTTTTGTTGATTGATTTTGCTTATTGAGTCCATTTGAAAGCTTTTGAAAGTTAAATCAAGTCCTAAGGTGCATTATTTCTCAAAAACGACTATTTTGTCGTTTTGTGGATTTTTGCTTTTCTATTTTCTGGCTTATTGAGTGTGCTTTTTCGAAATTTCTTTTGACAGATCTCTTAAGCATCCTAAAAGAGGGTTGTGTGTCAAATTAGAGCTTATGGCATTAGCTTATGGCTTAATGGGCTGAAAAGCCCAATAAGAATAAGCTTTGTGTTCAATAAGCTGTGATAAGCTCATATTCAGCTTTTGGGCCTTTAGAGTTTTGTTCTTAGAATTGAATTTTAAGTCAGATAGGGCTTTTCCAAGTCAATTGGGCCAAGTTTGACTTTTTGGGCCCAAAAGCCCATTTGTGTTGACTGATTTTGGATTTGGCCCATTTGAGGGCCCATTAGGGGTATTCTGGTAATTTCACTTTGATTTTCTGATTATTTTGGTTAAAATAAACTAGTTTGCAAGTTTTTAGAATTTTTTATAATTTTTGGATTTTTAATATTATTTTATTATTAATTTATTATTATTTTTAAAATTTCACTTTTTCCAACTTTTTACATTTTTCTTAGGTTAAATACATTAAAATAGGAATTTAGCACCTTTTAGAATAATTTTATCACTTTTAGATTAATTTTTATAATTATTTTAAGTTTTAATAGTTTTTAAATCATTTTAAATAGTTTTTATTAGTTTTAAAATTTCTAAAAATAGTTTTTAATCTTTTTAGGCCATTTTAGAGGTTTACCAATTGAAAAATCTTTATTTGGGCTTTTTGATAATTTATTTGATTTTTAGGGCTTTAATTAACATTTAAAAATTGAATATTTAATTATTTAAAAGGTTTGAAAAAGTTTTGATCATTGGTAAACTCTTAGTTTATTATTTTTGATTTTTGGTGAATTTTTGGTAATTTTTAGAATTTATTTTTATTTTTGTGGTTTTTAAGGTTCTACGTTTTAACTTTCTAGTAGTGATTTTTTTGTTAATTTTTATTTTTACGTCTTCGTCAATTTCTTTTCTCATCCCCTTCTAAACCAAATATTAATCTCAAATCTTGTACATCTTAGTCACACACATATACCTCCTTAGGAAACGAACTTTCACACCATCAAGGGTCATTAACAGTTGATTTTTCCTAAAATCACTTGTTTGATACTTTTCACTATTTACCCTCCTTTTCCTAAAAGAGGTGTATTTTTCCTACAATCAGACATCAACATCTTTCCCATCTCCAATCTTTCCCCAAGGGTGTTCTCTATCCATAGGAGTAGTAGCCCTCTTTTCATGTGGAGAAAAGCCAAACTTCTTCAAGATCTCAGCCACATATTTATCCTTGGAGATGAAGAAACCATCTTCTTTCTGCTGAACTTGTAAACCAAGAAAGAAGTTCATCTCCCCCATAGAACTCATCTTGAATTTGTCTGTCATAAGCTTGGAGAAATCCTCACTCATCTTTGGATCAGTAGACCCAAAAATGATATCATCAACATAGACCTGGACAAGCAACACATCCTTGCCTTTCTTCTTTGTAAATAGTGTCTGATCTATGGTGCCCCTTTTGAATCCATTGTCCACCAAGTATGTAGACAAAGTACCATACCATGCTCTAGGGGCTTGATGAAGGCCATACATAGCCTTTTTGACTCTATACACTTTATCTGGATTCTCTGGATCCTCAAAACCAGGAGGGTGCATCACATATACCTCCTCAACAATAGTTCCATAGAGGAAGTCACTCTTGACATCCATTTGATAGACAGTGAAGCCCATGCAGGATGCATAGGCTAAAAAGATCCTTATAGCTTCAATCCTTGCAACTGGTGCAAAGACTTCCTCATAGTCTATCCCCTCCTCTTGTGTATATCCCTGAGCCACTAACCTTGCCTTGTTTCTGACCACAATGCCTCTTTCATCTCTCTTGTTCCTTAGAACCCATCTTGTCCCTATAGGTCTGACATATCTGGGACAATCAACCAGCTCCTAAACATCCTGAATTGCAAATTGGTGAAGCTCATCCTGCATTTCTTCCACCCAACTTGGTTCTTTGAGAGCATCAAATATTTTCTTGGGTTCCTGTTGTGACAAAAAACAGGCAAACAAACATGCTTGCACAAGAGGGGTATCAACCTTCTTGTTTATATTGGCAATAAACCCACTAAGACCTTGATGAGATCTTCTGGTCTGAACGGGAGTCATAATATCACCAATGATTTGAGAAGTGGGGTGATTCTTCATAGTGGAAGTGAGAACTCCTCCTTCAAAAAGTCTGGTGTCCTCAACCTCATTCTCCATGTTGCCAATATCTTCTTCATCAGACTCTCTTTCATCAACAAGAGGATGAACCTCTTCATATATATTAGAAGGTTCACCTTGTTCAAAAATGGAAGAGAAAAGTTGTGCAGAAGTGTTGTCAACGCCTGAACCTTGTTTGTCAGCGCTTGGGCTAACAACGCTTGAACTGTTGTTGTCAACGTCTGAACCATCAACGTCTGAATTGGTCTTGTCAGCGCTAGATTTGCCTTTGTTAACGCTTGAAGGACCATGCATGTTTGTATCTGGTGGTACTTGGAAACCACCATTATCATTTCCAGCAGCAGCAAAAGCATCTGTCCAAATGGGAATTGTAACATATTCTTGGATAGGAGATGTCTTTTCTACTTGTGATCCAACCTTTTCATGAACCTGAGTACCTGAAACATCAACAACTTGTTCCTCCATAACATTTGAAGTTACCTTCACAATGTCTGGATTAGTGACAGGCATATAATTTAAAGTTCTAGATAAAGGTTCCAAGTCAAACAACCAATTAGGACCACTTTCAGGATCACTAGGTTTATTTTCTAAAAACCTAACATGTACTCTTTCAAGTATCTGATTTTCTTCTTTAAGATAAACCCTATATCCCTTGCTCTGCACTGAATACCCCATGAAGTAGCCTTCATCACCTTTTGCACTAAATTTCCCTAAGGCATCACTAGTATCTAAAACTACTACATGACAACCAAAAGGTCTGAGAAAACCAATATTAGGTTTTCTTCCCCAAAGTAGCTCATAAGGTGTTTTGTTCTGAATTTTGTTAACCAATGCTCTATTTTGAACATAACAAGTTGTATTAACAGCCTCGGCCCAAAAGGCTATAGGAAAATGAGCATCAGCCAACATAGTTCTGGCTGCTTCAATTAGGGTTCTATTTTTCCTCTCAGCAACCCCATTTTGCTGTGAGGTTCTGGCAATACTAAATTGCCTAGTAATTCCTTTCCTGGCACAAAAATCATCTAGTTTCTTATTCCTAAATTCTCCACCATTATCACTCCTAAGCATTTTAACTTCATTGCCAGTCTTTTTCTCAATCTGAGTGATAAAATCAATTAGAATATCAGTTGTGTCACACTTCATAACTAGAAAGAATGTCTAAGTAAACCTAGAAAAATCATCTGTTATCACAAAGCAGTATGATTTGCCATTCAAACATTCTATATTGGTTGGACCAAAGAGGTCCATATGAAGCAAATGAAGAGGTCTAGAACTAGTATGCACCTGTTTGGACTTGAATGAGACCTTGTGCTGCTTGCCTTTAAGACATGCAACACAAGAGTGGTCATTGTGGAAGGCCTTTTTTAGGCAAACCATCAACCAAACCAAGTCTCACAAGCCTATTTATATTTTTGAAATTTATGTGCCCTAGTCTCCTGTGCCACAAATTACTCTCATCTACTGAAGCTTTAGCATAAAAACAAGACATATTATTATTCATTTTAATCCCATTTAGATTCACATTGTATATGTCTTTATGCCTAGGTGTTCTATGCTCAATATATTTCTCATCAAGGATCTTATAATCCTTGCTCAACACCAAACACTCAGTATCAGTAAACAGAACTTTATTTTTGTTATCACAAACTTGTGATACACTAAAAAGATTGTAATCAAGTTCTTTTACCAAAAAATACGTTTTCAAAACGCAAGTTCTTGGTGAGAAGGGTTCCTTTGCCTGTGATAGTACCATATCCGCCTCCAACGTAAACCTTATCACCATCTTTAATGGGAGTGAAGTTCGTCAGATAGTCTTCCTTCCCTGTCATGTGCCTTGAGCATCCACTGTCCCAATATCCATAATCATTGACCTGTTTTTGAATGCCCTGCACATAAAGAAAACAAATTAGTTTTCTTTGGGAACCCAAGTCTTAAAAGACTTGGATTCATCTGGTTGTTCAATAAGAACAGACTTAGTTCTCACAACAACCCCATTTTCATCCTTCTTAGGATGAAATACCCAGTTAACCCCAATAGGTTTTGTAATGACCTTTGAAATGTAATTAAATCTGTTGCAAATCATTGAAATCCCATTATCATTAGGGTTTTGATCTTTCTTGGGTCTCCATGTTAAGCTTGAAGAAGCTTTAGACCCCTTACCATGTGGTTGCAAATATTTAGGTCTGGTCACGTTTCTGTCAGCGTTGGAATTGGTCTTGTCAACGCTGAAATTACCCTTATCAGCGTTGAACCTAGGGTTTGCTACAGAAACCCATTGCCTATTAGACCAAGTGTTTGTCTTTTGAAATGGTCTTTGTCCATGAGTGTTAGACCCTCTAGTAAAGAATGGGGCAGGTCTAATCACTTGTGGACTTTGCTGCACACAAGGTTTGGGTCTGACAACGTTTGACTTTCTAACAACGTTGACTTTGTTCCTGTCAGCGCTGAAATTGTTCCTGTCAGCGCTGGCTTTGGGAGCGTTGACACACTTATATGCCAAGTGTGAAAAGCTACCACAAGTGTAACAAACTTTTCTAGACACAACCCTAGGTCTAGAAGAGAAGAAGCCTGTTCCATTATTGCTAACTTGGCTCTTGGGTGACCTAGTATTCCTATACATCTCTGCATACTTAATGCTAGGTTTTCTATCAGTGTTGGAGCCAAGATCAACATCTTTACCAGTGAGTGGGTTAGTAACCTTAATGGGTGTTGACTCATTGGGACTTTCACATAGCAAGCCACCCTTAACAAATAATGTTGGGTTTGCTTTCTTCCATTCATTCAGGTCAGTCATCTTTTGATGATACTCTTCAACTGGAGTGACAACTCTTGGTGGAGGAATGAATTCCTCCTCTTGGAGTTCTGGTAAACCAGTCCAAGATAGGTCCTTTTGTTGGACACCATAGAAGTCACCAGCTGGTGGTGGAACCACAGAGTAATCATTCATCCCAATCCCAGTCATGTCCTTAGGATCTCTTTGTTTACTCACACAGTCTCCTAGGGTTTGTGTGGCTCTATCAAATCTTTAAATTTTAAGGCCAACATTATCTTTATTCATAATTGCGTCATCTAGCTTAGCCTGTAACTCACCATTAACCCTTTCCATGATGTTTCTAATATCCATACTAGCATTTAACTCATGTTTTAATATATTTATTTTATCTTTTAAGTCAAATTCCATTTTCTTGTATTCAGAAACTGTCTTCTCAGTTTCAGTGAGAGCTAGTTGGTAATTAGACAGTTTACATCTTTCAGTACTCATGTCATCTAATAATCTTAACACCTCTTTGTTAAGTCTTTCAGTATTTAACCTACAACCTTTACTACAAAAAGCGTCATCATATACCTCATTATCAGATGAAGAGGAGGAGTGTGCCATGAGAGCATATTCAACTTGCTCTTCTTCTTCAATTTCAGTAACCAAAGCTTTATCCTCTTCAACATTCTTAGCCAGATAGCTCTAATCCCATCCAGTACCATCAATTCCTTGAACTGCAACCATGGCTTTAGGATCCTGAGCCTTAACAATTTGACTTGAGGGTTTACCAGCATCAGATCTTCTAGGAGATCTTCATTCCCTCATGAAGTGCCCCATACGATGACAGTTGTAGCATTCAACTTTGGATTTATCAAATCCAGCTGTGTCTTTTGCATTGAAGGTCATCTTCTTCTTAAACCTTCTGTTCCACCTGTTTGCTCTTATACTAGCAAGAGCCATGTTCCACTTAATGTCCATCTCTTCCAAATGCTCATCACTTATCTGCTCAAGGTCCTCATATGTAATCACTGAACCACTAGGAAAAGAAGCAATATAAGCACAAACAGTATCCAAATACAATCCAGCAGGTTTAACTCTTGGTGAGTCACTTTTGAGTGTGTCAGCGTCTGAAAAGGAGACGTTGACAGGACATGTTCCAGTATTGACACATGATGATCCAGTAACTGGATGCATGTAGGAGTCCTTCTGATTGAATTGACCTTCACTATGGGAAAAGAAGGCCATGTTACTGTTGGTGGACTTGCTTCCATGCTCTAAAAGAGTTTCATCTTCCAACAGCCTCAGTTTGTTGTAGATATCATCAAACGTGGAACTTTTGTGAGTATTATTGGCAAGAATAGATCTTGCCTCAATCTTCCATGCCTCACCAAGACTTTTAAGAAAAGTAGCATTGATGTCAACATCACCAAGTTGTGTCCCCATGAAGGACAATTTGCTTGTAATATCAAGCAATCTGCTTCTCACACTACTGAGCTTTTCATTAGGTTGAGCCTTGAAGACAGCATAATCGTGCATGAGTTGCTTCTTCTTTTCTTCCTTAGTATCTTCATTGCCACCATATGCAACTTCAAGAGCTGACCAAAGGTTCTTAGCAGAGTCATAACCTCTGTATTTATGCTGGTTCTCTTGTCCCAAAGAGAGTTTCAGAATATTTAGGGTTTTCATGTCAACCCTTTTCTTTGCTATGTCTTCAGCAGACACAGCTCTACCATCATCAAGTTTTTCCTTCTTGTCAGCTTCTGAACATCCATCAATAGCTGTTCTTGCAGCAATGGCATTAGCAATCTTTTGAGCCTTATTGAATGTGTTTCCATATTTAATAATCTCTCAGAGTGTGTAGTCATAGATCCCTAGATATTGCTCAAAGTTGAATTTCCACAATTCAAAGTTGGTTGCATCAAGCATAGAAATCTTGATGTTTGGTAAGGGTGAGGAGGAGGAGGGTATTGCTTCTGACATGATGTTGTTAGGGTTTTTGAGAAAATTAGGGTTTTGGTGATTTTTAGGGTTCTTGTGTTCTTTAAGATCAAAAGTTCCTCAACAAGCTCTGATACCACTTGTTGATCCCAAACTTAGATCGATTTAGCTTTATGTATACGAGATTAGATCAAGTAATACACTTAGAGAAACCTTTGTATATGCTTATGATAATCTAAGTGTTATGCGGAATTAACACTTAAACAAGAACACACAATGATATAAACAAACTTTCACTTTGATTAATGATATCAAACTTGCTTACAATGAAAGTAGTTTACGAATGAAAACTTATATGAAACATTAACCTAAAGGTCTACTTTTATAGACATAAGAAGCCTTGTACAATAATCTACGTATCAGCTATTCTAGGTAAAGATAAATATAGAAAATACATTGTTGTCCCTATCTTTACTAGAAGTAATCTAGAATACAATAAACGTGTAGAATATATCTTCCCATCAGTGCTTGTCTTCAATGTATCAACGCTTGACTTTATCTTGTCAACGCTTGAGCTGTCAGCGCTTGTTTTGCTCTTGTG